>JAEQBH010002278.1:0-353482 GCA_016808115.1 Tetrastigma voinierianum | reverse complement strand
TGCTATTTCTTTTTTTTAGAAAAGGTTTGCTTCAGATTTAGTGATGATTTGCAGCGGATTTGCTGCCATTTCGAGCTGGATTTGGGTTGTAGATTTGGAGATTTGTTCTAGATTTGTTAGTTATTTATTCTGCATTTGCCTAATTTATTACTAAGCTCATTCTAAAATTATATAGTTTCCTTTTTTCTCCTTCATGGATATTTTTAGTGTAGTAGTTTAGAAAAGTATGTGTTAGTTTCCTTTTCTTGTTTTCGCCAACATTTACTTTCCTTTTGTGGCCGTCATTTATTTCTATTCTTCATATTTTTTTGGCATATTTAAAGGCTTGTTATCCGTACTTTTCCTGGGTTTTACATTAATAAAATTGAGAGTTTCCACTTTCTTGGTTCTTTGAAGAACTCTCAACTTATCGGTTATCTATGCTCATCAAGACTTATCAATCTGATTCCATCACCGATTGTGGCGTCCTCATACCAAGGTTCTTGCTTCCTTATGTTAAACGGTCGCGGTCATCCATCCAAGCCGATTTAGGGCGGTTCTTCCGAAGCATCTGATCACGGGTCTCCCACAAGCCGACGCGGGTTCGTATTTATTTGCATCGTAACAACAGTGTCTCTATTTTTCCTCGGTTTGCCTATCTTTTATTAATATTATTTATTTTGTCCAAACCATCTTAGTCACCACTTTCATCCATACCTTCTAAATCTGCTCAATCCCAATTTCATTCATAATCTATTATCTACTCCATCCCAAGTCCCGATTTTTCTTCATTCTTGATCGGATATAATTTTTTTTATTGTTTCTTTTTTTATTCAATCGTCCATCTCAAAGTTACAAAAAAAAAAAAAAAAAAAAAAAACAGAAAAAAGAAAAAACAGAAAAAGGAAAGTAAAGGAAAAGGATCCGGTCAAAAAAAAAAAAAAAAAAGCAGAAAAAAATCCTATGTTTATCATCATTCTAGTTTATAAACTAACTCGCCATAGTATAAAAAAATAAATAAGTATGCTTGAATTCGTTAACGCCACTAACCTCGTCTTTCTTCTTTGATAGGTTTTTATTGAATTTTGCGAAAATCTCGATTTGTTTGATTATTCCAAAAGAACTATAAGAGAAATTCTGAGTGGAAAAAGGCAAGAGTGGTCAGATTATTAGAGTGAGAAAAAAGCCAAATATATTGTGTGAAAACACGAGCGAACTGAGTGAATCATTCTTCGAGTGAAAACCCGCGAGCGAGTGATTTGTGAGGTCCTACTTTTTTTTTTTTTTTTTTTTTTTTCTCTCTAACCTTGTTTTTGCAGCACTATGTCAAACAACAACGCATCTGAAGGTGTGGCGGGAGGCGTTGACATGAAGTTCATTATGCAGGCCTTAACTAGCGGGCAGCCGTAGAATGTATGGGCTGAATTAGAAAAATCTCCATGAGAGGGTGGAGCAAAGTCAGCACCCTTAATATTCTCCCTCTTAATATTCTTTGACATTGGTGTTTCATTTGGTTGATTGATGGTTTGTCAGCCGGGTCGGGTCCTTATCTCGTGGCTGGCCTGGGTGTCTTAGTCCGCCAGCGGGCTGGGCCAGTGTGACTCGCCTGACGTGGGTGGGTGTCTCGCTTTTGTTTTTTTTACTATCCTTGGTTGTTGTTGGTTGTTTGGGGCTGTTGCCTTCTTCGCTTTGTGTGAGGTTCTCATTCCGTTTCAGAGTTTTGCCTTTATCGTGTGGATTTGTTTCTGGTCTGCCCTTCCTATGTTTTTAGGAGGTGCTGCCCGCTTTTTCGCTTTTTTCTGCAATTGTGGCTTCTTGTATCGTTTTGATCGGGCTTGTTGGGCTTTGCCTTTTTGGAAATAAATCTTACTTATCCAAAAAAGAAAAGCTTCGAAAGACCGCGCAACCCCTCCCACAAAGACGTAGCGGAGAGGTCGCCAAGAAGAGGGCGCCGGTAGATGAAGAAGAGTATGACTCGAGAAGATTCTTTAAGATGAGAATGGTTATGATTCTGGTGTTAGTAATGTGAGGTACGGGGGAGACATGAGAAGATAGAATCGGGAAGATAATAATTTGGGAAACATTAAGATGAAGATTCCATCTTTCCAAGGAAAGAAGGATCCCTGAGGCATATCTTCGAGTGGGAGAGGAAGGTAGAGTTGGTTTTGATCGTCCCATTATTCAAAATAAGCACAGAAGTCATGTTATAGAGTTCTCAGATTATGCCATAGTGTGGTGGGACCAACTAGTGTTGAATAAGAGAAGGAATAAGGAGCCATCGGTGGAAACATGGGAAGAGATGAAGAGGGTGATGCGGAAGAGATTTGTCCCGACTAACTACTACCGAGAATTGTACAACAAGTTGCAAAACTTGAGGCAAGGTAATCGAGGTGTGGAGGAGTATTATAAGGAGATGGAGGTTGCAATGGCTAGAGCAAATATTGAAAAGACTCCAGAGAGGCTACCATGGCAAGTTGATGAAAATCAAAGCACAAAGGGATCCGTGATGCTAGGAGCATTTACAACATACATTGGGAATTCAATCTAATTTTGGAAAATTCAGATTGGTACTGCGGGAAACTCGAGTAATATTTCTATTTCCAAGTGTTTTGAGTTTTATTACTATTTTGATTGGAGTTGGTTTATTTTAGAAAGATTCATTCTCCAAGTCAAAGTAGAGTTGCTTTATTTAATTTAGAAAGTCTGTTTTCTAGTTAAATAGAGTTGCTATTTTTAGAAAAGGTTTGGTTTTATTTGTGATGATTTGCAATGATTTGGCTGCTATTTTTGAGCTGATTTACTGTAGATTCGAGATGATTTCTGTTTCTAGATTTGCCGCCGATTTGTCTAAGATTTGAATTACAATTCTATTACCAAGCCTTGTCCTAAAAATTATATAGTTTCTTTTTTTCTCCTTCATGGATATTTATGTGAGTGTTTAGGAAGTATTAGTTTCTTTTCTTGTTTTTTGGCCAAATATTTACTTTCCTTGTGGTCAATATTTAGTTTCTATTCTTCATATTTTTTGGCATATTTAAAGGCTTGTTATCCTTGTATTCTTCAAGTTTTAAGCATTAACAAACTGAGAGTTTAATTCTTCCTTGGTTCTTTGAAGAACCTTGAACTATCGGTTATTCCATGGCTGCTCATCAAGACTTATCAATCGGATCTCCATCACCGATTGTGGCGCTCCTCATACCAGTTCTGCTTCCTTTATAAGCAGTCTATCGCTGGCCATCCATCCGCCGAATACTAGGCGGTTCTTCCGAGCTAATTCGAATAATGGCTTCCTCACAAGTTGACGGGTTCGTGATTATTTTGCATCAACAATGTGTTCTATTTTCCTCGCTCGTTTATCTTTATTAATATTATTTATTTTTTTGTCCAAAACCATCTTAGTCAATACTTTCATCCATACCTTAAATTCGCTCATCCCCAATTTCATTCATAATCTATTATCTACTCCATCCCAAGTCCGATTTTCTTCATTCTGATTCGATATAATTTTTTTTTATTGTTTCTTTTTTTATTCAATCGTCCATCTCAAAGTTACAAAAAAAAAAAAAAAAAAAAAACAGAAAAAAGAAAAAACAAAAGGAAAGTAAAGGAAAAGGATCTCACAAAAAAAAAAAAAAAAGCAGAAAAACTTATAAGTTTATCATCATTCTAGTTTCTATAAATCCAATCCGCCATAGCATAAAAATAAATAAGTAAAGCTTGAATCTTGGTTAACACCACCAACCTGTCCTTTTCTTCTTTGATAGGTTTTTTATTGAATTTTGCGGAAAAATCTGATTTGTTTGATTAGTTCCAAAAGAACTATAAGAGAAATTCTGAGTGGAAAAAGGCAAGAGTGGTCAGATTATTAGAGTGAGAAAAAGCCAAATATATTATGTGAAAACACGAGCTAACTGAGTGAATCATTCTTCGAGTGGAAACTCCGCGAGCGAAAGTGGGACGGTGAGGTCCTACTCTTTTTTTTCTCTAACCTTGTTTTTGCAGCACTATGTCAAACAACAACGCATTTGAAGGTGTGGCGGGATGAGTTGACATGAAGTTCATTATGCAGGCCTTAACTAGCGAAGTACAAAGGAATGAAAGAATGAATGGTGCTCCCATGAGAGGGGGGCGTGGAGCAAAGCTTCGAGCACCCTTAATATTCTTCCGTCTTAATATTCTTGACATTGGTGTTTCATTTGGTTGATTGATGGTTTCGCTGTTGGTTGGGTCCCATCCAGGTTGGGCCTGTAGTGCCCTTTAGCCCGGTCAGGCCGGGCTGGGGTGTGGTGACTCGCTCGATGTGGTGGGTGTCTCGTTTGTTTTTTTTTTTTTGCTCACCTTGGTTGTTGTTGGTTGTTTTGGGTTGTTGCCTTCCCTTCAGTTTTTAGGAGTCTTGGGTCCTTCGTTGTAGTTTTGGGCCTTTATCGTGGATTTGTTTCGGTCAAGGTCTCTTCCTATGCTTTAGGAGGTGCCGCCTGCTTTCGTTTTTTTTCCGTGTAAACGTGGCTTGTATTGTTCTTGATTGTTTGTTGTTGGCCTTTTGGAAATAAATTCTTACTTATCCAAAAAGAAAAGTTTCACAGCACCACGAAAAACCCTTCCCACGTATGAAAGGAGAATATCGCCAAGAAGAGGGGCGCAGATCAATAAGAGGCGACTGAGAGACTAAGACGAATGGTTATGATTCGGGTGTTAGTACCGTGAGGGTATGGGGAGACATAGAGAAGATAGAACTGGAAGATAATAATTTGGGGGAAACATTAAGATGAAGATTCCATCTTTCCCAGAAAGAACATCCCGAGGCATATCTTCGAGTGGGAGAGGAAGGTAGAGTTCGTTTTTTGATTGTCACCATTATTCGAAAATGTATAGCGTGAAGCTTAAGCCGTTATAGAGTTCTCGATTATGCCATATGGGCAGGGACCAACTAGTGTTGAATAAGAGAAGGAATAAGTGAGTCATCGGTGGAAACATGGGAAGAGATGAAGAGGGTGATGCGGAAGAGATTGTCCCTAATTAACTACTACCGAGAATCAGACAACAAGTCGCAAAACCGAGGCAAGGCACCGAGGTGTGGAGGAGTATTATAAGGAGATGGAGGTTGCAATGGCTAGAGCAAATATTGAAAAAGATCGAGAGGCTACCATGGCAAGGTTGATGAAAATCAAAGCACAAAGGATCCGTGATGCTAGAGCATTTACAACATACATTGGGAATTCAATCTTAATTTTGGAAAATTCAGATTGAGGTCAGGAACTGAAACACCTAATATATTTCTATTTCCAAGTGTTTTGAGTTTTATTACTATTTTTGATTTGGAGTTGGTTTATTTTAGAAAGATTTGTTCTCCAAGTCAAGTAGGAGTCAGCTTTTTATTTAATTTAAGTCTCGTTTTCTAGTTAACAGAGTCGCTATTTCTTTTTTTTTTAGAAAAGGTTTGTTTCAGATTTCCTCAGGATGATTTGCAGCGGATTTGCCGCTATTTCGGGAGCTGATTGGTCGTAGATTCGGGAGATGATTTGTTCTAGATTTGCTACGATTTGAAACCCAGATTTGCCGCTAATTTATTACCAAGCCTTGTCCTAAAATTATATAGCTTTCCTTTTTTTCTCCTTCATGGATATTTTTAGTGTGTAGTAGTTTAGGAAAAGTAAAATAGTTTCCTTTTCTTGTTTTTACAAATATTTACTTTCAGACCGAATATTTAGTTTCTATTCTTCATATTTTTTTTTTTACTATTTAAAGGCTTGTTATCCTTGTATTCTTCAAGTTTTAAGCATTAATAAAATCGAGAGTTTCACTTCTCGGGTTCTTTGAAGAACCCTTGAACTTATCTGCTATTCGTGGCGTTCATCAAGACTTATCAATCTAGATCTCCATCACCGATTGTGGCGCCTCATATACCAAGGTTCTGTTTCCTTATAAGCAATCTGGTCATGGGTCATCCATCCAAGCCGAATACTAGGCGGTTCTTCCGAGTTTAATTGGACACGTTCTCACAAGTTGACCCCGGGTTCGTGATCATTTGGTATCGTAATAACAGGCGTTCGGTTCTTCTGGTTTGCCTATCTTATTAATATTATTTATTTTTTGTCCAAACCATCTTAATATCACTTCATCCATACCTTCTAAATCTCGTTAATCCCCACTCATTCATAATCTATTATCTACTCCATCCCAAGTCCGATTTTCTTCATTCTTGACGTGATATAATTTTTTTATTGCTTCTTTTTTTATTCAATCGTCCATCTCAAAGTTACAAAAAAAAAAAAAAAAAACAGAAAAAGAAAAAGAAAAAGGAAAGTAAAAGGAAAAGGATCCGTCAAAAAAAAAAAAAAAAAAAAAAAAAAGCGTAAAAAATCCTATAAGTTTATCATCATTCTTAGTTTCTATAAATCCAACCCTCGCCATAGTATAAAAATAAATGTGCTTGATCTTGGTTAATGCCACCAACCTGTCCTTTTCTTCTTTGATAGTTTTTTTTTATTGAATTTTGCGGAAAAAATCTGATTTGTTTGATTAGTTCCAAAAGAACTATAAGAGAAATTCTGAGTGGAAAAAGGCAAGAGTGGTCAGATTATTAGAGTGAGAAAAGCCAAATATATTGTGTGAAAACACGAGCGAACTGAGTGAATCATTCTTCGAGTGAAACCCATGAGCGAGTGATTTGTGAGGTCCTACTTTTTTTTTTCTAACCTTGTTTTTGCAAAGACTATGTCGTACAACAACGCACTGGGCGTGGCACAAGGAAAGTGATACGGTCTATTATGCCTTAACTAACAAGTACGTAGAATGTTTAGGGCTGAATTGAAACAATTCCATGAGAGGGAGCAAAGCTTCGAAAGCACCTATCGAAACTCCTTCCCATTGCATGAAAGGAGAGGTCACAAGAAGCAGGCTGGCAGATGGCGTAGAGGATGCATTTTGAGGAGACTTTGAAGACGAGAATGGTTATGATTCGGGTGTTAGTACGTGGAGGCATGGGGAGACATAGAGAAGATAGGAATCGAAGATAATAATTTGGTAAACATTAAGATGAAGATTCCATCTTTCCAGAAAGAATGATCCCGGAGGCATACTTGAGCGGAGAGGAGTGTAGAGTTAGTTTTTGATTTGTCACAATTATTTCGGAAATAAGAAGGTGAAGCTTGTTGCAATAGAGTTCTTGGATTATGCCATAGTGTGGTGGGACCAACTAGTGTTGAATAAGAGAAGGAATAAGGAGCCAACGGTGGAGACATGGGAAGAGATGAAGAGGGATGCGAAGAGATTTGTTTCAACTTACCACATCGAGTCAGAGAACAAGTTGCAAAATCTAAGGCAAGGCAATCAGAGTGTAAAGGAGTATTATAAGAGATGAAGGTTGCAATGACTAGAGCAAATATTGAAGAAGATCGAGAGGGCTACAATGGCTGTGTTTCGCGGTGTTTAAACAGTAAATTCAAAAGGTGGTGGAATTGTAATACGTAGAGTTGGAGAATATGGTGGATATCAAGATCAGAATCAAGTCAAGAGAGGGACAAGAACACACGTTCGAATCCCAAATTCACCTCATCCACTGAAGTTGAATCAATGGAGGAAGGAAGATAAGCCACCCAATGCCAAGCCCCAAAATAGAACAAGAACAAGAGGTGACTAGACAAGGAAAATCAAGACCATGATTCAAAAAGAATGAGAAAGAAAAGAAAGAAAAAGAAATAAGAGGAAGAAAAACAAGAGGAAAAGGAAAGTGATAGGAAGGAAAGAGAGTGAGAAAAGAAAAGAGAGGAAAGGAAAAAGATCTTAAAGTGAACAAACGAAAAGGAGAGAAAACAAAAAGATCGTGAAGTGAACGATGAACAAGAAGGGAACAAAAAAAGAAGAGAAAGCTTCTATACAAAAGATAGTGAACTAAAGAGTGTTTTATTCTAAAAAGCCTATGTTCAGGCTTTCTTTGTACAAAGAGACGCTGAGACCAACGATCTTGATTCTTCTTTGCCTAGTATTGTTTCTTCCTTGTTACAGGAGTTCGAGTATGTAATCCCCGAGGATGACCCCGTGATTTGCCACCCGAGGACACAAAAAGAGCTTCAAAGCCAAGCGGAGGAATTTATTAGTCCATGTGTTATACATGTATTACTCGATCCCAAAAAAGGATGGATCAGGAGGATATGTATTTATTTTCATGCCATCAACATTATGGTTAAGATTCGGACTTAATCTTTTCGAGGAAAGGGGGAATGATGAAAATCAGCACAAAGGATCCGTGATGCTAGAGCATTTACAACATACATCGGGAATTCAATCTTAATTTCTGGGAAAATTCAGATTTTAGGCTTGAAACCTGGAAACTCACTGAATACGATTTGGTTTCTCAAGCTATCAAGAGACATGCATTCATCGCTTGCTGGCCATTCGTGATAGATTGGTTGTGCAAGACAAACTTCGTATGGGGTGTGATTGACTTATATCGTGTGTTTTCTCGTCTGAGTAATGTCAAGACAGAACCAATTTGTTTTGCTGCCAATTCACGCTGGTATCCGGTTGAGAGTTTTAAGGTTATGGGAATTTAACCCACTGAACCTGGAGAATGAGTTCTTGCGGGGTAATTGCTACCAAAGGGAAATCCTTTGTCTCATCACCAAGAGGATTGCTTCGGGTGCTACCATTTATCACTGCGGAGACAAATGTGGAATAGTAGAATTTATATGAATATTTATTCTCCACCCAACGCTATTTTTCATCTCATTTGTAATGATGTCAGCTGAGAATCTCAAGTTTCCGTAAGGTGGTGGGATAACCATGAATGTAGCTATGTGAGAGAGATGGTCCCTCCTCTTAATATTCTTGACATTGGTGGTTCATTTGGTTGATCGATGGTTTCGCGGCTGGTCGGGTCCTTATTCGGTTGGCCTTGGTGTTCCTTGAATTGTGCTGTATCGGGCTTTGGGTGGTGATCGCCTTCGATGGGTGGGTGCCTGCTTGCTTTGTTTTGCTATCCTATGTTGCTGGTTGTTTTAATACGTGCCTTCTTCCGCTTTTGGGAGGTGCTGTCCGTTTTTTCAGAATTTCGGGGCCTCTATCCGGTATTCTTGGTCAGGCTTACCGCTTGAAATAAATGCTTTACTTATCCAAAAAAGAAACCTTGGAACACCTAATATATTTCTATTTCCAAGTGTTTTGAGTTTTATTACTATTTTGATTTGGAGTTGGTTTATTTTTGAAAGATTTGTTCTCCAAGTCAAAGTAGGAGTTGCTTTATTTAATTTAGAAAGTCTGTTTTTCTAGTTAAATAGGAGTTGCTATTTCTTTTTTTTAGAAAGGCTTAAGTTTTATTTGAGGATGATTTATAAGGATTTGCCGTTATTTTGGAGCCGGGAGTTTGTCGTGAGATTTGGAGATGATTTGTTTGATTTACTACATTTGTTCCAGATTTGCTAATTCTATTACCAAGCCTCATTCTAAAATTATATATAGTTTTTCCTTTTTTCTCCTTCTCATATTTTTAGTGTGTAGTGTAGTTTAGGAAAAGTATGTTAGTTTCCTTTCTTGTTTCACAACATTTACTTTCCTTGTATTTAATATTTAGCTTCTATTCTTCATATTTTTGCCTATTTAAAGGCTTGTTATCCTCAGATTCTTCAAGTTTTAAGCATTACTAAAATTGAGAGTTTCAATTTCTTGGTTCTTTGAAGAACCTTGAACTTACTCTATTCCGTGGCGCCCATCAAGACTTATCAATCGGATCTCCATCACCGATTGTGGCGCTCTCATATACCAAGTTTCTTGCTTCCTTATAAGAAACGGGTCATTGTCATCCATCCAGGCCGAATACTAGGGCAGTTCTTCCGAGCTAATTCGATCACGGGTCTCCTCACAAGTTGATGGGGTTCGTATCAAAGGTTTCTAGCGGGTTTAAACCGAGAGATTCAAAATGTGGTGGAATTGCAACATTATGTGGAGTTGGAGGATATGGTGCATATGGCCATCAAGATTGAGAATCAAGTCAAGAGGAGGGGCAGTAGCAACACACGTTCTACACCTGGTCCAAGTTCATCTATGTGAAAATCGAATCAATGGAAAAAGGTAGAGAAGCCACCCAACGCCAAGCCTAAAAGAGAACTAAAACAAGAGGGAAACAACCAAGGAAATTAAGGTAAACCCGATTCTTTCACTACTCGGAATCGTGATATTATATGTTTTAAATGCCAAGGCAGGGGTCATATTGCAAGCCAATGTCCGAACAAAAGAGTCATGGTGATGCGGGACAATGGTGAGATTCAAACAGACAATGAGTCGGATTGTGATTCTATTCCATCCTTAGAGGATGCCGATGATGAGAAGTATGCTGTCCAAGGAGAACTAATGGTGGCCAGGAGGGCCTTATGTGCGCTTAGAAGATGACGAGATGCACCGATAACATTTTCACACTATGCCACGCCCAAAACAAGGTATGTAGTGTGACTGGCTGATGGGGGAAGTGACACTAATGTTGCTAGCACAACCATGGTGGAGAAACTAGGAATGCCAACATGTAAGCATCCTCGAACTTATAAATTGCAATGGTTGAATGATAGTGGGGAGGTAAGGGTGAATAAACAAGTGTTAATCTCTTTTAGTATTGGGAAATACAAAAATGAAGTTTTGTGTGATGTAGTTCCAATGCAAGCCGGGCACTTGTTAGGAAGACCATGGCAGTTTGATGGGAAAGTTAAGCATGATTTGCTGCAGATTTTTATTACCAAGTCTTGTACTAAAAGTTATCTAGTTTCCTTTTTTTTGTTTTTGGCCAAATATTTACTTTCCTTGTGGCCGAATATTTAGTTTTTCATCTTCATGTTTGTAAGCCTATTTATAGGCTTGTTATGCTTACATTCTTCAAGTTTTAAGCATTTATAAATTGAGAGTTTCAATTTCTCTTTGGTTCTTAAAGAACTCCCTTTGAACTACCTGCTATTCAAGGCGCTCATCAAGACTTATCAACGGATCTCCATCACCGATTGTGGCGTCCTCACATATACCAAGGTTCTTGCTTCCAAATAAGCAACGGGTCATGGTCATCCATCCAAGCCGACATTAGAGCTGTTCTTCCGAGCTAATTCGATCACGGGTCTCCTCACAAGTTGACGGGGTTTGTATCACAAGGTGCCTCGGCTTAGTTTACGCCTAGAATGGTGACTCGACCTAGTGCATGCCTAGACATCGTACCGCCAGTGCGTGCCTAGACACGCTGACTCGCCAAGTGCATGCCTAGACACTCCGTCGCAGCCCACGCCATGACAAGCCCAGGGAAGGTCGTTCGGGCTAGCGCAACCCAGATCACCTGGATTCCGCCTAGTGCATGCCCCAGACACAAAGGCTCCCCGCCTGCGGGCCATGACACGCCAAGGAAAAGTGCCTCGTCTACTGCATCTCTAGACACGGTGACCGGCCCAGCGCATGCCTAGACACCTGCCCTCGCCCAGCGCCGACTACGCATAGGAGTTATGCCCCGGCCTAGTGCATGCCTAGGACACCTGAACCCGGCCTAGCTCATGCCCAGACACTCCGCTCAGCCTGCTGGGCGATGCTCAGCAAGGGTGCCTGGGCCTAGTGCATTATTAGACACGGTGACTCGGCCTAGTGCATGCCCAGACACTCAAGTGTCTTTGGCCTAGTGCCACACATTCCTAGGCAAGGTGCCCCCACTTAGCTTACGCCAGAACGGTGACTCCTCGGCCTATGCATGCCTATAGACACTCCAAGTGTCTTCACCCTAGTGCATGCCTAGACCCAAAGGATCTCTGGCTTAAGTGCATGCCTAGAAACGGTCGCTAGGCCTAGTGCCATGACATGCCTAGGGAAGGTGGCTTGGCCTAGTGCATTCTAGACACCTGGGTGGACTGGCCGAGTAAGCCTAGACACTGCCTCGCCCAGTGCCCCAAGACATGCCAAGGAAAGGCAATTCTACCAGCTCGCCCTGCACACCTGCGGGACTCCAAGGCCTAGTTCTTTACTAGACACCGTGCCTCGGCCTAGTGCCATGACATGCCTAGGAAAGGTGCCTCGGCTTAGTGCATTCCAAGAAACGATGCCTTGGCCTAATGCCATGTCATGCCGCTGCCCAGGGAAAGGTGTCATCAGTGCATGCCTCTGCATGTCGCTTCGCCGCCATGACATGCTCCAGGCGTGCTCCCCAGCCCAAGGCATGCCTAGACACGGTGACTCGGTCTAGCTCATGCCTAGACATGGTGCCTTGGCCTAGTGCGATGCCTAGCAAGGGGGCCTCGGCCTAGTGCTATTACATTCCTAGGCAAGGTGCCTCGGCTTAGTTTACGCCTAGAACGGTAACTCGACCTAGTGCATGCCTAGACACGGTGCCTCAGCCTAGTGCATGCCTAGACACAGTGACTCGGCCAAATGCATGCCTAGACACGGTCGCTAGGTGATGAGAATCAAAGCACAAATGATCCATGATGCAGGAGCTTCTAGAAGATTCATTAGGAATTCAATCTTAATTATGGAAAATTCAGATTCGGGAAAATTCAGATTCATTGGGTTTGGTTTGTCTTGAGGATTGTTGATCTCTTGTTGTTCCACTCGTGGATTTGTATCGGGTCGATGCCCTGCCTTATGTTTTTAGGGGAGGTGTCATTCGGTTCTCAGATTCTCCGTTGCTTGGCTTTGTACTATTTTTTTTAGTTTGTCTGTGGTATCGCCTCGGAACAAATTCTATTATCCAAAAAAAAAAAAAATCTCGTAGATTCGGAGGCCGAAACTCGAGACGCCAATACATTTATGTTTCCAAGTGTTTGAATTTTTTATTACTATTTTGATTTGGAGTTGCTTTTTTTAGAAAGATTTATTCTCCAAGCCAAAGTAGAAGTTGCTTTATTTAGAATTAGGAAAGTGTGTTTTGCTAGGAAAATAGAGTTTATATTTCTTTTTTAGAAAAAAGATTTGCTTCGTATTTGGTGTTGATTTGTCGTTAATTTGGCATGATTTGTTCCTGATTTGCTCCTATTTTGAGCCGATTTGTTCCCGACGGTTTCTATTTTCTGGAGAGATGATTTTGTCTAATTTGCCGCTATATTTTGAGCTAATTTGTTCTCGACGAGCCACATATTTCGGGGAGAGCCGATTTGTTCTTGATTTGTTGCTGATTTTTATCACCAAGTCTTGTCCTAAAAGTTATCTAGTTTCCTTTTTCTTGTTTTTGGCCAAATATTTACTTTCCTTGTGGCCGAATATTTAGTTTCTATTCTTCATATTTTTTGCCTATTTAAAGGCTTGTTATCTCAGATTCTTCAAGTTTTAAGAATTAATAAAATTGAGAGTTTCAATTTCTCTTTGGTTCTTTTGAAGAACTCAACTTATCGGTTATTCATGCTCATCAAGACTTATCAATGATCTCCATCACCGACAGGCGTCCTCACCTATACCAAGGTTCTTATCGCATATAAGCAACGGGTCAAGGTCATCCATCCAAGCCAATGCTAGAGCAGTTCTTCCGATCTAATTCGATCACGGGTCTCCTCACAAGTTGACGGGGTTCGTATCACTAGGCCTAGTGCCATGGCAAGCCTAGGGAAGGTGGCTTTGCCTAGTGCATCCCTAGACATGGTGACTCGGCTTAGTGCATGCCTAGACATAGTGCTCGCCTAGTACCAAGGACATGCCAAGGAAAGGCACCGGTTTCTAGTGCTTCTTGCCTAGACACAAACGACCGCCCAGTTCTTACTTGACACGGCACCGCCTGAAGGGTCATGACATGCCTAGAAAGGTGCCTCGACCTTAGTTCATTCCAGAAACGATGTCTTTCTGACTAATGCCAAGGTCATGCCATGCCTAGGAAAGGTAGCCCTGGCCCAGTGCATGCCAGACATTGCCATTCCCGCCTATGCCATGACATCCTAGGCAATGTGCCTCGGCCTAGTGCTTGCCTATACACGGTAACTCGGTCTAGCTCATGCCTAGACAAGGTGCCTTGGCCTAGTGCGATGCCTAGCAAGGGTGCCTCGACATAGTGCATTATTAGACACGGTGACTCGGCCTAGTGCATGCCTAGACACGGTGCCTCGGCCTAGTGCCATGACATGACTAGGCAAGATGCCTCGGCTTAGTTTACGCCTAGAACTGACTCGGCACTGTAACACCTGGTATATGTTTTGTTATATTCAAGTAAGGATTTTTGGGGAGCAAATGCAACTTATGCCCTATGATATTTAAATTGTGATTAAGATTAGCCATCTTAATGGTTGGTTTAATTAGAGGATTAGCAAAGTGTGTTAGATTGCATTTTTATGGCATGTGGGTCAATTATGCAATTAGGCAAGCTTAGTGGTTTTGTTAGGGTTTGTATCATATGTTGAAGGACCACTTTGAAAAAAACTTTGTTAGTGGAGAGGGATCAAAGTGTAATATCCTTAGAGCTCTGTGGCATCAAGGAGGGCATGACACCTCATATATGCATGGTAAAGATCTTGACACATGGCAAGGCATGAGAAGAGCTATTATGTGCCAAGCAAACCAATTTCTCTTGGTTTTGGATGCTAGACCAACTTCTTCTCTAGTAAGTGGAAAATTTGAAATTTAGAAAGTGAGAGAGAGTTCTAGAGAGAAAGTTGTAGAGAAGGAGGAGAAAAGGCTTTGAAGGAAAGCTTGGTTTTGCAAAGTTCACTAAGGTATGTAAACATGATCTGAGGCTTTAGTTGTATTCTTATGGACTTTGCTATATTTAGGTTTTGCTGGATTGTGATCCAACCCTATTTTGATGAAAGGTGTGTTTGGTGGAACCCTAAATTGTAAAAGACCAGTTTTGTGAAGATGGCATGTGTGTGTGTGTGTCCAAGGGAGGTGTCATTCAAATTTTCCCTTGAATCCCATGACAGGCAGCATGCTAAGGTTGGCCTAAAGAACTCCGAACTGGATGATTCTAGTTGGAGAAGAAGCCCAAGACCTAGCCCTTCGAATGTCTAGAAGTAACCAAGAACTAAATCCTACCATAAGACCCTTGAATTTGAGGTTGAAAGTCAGATACATTCTGTCCCATGCTCGAGCAAGCTCGTTGTCATAAGCTGAAGTTATATTTGATTCAAATGGAGTGATTCAAAATCCTCTCAAAGTAGCCACATAGGGGCGTAAACTTCATGGTACTGTGTCAAAATTATACTCATTTGTTCATAATTTTCGTCAAAGTAAGGGTGAAGTGAGGACATGACTCGGGTCTCTAGAAATGGTCTCAGGGAGGTCAAGTGTAAACCATAACTCTTGATTCCGAGGTCCGAATGACCTGATTTAAGAGGCTATCTTAAGATAGGAGAACTTCTGGTCAGAAGACCATAGTGAACAAAAAACGTGTATGGCTGGTCAAAATGGTAGTTAAGAAAAAAAGAAAAAAAGAAAAAAAGGGGGTCTTGAGATAGGCTAAAACAAGGTACAAGTGTTGTGTGTGCTATTTGTGTTACCCTAATAAGGGGTGTTAAATGTTGATATTAGTAAGTGTAAAAGAGAGTGCTCTTGAAGGATCAAGGTTTATGTTTGTAGGTATAAGAATATGTGTGATTCGAGTGGTGAAGTAGTAATAAACCAAATGGGTAATTTTATTAACCCGGATCGTTTCGTGCCAAGAAATCTTATGACTTGTTAATTGCAGATCCTTTGGAGTAGCCTCTGCTTGACTTCCTTGGGAGACTTAGGATTTGAATCCAAGGAAGGTAGGGATCTTGTAAAACCTCTCCGCTATACCATGGTTTGTCGAAATTTCAGATCATTCCATGCTTCGAACTGTGATTTTCTAATGATATATATAAATGTGTATATTTTATATCTATGGAATTCTTTGAATTAACTGTACATGATGTTTTTAAATATCCATGTGATGAATGCTTTAGAAATTGTTTTAAAGCATGATATGGGTATGGACTCCGTGTGGAGAGTCCTGACATGTAGTGGACATATATCACTTAGTCAGCTGTAGTCCCTTAAAAGGTCACAGATATACAGGTGACGCGGCATATCCCGCGGTGAGCCCAAAGAATTTGTCGTTATACGGATGTGGGCATATCCTCGGTGGTAAGTCCAAAGAATTTGTCGTTATACGGATGTGGGCATATCCCCGGGTAGTGTCCCAACATTTTGTCGTTTGTTCGGGATGATCGGCTACCCCCGGTGAAAGCCCAAAAGAGTCACCGGCGAGGGCCTGATGGTGTAGTATTGCATCCATTTGTTTCACATCAACCTATTAATTGAAAATGCTCATGTTTTGAGATGCTGAATTATTTGTATTTTGAAATGTTTTTATAAGCATGGTTTGTTATGGATTCACTTCATCGAGTTTGCCGAACTCACCCCATTACCTCTCCACCGATGCGTGTGACGACCACCGCATGACTTCGAGAGTTTGACTCTGCGGTGGTTTTGGAGGTCAGGAATTAAAGGCCACCCTTAGCATGCCGGTGGTCGGGCATACATTTTGAGGAACATCTATGTTGTGTGTGGAGGTTCACACCGTATATTTTGGATCTATATTTAATGCATGGTCACAGAGACTGGTTATGACGGTTTGGGACACTTTTGTAGAAAGTTTCTCGATTTTGTAAATATTATTTCTCGATCAAGTGTAAGTGTATAGTCTTGGGTGCATTGAGGACTTACCTCAAAAGATGCATATGTATATACATGCCTTGGTAACTGAGTTGAGTTTTTAATGATGTTTCTAGGCGACATTCCAAGTGAGTTTGACCTCGTGTTTGAAGAAATACTGTGTTGATATATATGGTGTGTAGGGCTGCTGGTAAATTTCTATGCAAAGTGTTTGATTTTGAAAGAGTCCTATGTTAGAGACTGTTGTAAAAGATGGTAAAATAACATAAATCACACCGTGGAAATTAGGGTGTGACATGCACATCCCCTTTTCTATCTCTAGGAACCTTCTACGCCACCATAGAGTTGCATTATCAGTGAGGTAGAGCGTAGCAGTGCGTACCTTTGTCGCCTAATCAGCTAGTGCTATCGCCTCAAAGTACCTCTCCATGTGCCACAAGAAGTTGTCTAACTCCTTGGCATCCCGCTCCACTCGAACGCAGCGCTTCGCACTCTCCATCCTCGTGCCCGTGGAGTGGCCATAACCTGCTTCCACAATGCCGCCTTATAAATGGCCACCTTCTTGCCTCTTTCAGCCTCTTCATGCTCGGGTCGACCTCCACCCTTGACTCCGTTAAGGAAAGAATCCTCAAGACCTTTGTCTTGAAAGTCATGAATCTCCTCGTGGGACACCGCATGAACCGATGGAGCTTTGTATCCTCTTAGTCTTGGATTTGCACCTTGAGATCCTCCACAGCCTTCTCCATGCTTTGCTCCAAAAGGTCCATCCCCTCCTTGGTGTCTGCCACACCCAACTCTAGCCTGACGAATCGTCCCACAAGGCTAGAAATGGCATCACGAGACTTGTCCTCCCTACCCCGTGTAAAAGGACCATAGTCCTTACCCCGGACTTGCTCGAAACCTTCCTCCACATGAGAACCCGCCATCGTATCCTACAAGTTACTCCCAAACGTAGCAACCAAGCTCTGATACCAACTGTCATGGACTTAGTCTTTCTGCTAAGCTTCCGTGTGGCACTTAAGAAACTCGTCCATCGGATGTTGCTAAGTCAGCCTCCCACGTGCCTTGCTTGCTAAGCTCAGCTTCTACCCACGGCTTGGAAGCGAAGAGAACACTTGAAAGGAAGAAAGCTCTTTATTGAAGAATGGCTCTTTACAATGCTTTGAGAAGCTCTTGACATGGTTCTTAAGTTGGTGGTTTGTAATGGGAGGCCCAACACCTCCATATACAGCCTGAATGGAAGTGTGTAGAACCTAGGAAGGCTCTCTTACTATCTTTGAGAATCTCTAGAACATTCTTACGATGTACATGTAAATCCAAGACTAAAATGGAAGACTCTAGACTACTCTCCAACATTCCATGGTCTTCCATATCCTTCCACATCCTTCCACACACTTCTACAGATGTGTGGACACTTCCAGCATGTTCTATAAATGTGTAGACTTCTCCAGGGTCTTCTAGAACCTTCCACATAGCTTTGGTGAAAGAAGTCTCCACAAGTGTCTAAAACTTTCCCTCTCCTTCTATATGGGCTTGAGGGTCTCAGGTCTATCGAGATATCCTTCCACAGATGATGGGGGTCTAGATAAAGGAGCTTGTGTCACTCGGCCTGCTGAATGCCTAGGACACAATGCCTCTGGCTTCTAGTGCGACAAGTCAGAAGGGTTCCTACTTAGTGAGGCTCCTCGTAGCGGTGCCTCTACTCAAGGCCATGATATGCCTAGGGAAAGCAGCCTCGCCTCTATAGCACGCGCACATGGTGCTCGGCCTAGTGCCATGACGTGCCAGTGACGTGCCTCAGCCTAGTGCATGCCTAGGAACGTGCAGGCTCGGTCCGTGCACGCCTGACATAGTGCCTCGACCTGGCGCGATGCCTAGCAAGGGTGACTCACTACATGAAGACGTGGCTGGGGACACCTGGGACTTGGGCCGTGAGGCATGCCTAGACATGGTGACTTGGCTAAGTGCATGCCAAGACATGGTGCCTGGGCCTAGTGTCATTACATCCTCAGCAAGGGCCCGCTTAGTTTATGCTCAGACACCCGCAGAACTCCCGCCAGAGCACGTGACAAAGTGCCCTACTTAGTGCCATTATATGCCCAGCAATGTGCCCCGCCTAGTACGCCAGACACGCACTGCCATGTGCACGCCTCTGTGACACGATGCCCTCGGGCCCAAGGCCACGACATGCCAAGGAAAGGTGCCCGAGCCCACCGCATGCCCAGACACGCGGCCCGGCCCAAGGCGACACCAAGCAAGGCGGGTGCCCCGCCAGTGCATACCCTGACACCCATCGACCGACCTAGCGCTTGCCCAGACACGGTGCCCGACCTAGCACCATGACATGCTCCAGAAAGGTGCCTCGGCCTGCATGCCTTGGACACCTGACTGCCCAAGGCATGCCCAGACACAAGGATTCCTGGCCTAGTACATGCCCCAGCACACGCTGATCTCACTTGTGCATGCCTAGACGGTGCCCGCCTAGTGCCATGACACGCCCAGGCAAGGTACTTCGGTCCATGCATGCCTAGACACCCAAGTGCTCCTCGAAATCTCTAGTGCGATGCCCAGCAAAGGTGCCCTCAGCTCCAGGCCATAACATGCTCCAGGCAAGGTGCCTCGGGCCTGTCCACGCCAGACAAGGTGATCTCGCCTAAGCATGCCTAGACACCTGGCCGGCCTAGTACACAGAATCATGAGCGCTGTACCAGCCTTGTGTGATGCCTAGACATGGTGACTCTGGCCTAGTGCATGCCCAGACACAATGCCCTACTAGCTACGATGCCTGCCTAAAGGTGCCCTAGCCCCATGACATGCCTAGGCAAGGTGCCTCGGCCTAGTGCATGCCTAGACATGGTGACTCGGCGTAGTGCATGCCGAGACACGGTGCATTGGCCTAGTGCCATAACATGCCTAGGAAAGGTTCCTCGGCCCAATATGATGCCTGCACACGGTGACTCCGCCTGTTGTATACCTGCATTAAGGTGCCTCGACCTAGTGCACATATACCTAGGGCAAGGTCCCTCTCGGCATAGTTCCATGACATGCCTAGGAAAGGTGCCTCGGCCTAGAGCACACCTAAACACGGTGACTCGGCCTAGTGCATGCCTGCACACCCGCGCTCCGTGCCTAAGGCCATGACATGCCCAGGCAAGCCCCTGACCAGTGCGCTCAGACTCTGCACTTCGCCAGTGCAATGCTCCAGCAAGGGTGCCCGTCTAGTGCCACACATGCCTAGAAAGTTGCTCTCTGTAGTGCATAATCCACAGACACCTGATCTGCCTAGTTCATGCATAGACACAAAGCATCGGCCTCAGGCCATGATATGATTCAAGGTGCCCTCGCCTAGTGCATGTCTAGGACACCCAGATTCCCGCCTAGTGCCATTACATGCCCAGCTTCAAATGTGCCCCTACTCTAGTGCATGTCTAGACATGGTGACTTCTACTTCTGTGCATGCTAGACACTGGTTCTACTAGTGCCATGACTTGCCTCAGCAAGGTGCCTCTTTCGGGCCTAGTGCATGCCTAGACAAATACTTCTACTAGTGCACACGAGCAAGGGTGCTCCCGGCCAGCAAATATGCGAAGATACCTGGGTGCCCCGCAAGATGAATGCCTGAGGCAAAGGAAGATGAATGCTCTGGTGGTGGGCATCGATGAAGCCCTGATGGAAAATCTGCAGGGGACCTGAGTTGGTGGGGGCTGACCACACATGGCTCAACCCCAAAAAGACCCACTAGTCAAGTTGGTGGTGGGGTCCGGTGATGGTGGAGGGGGGTCCACCCATGTTCAGCTTCCCAAAAGGGGGCATTCTCAGTCTTGGGCTCCAAAACAGGGGACCAACAATGAACCATGCGGCCATGCGAAGATCTCTCAAATCGAGCACTTTAACGCGACCGCCATGAGTCACCGGCGACTCTCACGCAGCCTCAAGCTACCTCAGGCGCTGAAGAGGTCAACAACGGAAAGGAGAAATGGCCAGCTTTGAAGGTCGCTTGTGCCAGATCTGTCGGTGCCAGACCCCTCGGGGTGGTTTCTCCAATGGGCAGATTGGGAGGATCGCGCCGAGCTGACTCGCTGAGATCGCTGCTACTGGCCCGTCGAGCTCAACGATGGAGCAGGTCCAGCCGATTCAAACATTGCTGGTCCCATATCCGTTCCGGCTGCCGAATCGGGAGGTAAGCCCTCAGATTCGCGAGATGCCTCTGAGCTCAAACCCGCCGTCCCCGGCTCGTAGCACGCCCGAAGATACCCACATTGTCACCATGAGTCGCTGGCGCCAACCAGCCAGCACTCCTGCAAGCGGGAAGGCCGACATTCCGCTGGGCCTTTGCCAAGGTGGGTATGAGAAGGACCACCGGGCCAGCTGAAACTGACATATATTAAATGCATAAGGTGTAATACCACGTCCGGCTGATGAGTCACGCTATGGAAGGTAAAGAACTGCTTAGCACAAGGCCACAAGGATCGAGGATTTAATGTGGTGGTGATTTGGTTGGGAGCAATTCCACTTAGATCATGGAATCTTTTTTCAAGGCTCGAGAAAACAAAGGGTCAACTATAGTTTAAACCACATAATGCTAACGGGAAGTTTATTTTGCTAAAACCGCGAGGCGGTGAACGGGCGTATCGATATGCAGCGCTGTCGGCTTGGACAATTTCTGATAAACGCCTCCCATTTCCCCGTGGAGATTCTGTTAGCGGTGCGTTATGGGGCAAGAAGGAGATGCCCGACACATCCTGGTACAACCGAAATGGGATTATTCTTCTTTAGATTCGTGGACTCGGAGGCTCGATTGGGTTATGGATTCTCGTCCATGGCATCTTGCCGAGACCATTCATTTTAATGCGGCATGGAGACCTTCGTGTATGGAGATGTTGACATTCAACTTTCCTTCTATTCCAACTGGTAAAATTTACAATATAATTGGGAATATCGGATGTGTTAATTTGTCTTCTGGGCACATAGCAAGTACCAGGTATCCCGTCATCTGGAGTGCGCTTTCATCGAGAACCAGACAAAATTATCCTTTGTTAAATTTGTGTAGAGGTTAAAGGATCAGAATTTCCTAAATCTATACTTCGATGTGTACGGCAATTATTCTAATATAAGGGATTGAATATCCGCGACCTCTACTAATGTCGTCTCCGACGCAGCGGTTTGGCCATAGTCTTGTCAACCGCCAATTTAGGCGTCTGTAGAAGTACCAACACTAATCCCGGGAATGTTTTAGGTCGAGGAAGCGTGGGCCGATGTGAAGAAGGATGCAGGTGGATAATGTGGGTAATCGAAGTTGACGCCTGGGATGCCAGTGAGAAAATATATGACAAGTGGTGTTAAAAATGTATAGTAAGACAAGGATGGAAGTGGATCATATCAAGCACGGTTGATGAGGTAAGTAGGTTTGTTAATGACATTGTTACCAATCTAAGTTACATGGTAATGCTTCGCTTGTCTAAGATAACTGAGGAAGAGGAGACAGCTAAACCCACAGTTGATACTTATGATTTTTCTGATTCCTCTCCTATTCGATATCGTTTCGCTACATAAAGAGAGTTGATGAGCTGGACTTCGCTTCATACAATCTCTAGGAAGAAGCCAAGAAATTAAAGAAGCTTAGTCATAAGGTTTGCCAGACCTGCTGGCCGGGGTATGTACAGCCTTCCCAATGGTTAAATTTGCTTTATGGAACATAAGGCTTGAATGACCCCTTAAGCAAAAAAGAAGTTCGCTCGCTTATAGAGTCCCAAACTCATGATTTTGGCGGTATTCTCGAAACCCAAAAGGCGCATAACAAAGACACTTTCACCGTTATACTCTCCGTTGGAAATTGTTTGCAATTATGATCATGCCTTACTTGGTAGAATTTGGATTTGTGGAAACCTGTAGATAAGGTGAGCATTGATGTTATCCATTCAATGGACCAGGCAATACTTTGTCAGGTTACTACTATCAAGGACAATATTTCATTTTGGTGCTCGGCTGTATATGCTTCGAATAACTACATGGAAAGAAGAGTGCTGTGGCGTCATCTTCAATGGTGTGAGCCCGTGGTAGGCAAAAACTACGGTTCAGCATAGATCAACACCAAATTTATTTGTCAATGAGAAGTCCGGGGGTACATGGCTCTCGTGAATCGCAATGATGGATTTTTCATGAGTGTCCTGCTCAACTCGGGAATTAGATGATGTCTCCTTCACGACCCATGCATGAACGCAGGGGGAAAATTCTTACAGCTAGGAAGCCGGATCGGGTGTCTTCAAAATGAATGTTGCTTGGACGATTCCCAATGCATTAATGGTTCGCACTCGGGTTATCTGATCATTAATTCTCCGTCACAAGTTTGAATATTAGGCCTGCTTCCGAGCACAGAAAAATTCCCCTTTAAGTTTTTTAATTTTTGTAATGACCACCCTGAAGTTCTGAGATTGTGAAGGAAGCTTGGAATGGGAAGCTTTGTACCCATGTACGTATTGTCGTTAAAATGAAAAGGGTAAAGCGTCCCTGCATGCGAATCCTCATTCATATGGTAAGTTATGGAACGTATAGGAAGCCAGGAGAAACTTGAACTGTGCCCAAAATGTCAGACTGAATACCATATGATCACTTCACAAGGTGGAAAATGAGAGAAGCCTTAAAATGTAAATCTAGAGTACAAGTGGAACAAACTCGAGATCGGGACACGGAGGTTTTTCCATAAAGTCACAAAGCTCTGAATGCTCCTGAGTGCGATAAAAGCTCATAACTTCCGAGATGAGTTGCACTGATGACCCTGAGGCCATCAAAGAGGAAGTCGTTTGGATTTTTCAAGAATGTATTATGCTCGAGGGTCCTTCTTTGACCAAGAATATACGGACAATGTTGTCGGGTTCACTTGGTCTACGCGAAGACTGGACATTTTAAAGGGTGAAATTACTCATGAGGAGATCAAAAAGGCCATGTTCTCTATTGATGAAAACAAAGCCCCGGGCCCCGATGGTTTCTCATCCCTTTATTTCAAGACTGCGTGGTCGATTATTGGGAGTGACGTGAGTGGAAGCGCTGACTTCTTCTTCAAACTGCAGGCTTCGAAAGTCATTATCGCCGGCCGCCTATAGCATGGATTTCGCTCATCCTAAATGTGGTGGAAATCAGCCTTACCCATCTAAGCTACATGATATTTTCCTCTTTTCTCGAGGGACAAAATCCAGCAGCAAGTTATGATGACGAGTTGGTAAAGTTTGAAAGCACTTTTCTCGGGCTGCGGCAACAAGCAGAAGAGTGCCATTTTCATGGCCGGGATAATCGATGACATTAAGAATGATCTATTGAACACCACAGGTTTCGGTTTGGGGAGGTTTCCTATGAAGTATCTTGGAGTCCCTCTGATCTCAACTAGACTTTCCATTCTCGACCGTCGTACCATTGGATAAAATTTCGCGCACTATTCGACAAGTAGGCGCATATGGAAGGTCAGTAAATCGATCGGGTTCTGCTTTGTATAGTATTCAAGAAGATATGCAGCCTGCTTATAATCTAAATTTACTTCATTGCTAAGATTGAACAAGCTTTCAAAAGCTTCCTTTGGTCCTGAAAAATTGGGAATGCTCACCGAGCCAAGATCGGGCTGAGCTCCGCTTGTCTTCCCCAAGGAGGAGGGTGGTTCGGGGCATGCGTCAGACGTAGATTCAATGATGCAAATGTTAAGGAAACACATTTGAATCTTTTTATAGTAAGGACTCCTTTATGGGTCGATGGGTGCGGAGGAAGGTATTTGAGAAGCTAGAGCCCGTGGTGTGCTAAAATCCCTTCTATTGGCTTCGCTGCGGAGCCGTGGCGAAAATCGGCTTCACCGAGATAGGATCAGGCCATTCATCAAACACAAGGTGCACAATGGTAAAGGGACTTTTTTATGGCATGACTCATGGAACCCGGTTGGCCCTCTTCTACCACATTATGGAGACCGTATCATATATGATTCAACTATTCATAATAATGCTCGTACCGAGGTTATTATCGTGGTAGTGGAATCGCCAATTGCAAACTCTGCAGATCTTATCGCTATCAAGAATAGTTGTACCAACCATAGCCTTGATGACTCTAGAGAGGATTTTTATCTCGTGACACTTGCTTCTTCGGGAATTCATCGTGAACTCGCCTTGAAACAATTTTAGACCAAAGAAGCCATGGTCAACTCGCGACTTCATATTTATTCTGCTTCTAAGCTAATGAGACATGCATTCATCGGTTGGAAGGCCATTCAGATAGATTAAGGTGCAAGACAAGCTTCAGGTGGGTGACCGACTTATATCATGTGTTTGCCTTGACTAATGCTGAAGACAGAACCACTTGTTTTTTTTGGCTGCCGATTCACCGCGAGATCCGCTGAGAGTTTTAAGGCTATGTGGGAATGCTAGAACTCCGCGGAATTGGGAGAATGAGTTCTTATGGGTAATTGCTACCAAAGGGAAATCCTTTTGTTCTATCACCAAGAGGATTGCATGGGGTGCTACCATCTATCACTTGTGGAGACAGCGGAATAGTAGAATTTATGAAAATATTTATTATCCAGCTGATGCCATTTTTCATCTCATTTGTAACGATGTCAGGCTGAGAATCTCAAGTTTTCAGAAGGTGGTAGATAATCCAAGAATAGCTATGTGTGTGAGAGATGGTCTTTCCTCTAATATTCTTTGACATTGGTGTTTCATTTGGTTGATTGATGGTTTCGCGTCGGTTGGTCCTCTATCAAGGCTGGCTCCGGTGTCTTGAAATTTCGGTCAGGCCGGGCTTGGGGTTTGGTGGCTCCGCCCTGCTGTGGGTGTGTCCGTTTGTTTTGTTTTGCTCTCCTTGGTTGTTGTTGGTTGTATTGGGTCATGCCTTTCCCTCGCTTTAGGGGAGGTTCGTCTGCTTGGTTTTTTTTGGGCCTGGGTCCGTGTATTCCTTTGGTCAGGCGGCCATTCGGGAAATAAACGGCTTACTTATCCAAAAAAGGGTGCCTCGGGCCTAGTGCCACACATGCCCAGACAATGTGCCTTGGCCCAGTGCACGCCCAGACATGGTGACTGGGCCTTGTGCATGCCTGCCAGACACGATGCTCCTGGGCCTACATGACTACCAAAGCAAGGTGCCCCGCCTAGTGCAAGCCCAGACACGCCACTCAAGGTTACGACATGCCCAGGCAAGGTGCCCCGCCAAAGTGCATACCTAGAAAGGCGACTGGCCTAGTGCATGCCTAGACATGGTGCCTCAGCCTAGTGCCATGACATCCTCTAGGAAAGGTGCCTCTCGCTTTGAAGTGCATTCCTGTGACACTCCGTTGACTCGGCCTAGCATGCCCAAACATGGTGCTTCTACCATTGCTTGCTCACATGAATGACTCCACTCAGCACATGCCTAGACACGCTGACTCGGCCTTGTGCCCCGCCAGGCAAGGTACCCTGTCATGCATGCCTAGACACGCTGTCTTCACCAGTGCGAGATGCCTAGCAAGGGTGCTAGCGCCAAGGATATGCCAGCATGCACACCAGTTCCATGCCCCAGACACCTGCCCGGTCTAGTGCTTGCTCAGACACGATGTCCTCGGTCTAGCGCGATGCCCAGCTAGGGCGCCCCGCCTGTTCCAAGACATGCCTAGCAAGGTGCCCTACCAGTGCATGTGCCAGACACTGATCTCGGGCGTAGTGCACGCCAGACATGGTGCCTCGGCCTAGTGCCATGACATGCCTAGGAAGGTTCCTGCTTTGGTATGCCTAGACACTCCGTGGACTCGCCTAGTGCATGCCTAGACACCTGCAGACTCGACCTAGTGCCAGTTAGGCAGCCTGTCTGATTTGCTCTCATAAGCTCCATGCATTTAGACAACTCATTCTTTCGATGTTGCCAAGTCACCTCCCGATTGCCTTGCTTACATTAGCTTCTGGGCTTCTAGCCACGGCTTGGAAGCCAAGAGAACCTATAGAACACTTGAAAGAAGAAAGCTTTCATTGAAGAAAGAATGCTTCTTTATAATGCTTTGATTCTCAAGTCATATTTGTAAACGAGGCCACCACCTTCTTATATTATACAAATGATCAAGGGAACCTAGGAATGCTCTCTAATATCCAGAGAATTTTAGAATGTTCTACTATGCATATGGAAATCCAAGACTACCATGGAAGGCTTTAGACTACTCTCCCATATTCCATGGTCTTCCATATCTTTCCACATCCTTCCACACTCTTCTACACATGTGTGGACATTTCCAGCATGTTCTACAATTGAGTAGACTTCTCCAGGGTCTTCTAGAACCTTCCACATAGCTCTGGTCAAAGAAGTCTCCACAAGTGTCTAGAACTTTCCTCTCCTTATATATGGGCTTGAGGGGCTCTTCCGGTGCCCATCGGTGATCCTTTCCCATAGGATGTCGGGTATAAAGAGTGAGTTGTGACACTCCATCCATCCATCAATGCCCCACACATCGAGATTCTCAAAAACCGCCGGTTCCAATCTGAATCGCTCAATGATTCTGCACCACTTATTTTTCCGCTCTCTGTAGAGACTTCTTCCACCGAATCCAGTACTTCGCACCGGAGGGACTCCACAGCCAGATTGACCGCTCACTAGGATAGTTCCACCTCCTTCTCCCACCAGGCTTTCACCTTCGCACCCATTTGATCGAGGCCTGAGGTTACAGCCTTCTGCCCACCACTCTCCACCCTGCGGATTTGTTCCTCGCATTTGTCCGGCTACCCCGCCTGCTCCCGCCGCCTCCCCTCATGACTAGCTCGGGCATGACTTGGAGGGCGCCTATCATCTATATTGAACCCAGGCTTGCATCCTCCATCGTCTTCTCACTTTTCTTGATAAGGGCACTGAGTGCTTTATTAGGACATCTCTGTCAAATGGCGGACTATCGCATAGAAGCACTTCAGCCTTGGCGTGACTCCTGTCATGCCTCTGCCTCTGATCTTTCCCAGTGGTGGCACCTGTCTTTACCATACCAGCATTACTCAAAATTTCTCCTCCTCCCATCCAGCTTAATATCTTCAACCCCGGGGACACCTCTTCTCCCCAAGTAATCCAGCTACGGCTAACCTCGAGCCCTCGCCATCGAAGACATGCTTTCCTTGTAATCCATCAAGGATTCGCGACCGCCATGGCGATTGCTAGGGTCTCGTGACTCCTCTTCTCTCCTTAGTTCCCGCCTCCTACTTCATCCTCGCAGTCATTAATAAAGTCAAGAGAAAGCCCTTCTCATTCATATCAGAGATTCAAGCATTAAGGAGGATAACTTCTTGACATAGTCCCTATCGAATTCTATGTGCTTGAGATGCCTCATCTTCTACGGCTATGTATCCCACATTATCCGGGTAGAACCTTTCGATTTCTCTCTTGAAATCGCCCCATGTGTCTATGGTAATTCTCCCCTTTCTATCTCTAGGAAGCTCTACGCCACCATAGAGTTGCATTATCGTGAGGGTAGAAAGGTGAGTAGCACGCGACTTTTGCCGCCTCATCGGGCTAGTGCTATCGCTCAAAGTACCTCCATGTGCCACAAGAAGTCGTTTCAACTTTCGCATCCCGCGCCCACTAACACATACGGCGCACCTCCAATCTCGTGCTTCACAGGCCATAGGCCCGAAATGACAACGCCGCTCATAAATGGCCTCCTTTTGCCTCAACTTTTCGTGTTTACCAAGACCCCACTCTTGACTGGCCACAGCATGTCTGGGGACCCTCAAGAATTCCTCGTGCGACACCACCTGTGACAAGGGCGAGCCATGTACGCCCTCTCACATCTCTGATCTGCACCTTGAGATCCTCCACGGCCTTCTCCATGCTTTGTTCCATGAGGTCCACTCCCTCCTTGGTGTCCGCCATCGCAATCTCCAACCGCGTCACCCGACTATCCAAGCTCGTGAGAGGATCACGAGACTTGTCCTTCTTTCCCCTTCCCCTCAGCGAGGTCATTGTCCCTTCCTGACTTCTGTTCGACAACTTCTTCACATGAGAGCTCGACATTGTATCCTCCAAGTAATTCCCACTACCTGAACCAGTTTCCTGACATCAACTTGTCACTAATTTAGGCTTCGCTTAAGCTTCCCGCGGTAATTTAGACAACCTCGCCTCTTTCGACGCTGCTAAGTCAACCTCCGATCGTGGCCTTGCTTACTAGCTCGGCTTCTACCCACGGCTTGGAAGCAAAGAGAACTTGAGAGAACACTTGAAAGAAGAAAGCTCTTTATCGAAGAAAGAATGCTTTAGCATGCTTTGAGAGCTCTTGGCTTGGTTCTCAAGTTGGTGGTTTGCAAATGAGGCCACCACCTCCTTATATACAAATGAATGGAAGTGTGTAGAACCTAGGAATGCCCTCTACTATCCTAGAGAATTTAATTGTTTACTATGTACATGGAAACCAAGACTACCATGGAAGACTCTAGACTACTCCATATTCCATGGCTTTCCATATCTTTCAGACATCTTCCACACACTCTTCTACACATGTGTGGACATTTCCAAAAGATGTTCTACAATCGTGTAGACTTCTCTAGGGTCTTCTAGAACCTTCCACATAGCTCCGTCACAGTTCCACAAGTGTCTTGAACTTTCTCTCCTTATATATGGGCTTGAGGGGCCTCAGCCCATTATGATCCTTCCCCAGGATGTCAGGGTCTAAAGAGTGAGTTTGAGACACTCAAATTTAGTGTGTTTAGACACGCTGCCGGCTCAGCCTGCTGATGATGCCAGGAAAGGTGCCTCGGCCTAGTGCATGCCAAGACACTGTGACTCGGCCTAGTGCATGCCTAGAAACGGTGCCTCAGCCTAGTGCCATGACATGCCTAGGCAAAATGCCTCGGCCTAGTGCAATGTCGAAGGGTGCCTCTGGCCAGCCGCACAACTACCAAGATAAAGGCATAATGTTTGGCATGGCAGGCTGGGTCTCAAGAAAGTGTGTATGTGAGACCGCCGCACGGGCCTCGCCGTTGCGTGAATGATTAGGCCCGTGACAAGTGGTATCAGAGAGGGACAGAAGTTCTTCAACAGTATGGTATTGTCTTCTGTCGTTCCTAGTGGCCGAAAGTTGTTCTCTCCTACAAGCTGCACAGTAACTGATGAAGCCGTGGTGCTCGAAGCTGCATTGAGGACCCATGTAGGAATGGGCGTTCCTCCATATCGCATAAGGTGCCGGTTACTGTCTAGTAGTGCGTAACGGGTGCTCGCCTACTAGGTGGAAGTCCAGCCAGATGCTGCTTTCGGGGTGGAAGTGATAAGGTGCTCTCTTCCATGGCCGTGTGATGTCGCATTCAAGATATGGACTTTCTCCCATTTGGCCCGCACGCACACATTAGCCGATGATGGCTTCGAGGGGAGCAAGAGGTTCAAGGAAGGCCGAGATCGATGAAAGGTGCCTCTTTACCCAGGGAACTGCAAGATATTGTGTGAGGCGGGTCAATGACGATTGTGGCGGGCGTCCGTGACCGCAGTTGAAGACTTTATTGAAGATCAAGCATGCTGATGGGTTTTAGCTTAATGGTGTGAGAGTGCTCCAGATGGTGCAAGCAAGTGGATCGAGGTGAAGCTTCTTTGGAGTCCAGGCATGCCAACCTTGTTAAGTTTTAGGAGCTTGTCGCTGGTTGTGGACATGACTATAAAGGGGAATGTTGGCCTACCCTGCACAAACTGTCGGGTGTTGGAGCCGCTCTCTTGATGAGCCCAAGGAAGGGCGAAACCAGCTAGCATAAAGGCATAATGTGCGGCGTGGCAGGCTGGGTCTCAAGAAAGTGTCTATTTGAGACCGCCGCACGGGCCGCTTCGCTGCGTGAATGAGTAGGCCCGTGACACTAGGCCTAGTGCCATAACATGCCTAGACAAGGTGCCTCGGCCTAGCGCATGCCTAAACACTGTGCCTCGGCCTAGTGCCATGACTTGCCTAGGCAAGGTGCCTAGGAAAGATTCCTCGGCCTAGTGCATGCCTAGACACGGCGACTCGCCCCACCCGCATGCCCAGACACGGTGTCCCCCACAAAAACATGACACGCCCCCAAGAAGGTGCCCCACCCCCAGCGCATGCCTATCACTCCGTGCCTCGGCCTACTGCATGGCTAGAAACGGTTGCTCGGCCTAGTGCCATGACATGCCTAGGAAAGGTGGCTCGACCTTGTGCATGCCTAGACACGGTGACTGGGCCTAGTGCATGCCTACACACAATGCCTCGTCCTAGTGCTTGCCTAGACACGGTGACTCGGCCTAGAGCTTGCCTAGACACGGTGCCTCGGCCTAGTGCCATGACATGCCAAGGTAAAGTGCCTCAACCTAGTGCATGCCTAGACACGATGCTTCAGCCTAGTGCGATGCCAACCTACGGTGCCTCTGCCTAGTTCCATGACATGCCTAGGCAAGGTGCCCCTGGCCAGCGCAGCCTAGACACCCGTGACTCGTCCAAGGTACGTCAGACACCCGTGGCCCCGCCCCTACTCTATGACATGCCCAGATAGGTTCCTCTGCCCCAAGGCATGCCCAGACACCTGTGATCTCCACCCCAGTGCTCGCCCCGCACACCGTGCCCCTGGCCTACTTCCATGACACGCCCAGAAAGGTGCCCCTGGGCCCCTACGCATGCTCATACACCCGCGGCCTCGCCCAGCGATACCTGAGCAAAGCTCCTGGGCCTAGTGCCTACATTACGCCTAGGCAAGGTGCCCGACCTCTAGTGCATGCCTAGACACGCTGACTCCGCCAAGCGCATGCGATAGACACGCCACCACCCAAGGTCATACAAATGCCAGCAAGGTGCCTCGACCTAGTGCAGGCCTAGACTTCGTGACTCGGTCTAGTGCATGCCTAGACACGGTGGTTGGGCCTAGTGCGATGCCTAGCAAAGGTGCCTCGGCTTAGTGGCATGACGTCCCTAGGCAAGCTGCCTCAGCCTAGTGCATGCCTAGACACGTTGACTCTAGCCAGTGCATGCCTGCATTAATTGCGCTCCTGCTTCTGCAAAATTTACACGCCTATGCAAGCTGGCTCTCGCTTAGCTTATATTAGAACGGGTGATTCGGCATAAGCAGCATGCCCTATTACGGTGCCTGGCCTAGTGCCATGACATGTCTAGGAAAGGTGCCTAGGCCTAGTGCATGTCTAGACATGGTGACTCCTACTAGTCTATCTCGACACTGCCTTCTACCAGGTAATTTAGTATAATGACTCACCCTAGTGCATGCCTAGACACACTCCGTGGCCTCGGCCTAGTCTACAGTTTGCCCAGGTGGCGCCACACTGCATGCCTAGACACCTGACTCGGGCCTCAGTGTCATGACATGCCTAGAAAAGGTGCCTCACCTCGTTGTCACGAGACACCGTGATCAGCCTAGCATGCCCAGACATGGCGCCGCCTGGCCCCATGACATGCTCAGCAAGGAGCCCCTACTAGTTCGATGCCTAGCAAGGTGCCTGCCTAGTTCCATGACATGCCTCGCGCGGTGCTTCCGCTTTGGGCCGCAGATACCCATACACTCCGTGACTAGGCGCACGCATGCCTAAAAAGCGTGCCTCGGCCCAAGGCATGACATGCCTAGAAAGGTACTCGGCTCTAGTGGATGCCTAGAACCCAGCCCCACTTAGCGCTACAACATGCCTAGAAAGGTTCCCTCTACCTAGTGCATAGGACACCCGAGCCTCTACTAGTGCATGCCAAGACATGGTTCCCACCAGCATGCATGCCTAGCAGTGGTGCCCCCTACTAGTCTCATGACATGCCTAGGCAAGGTGGTTGGGCCTAGTGCATGCCTAGACACGGTGACCTGGCCTAGTTCATGCCTAGACACGGTGGCTCGTCCTAGTGCTAAGACATGCCAAGGAAAGGTGCCTCGGCCAAGTACATGCCTAGACACGGTGACTCGGCCTAGTGCATGCCTAGACATGGTGCCTCGGCCTAGACTGATGCCTAGCAAGGGTGCCTCCGCCTAGTGCCATGACATGCCTGGGCAAGGTGCGCCGCCTAGTACATTCCCTTTCGACACGGTGAGCCTGGCCGCAGCGCATGCCTAGGACACCTGCCTAAAGGTCATGGATTTACCGTGGTGGGCGCCCGTGATGCCAGCTGGAAGACTATATTGAAGATCAAGCATGCCAGATATTGATTAATATGAGAGCACCATGCGCGATCAACGGTTACTTTATCCTACACTGAATGACTTATATTTGAGCATACAGAGTGGATCTGATCAGGCAGAGATTTATCGACTCATAACCATCGGATATCGTCCCGGCGAGCACGCAATATCAAGACGCATATTGCGGCATTGGCCCAGAATAACGAGGTTTCTCACACCGCATCGAGTGGAGGCCTTAGATTAAGCACGCTGGAGGCGGAAGCCCACCGGCATGGTTGGCTCGTTCAGTAACGAATACCCAGCATGCTGACTGATGGCATTGTCATACAGTGACCCATGGTGGATGCGTCCATTATCACACAGCGTCTGGCCAGACAAGGCCTGTCACATAGGATCATCATTGATAGCCATCCGTCAGACGCCAACCACATATTCAAGATCGCAATGCTTTTGCAATGGGATTGAGAACTACTTTGAACCATGATTAGACTCTTGTCTCCAACCAAGAATACTTTAGCTTATGATCAGCCATCAACTCGAGAGCTCGATACTACTCTTTTTTCGATAAGTAAGCATTTATTTCCAAACTACAGAGTTCCACAACCAAAGAATACACTGACCTGCAGGCCCAAATGATAGAAAACTGGCATCTCCCCTAAAATCAAGGGAAGGCAATGTTTCAAAACAACCAACAACAACCAAGGATAGCAAAACAAACAAACAGCACCCACCACATCCCTGGCGTAGTCACCACACCCAAAGCCCAAATTTCACAACCCGGCTAAGAATTCTGTGCCCAACACGTATAAGGACCCAACCAAAGAACGAAACCATCAATCAACCAAATGAACCACCAATGTCAAGAATATTAAGAGGAGGGACCATCTTCACACATAGCTCGCTCAATCGGATTATCCACCACCTTTCTCCGAAACTGAGATTCTCACCGACATCATTACAAATGAGATGAAAAATAGCTGGTGAGAATTAAAGATTTCCTATAAATTCTACTATTCCTTACTGCCTCCACAAGTGATAATGCAAAGACCTCAAGCAATCCTCTCTCAGATAGAACAAAAGGATTTCCCTTGCAGCAATTACCCATAAGAACTCATTCTCCTACCCGTGGAGTTCTAGAATTCCCACATAACCTTAAAACTCTCAACCAGATACCAGCAGTGAATTGGCAACCAAAAAACAAGTGGTTCCTGTCTTCAACATTACTCCGACAGAAAACACACGATATAGAGTCAATCACACCCCATCTGAGAAGTTTGTCTTGCACAACCAATCTATCCTGAATGGCCAACCAAACGATGAATGCATGTCTCCTGATAGCTTGAGGAAACCAAATCGTATAGTGCCAGTTGACCATCGGCTTCTTTGGTCTAAAATTGTTCCAAGCTGAGTTCACAGTGAATTCCCCTGCATAAAGAAGAGTCCACGAGATAAAATCCTCTCTAGAGTCATCAAGGCTATAGTTGGTACAACTATTCTTGATAGCGATAAGATCTGCAGAGTTTGCAATTGGCCAATTCCACCTACCACCATCAATAACCTCAGCTACACGAGCATTATTATGAATAGCTGAATCATATATGATACGGTCTCCATAATATGGTAGAAGAGGTCCAACCGGCCCAGAGTCATACATAAAAGTCCCTTACCATCAGGCACCTTGTGTCTGATGAAGGGCCTCGATCCTATCTCTCACCAAGCAATTTTTCGCCAACTCCATGAGCAAACCGAAGGGATTTTAGCACACCACAGGCTCCCGCTTCTCATATACATTCTCCGCACCCAAGCGACCCATAGAGAGTCCTTATTATAAAAGATATTCCAAATGTGTTTCATAACATTTGCATCATTCGAATCTTTGATACGACGCATGCCCAAACTAATTCCTCCCTCCTTTGAAGACAAACCGCCTCCCACCGATTCGGGCGCTGCTGATACCTCTAATATTTCCGGACCAAAGGAAGCTTTTGAAAGCTTGTTCAATCTTGGCAATTGTGAATTTCGGAATAATAAACAGGCTGCACCAATACTGCTGTATACCATACAAAACAGAACCAATCAGCTGCAACCTTCCCGCATATGATAACGCCCTGCTTGTCCACGAATGAATTCTCGCCTGCACTTTATCCAGCCAGCCACGACAATAATGGGTAAGTCTAGCGAGATCGGACGCTAAAATATTTGTTAGGAAACCTCCCAAACCGAACTCAGATCAATAGATCATTCCTAATGTCATCGCTTACCCCGGCCATGAAGATGGCACTCTTCTGCTTGTTTACTTGCAGCCCAGAAAATTGCTCAAACTTTACCAACTCCCCCATCATAACTTAGCCCAGATGGGTTAGGCTGATTTCCCCGCATTTAGGATGGAACTGAAAGTCCTGATTATGGGCAGCCGCTGATAATGACCTAGAAAGGGCCTCCATAGCAATGATAAATAAAAGCGGAGAAAGAGGATCCCCTTGCCTCACTCCGCGCTTGCTAGCAAAAAACCACAAATGCCACCATTGTCTAGATACAGAGAATGTAGGGTAGAGATGCATTCCTTAATACAATCAGCATCGTACATGTAGGTGTTCTGTCGCCTAAAATACCCAAAATACAGCTCCGTACTAATTGTGTCATATGCCTTCTAATGTCAATCAGGAGCACACCTAGTGCCCATCGCTTTCGATGATAGTCGACCATTAGCCTTTGGGTGATAAGGATATTATCGCAATATCACCTGCACAAAAGCCATCGAGAAGGACTTATTATATCGTGGATTTATTGTTTAAACCTCGCAGCTATAATCTTCGAATTGCATTTATACATGGTGTTACAACAACAGATTGGTCTATAATCATTCATAGTCTCGGGATTAGGAACCTTGGGCACCAAAGCAATAACTGTGCAATTAATCTCCCGAAGAAGCCTACCAGATTTGAAAAAAGAAGTCACTGCCTCAACTACATCACTTCCAATAATAGACCACGCTGCCTTGAAAAAAGGACGAAAACCATCTGGGCCCTAGGGCTTTGTTTCATCAATAGAGAACATGGCCTTTTTGATCTCCTCAGGGGTAACTTCACCCTTTAAAATGTCCAGGTGGTGTGTAGACCATGTGAACCTACCAACATTATCCATGTATTCTTGGTCAAAAGAAGGACCATCAGAGCATAATACACTTTGAAAAACCAATGCCTTCCTCTCTCATGGCCTCCGGTCAATTGCCAGATCCATCTCCGGAGGTTATGACTTTTATCGCACTCCGAGCATTCCGAGCTTTGACAGCTTTATGGAAAAACCTTGTATTCTGATCTCCAAGTTTGAGCCACTGCACTCTAGATTTCTGTTTTAAGAAGCCCTCCTCTGCATAGGCTAGATCATGGTATCTCTTTAAATACTTCCTCTCATTTTCCACCAAAGACGTGATCGCGGACTGTTTCAAGATAACATTGGGCCCGGATCAAATTCTCCCGGCTTCCACAACTCGATCACTAACTGACACAATTTGAAATTAAACATTTCTATGGACGCTTTACTCCCTTTTCATTTTCTCAAGGCCAATCTGCATACATGGGAGTACTAAGACTCACACCGCATTTCCTTCTCACAATCTCAATATGCCAGGTGGTCACCCAAAATTAAAAACTTAAAGGGAAATTTTCCCGGTGCTCATAAAACCGGCTAATATTCAGATTAGACCAGAGGGCAATGATCGATAACCCAGTGGTGTCAACTTCCATTAATGCATCGGGGAAATATGTCCAAGCAACATTCATTTTGAAGACAACATCCAAATTTCCTAGCTATGAAGTTTTCCCCTCACGGCTCATCCACGTAAATACGGGTCCTGGCGAAGGAGACATCATCTAGTTCCAAGTTAAACAGACACTCATGAAAAACCCATCATACAAATCCTTGAGCCATACCTGCATTTCCTCATTGATAAATCTAGTGGTGTTAAAATCAATTGATAACTAACCATGGATTTGCTCACACTTGCTCACAATTTACTGGAGATGACGCCACAACACTCTTCTTTCCATGTAGTTATTCGAAGCATATACGGCCGAGCACCAAAATGAAAGATTGTCCTTGATAGTAGTAACATGACAAAGTATTGCCTGGTCCATTGAATGGATAACATCAATGCTCACCTTATCTGGGTTTCCACAAATCCAAATTCTACCAAGTAGGGCATGATCATAATTATGAAACAATTTCCAACTGCCAGAAAGAAAATTCTGTCCTTGTTATGCGCACGCACCCGAGTTTCCAGAATACACACAAAATCAAGAGTTTGGGACTCTATAAACGAACGAACTTCTTTTTGCTTAAGGGGGTCATTCAAGCCCCTTATGTTCCAAGAAGCAAATTTAACCATTGGGAAGTCAGACATTCCCGCCACTCGGGTCCCGCTTTTAGAAGCAAAACCCGCTTTAATTTCAGCTCTTCCTAGAGATAGCACTGCGTGAAGTCCAAACATCACTCTTAATCCGCTTGAACGATCCGCACAGGAGGAATCAGAATTACACGATCAACTGCGGGATTTAGCTGTCTCCTTCTCTCCTCGATTGTGCTAGCATGCGAAAGCATTTCCATGTAACTTAGGGTTTGTTAACAATGTCATTAACCAACCTACTTCTAATTTACGCAAGATTCGTAGCGCATGGTTACTGGCCCCTCGTTTTCCGCATCGCTTAACACCACTGTCATTCAAGTTATATCACCTGGGTATCCCCATATATCAACTCAGCACTCCCAGATCCCGTACATCCTTCTTCACATCGGCCACCTTCAATCTCCTAACATCTCTGTGGATTAGTGCCGGTACTTCCTGTCTCTTCTTAATCCTCAAGTAGCTGACAAGATTTATACAAACCGCTTGGTATCCAGAGCAAAGATTGTGGGAGTCCACGGATATTCAATCCTTATATTAGAATAATTGCCATTACCCCCGTCTTAAGTATAGATTTGGAAATTCAAGCTAAATAACCCTAACTCTACACAAATTCTAGCAAAGGATAATTTGTCTCGTGCTCAAAGTGAGTGCATCAAGATGAAGCGGATACCAAACATTTCTGCTATGTACCCAAGACAAGTGTCATTCAATATTCCAAAGGTATATTGTAGAATTTACCGATTGGAATAAGGGAGCCGAATGTCCAACATCTCCATACCCGGCCCCATGCACGTATGAATGGTCTCCCGCCTGTGCCATGGTCCAAGATTCATAACCCAACCCGAGTTTCCAAGTCCCCGAATCTAAAGAAGAATAATCCATTTTCTGGCTAGATATGTCGCATCTCCTTCTTGCCCTATAGTCATAACCAGAGATCTCACCACAGGAAATGGGAGACGTTTATCCGTAAATTGTCCAACTAAAACAACTTTCCATATCATCGCTCTTCGCTCACCGCCCACGGAGGTTTAGCAACAAGCTTCCCATTAGCACAGTGTGGTTTAAAGAACTCGTAGTTGACTAATTTGTTTTCCTCGCACCGAAAAGGTTCTCCATGATTAACTCCATGGAGCCGCTTTCCCAAACAAATCACCACCCTTTAATTCCTCCTCGGTCGACCGACGGCCTCAGGCTTTGCACTTAGTTCTTTATCTTCCATAGCCGCTGACTCATCCGCCCCGGACGCAGTATTGCCAGCCACCATTTGACCATAACCAGCCTCAACCTGACCCAGGTGACCCTTCTCATACCCAAAACCAACCGAGCCCATCCCCTGAATATCGGCCTTCCCTCGCTTGCGCTGGTTACTGATTACTTAACGTTCGCGGACTAATGGATGTCTTCAGCGGGCTGAAGGCGACGGATCGAAAGCTGATTGAGCTCGAGCAACCATTTCAGACCGAGACTTACCTCCCGATTCGACACCGAACAGATATGGACCAGCGAATGTCGACCTACTGATCCGCCCATCACTGATCTCTGACGAAGTCCACTCCTACCGCGCCCCCAACTGCTCATTCAGAGAAACCTCACCCAAAGGGGTCTTGCACTGACAGGATCTCGTTAAAGGCAATGGTGTGTGTGGTAGCACAGCGACCTTCAAAGCCGGCTATCTTTCCGTTGTCGACCTTCACGCCTCCCCAGGTAGCTGAGTCACACTGAGCCGCCAGATCCCTACATCGCGCTCCGGCGCTCGATTGAGAGATCTTGGCACGGCCGCATTTGTTCGGGTTGGTCCTCTCGCTTTGGAGCCCAAGACTGAGATCGCTCTTTGAGGCACTTCGATGCAAGGTCGGGACCGTGATGGATGATCCGTGGTTTAGGTAAGTCAAAATATGGGTCTGGGGAGCTTTCTTGGCCAAAATAGGTTGTGGACGAATTTGGGAGATTTTCTAAGTTAAGAAAGGTGAATTTATGGTATATAAGGGAAAGGGTATTTAGGAAGGTTTCTCGCAGGCTGAACAAGATTTGGAAAGTTTTCTGTCGAGGCTGAAAATATCATATGGAAAGTTTAGAGAAAAGATGAGATGGTGGGATGGAAAGTAGAGTTTGCACAAGAGTGGAGCATTTACCGCTTAATGAAACGATCCACACAAGATGGATGATGAAGGAAGGCGCCCACAATCAACTATGGACTGGTTGATCGATGTTTGACAAAGACTTCACCACCAAGATCCACCAAGGTATGGCCACGAACTCGCCCCCAAGGGAATCCACCCAAGAGATAAGAGAACAAGAGAACTCTTAAAAAAAAGAGAAATTGAAATATTATTGAACTTGAACTGATTGTCAAAAGACTACATTATGGGGGTATATATAGCCTCATACTTTCTAAATAAAAAAAAACAACTTCTACTTTAACTAGGAAAATAAACTTTCTAAATTACAAAAAGCAACTCCTAAAAGAAAACTTTCTAAAATAAATAAAGCAAACTTTCTAAAATAAAACAAAGCAAATCTTTCCTAAAATAACAAAGCAAACTTTCTAAAATAAATAAAGCAAATCTTAAGAAAAATAAATAAAGAAACTTAAAATTAATATGGCACCCACATCGTGGGCTCATTCAAGTCCGAATTCACGTTTTTCGACTTCCAAGGCCCAAATGAGGTCCAAAAAGGAGTTTTCAAATGTATTCAATGCGTCTTGACTCTCCCCAATCCAAATCTTCAATATCGGGCTGAATTCCCAATGTTCGTGTTTATAGAAGCCTCGATCAATCCCCATAGCTAGGAAAAAGACTCGCCTCAAGTCTTCACCGTGATAAGCCCTCAAGTCCTTAACATTGAACATTGGAGAAATTTCATATTCAATCGCAAATCAACTTCAGGGCATTCCTCCAATTTTCTATAATCTTGAAAAGGGCCATTCACCTGGCTTGAGCTTCCAAACCTTTCCTGGGTGGAAACCTATCCTCGCGAAGGTGTACCCAAACCACTCGCCAACCTCAAACTCAACATACTCATGACACGCCTATTTGCTTGTTCCACATATTTGGCATTCTTCTTCAATCTTCAAGCGAACTTCTTCATGCAACTTCTTGATCTTTATTCTAATCCCCGATTCCACTTAAACAAGTTGAATAGTCTGGATCGTGTTAACTCCATGGGTCCAATCATCAGAACTACGACCACCTCAAACGGCTTTTCCTCAACAAAGTCATGCATGGACCTATTGTAGGCAAACTCAACTGGGCAGAATCAAACCCATTGTTTCACGTTCTTCCCACATAGCTCCCAGCAATTTCCCAAGCTTTCATTAGTAACTTCGCTCAATTACTCGCCTTGAGGGTGATAAGAGGGTACTAAACAAAGAAAGAAGTCCCCGCTTTTCTCCACAGAGTTCCTCTCAAAAGTGACTAAGAAACTAAACTCGATCTCGAAACCATAGTCTGGGAATACCATGTAGACGCACAATCTTCTTTGAAGTACAAGTCGGCAACATGCGAAGCATCATTAGACTATTGTTAAAATAAAGTATTACCTTGAAAACCCGTGAAACCAACGTAATCGAATCTTTGTTTCTTTCTTGTTCTAGGTAATCCCAAACAAAATCCAAGCTTACCTCTCCCATGGCATATTTGAATTGGCAATGTGGTATATACTCCCGCATTGTTTCCATGAGTTTTAGCCATCATGCACACAACACACTTGACAAATCTAGCAATGTCTTTTCTTAGCTAAGGCCAAAAGAAGTTTGCCTTCACTAGAGCTAAGGTTTTTGCTTCACCAAAGTGTCCTCCTAATGTTCCACCATGCAACTCATCCAAAATACTCAATCTCAAGGAACAAGATGGGATGCATAGAGTGTTTCCTTTAAAGAGAAAACCGTCCATCCTTACAAAATCCTGAAAGGTTTGCTCACAAGATACCTTCCGTGATTTCACCAAAATCAAAGATCCTCCTCATAGTTCTTCAACACATCGAATCCAACTACTGATCTGGCATGGAAGTCACTAGGCATGTCTCCTACTCAAGGCATCCGCGAACAACGTTATGAACACCCGCTTTATGCTTGATTGTGAAGTTGTACGCTGTAAGAATTCCACCCATGTCGCATGTCTTCGATTCAACTTCAGGCCGGTGGTTGATGAATTTTGCTTCATGATCCGAGAAAAGCACAAATGGCTTGTAGCAAGTATTGACTCCAATGAAATAAAGCTCTATAGATAGCATAAAACTCTTGTCATAGGAGTACTTCCTTTTGCTTCTTCTTAACTTCTCACTAAAGAAAGCCGACGGGTCTTCCTTCTCGACTCAAGGACAAAGACTAATCCCAACTTCAGATGCATCACACTCTACTCAAGACTTTGTTGAAATCAGTAAAACCAAACATGAGGCTTCGCTACTTTCTTCTTAATCAACTCGAAGCTTTCGACAACACTAGGTCCACTTGAATTTGTCTCCCTTTAAGCATCTGGGCCATGTGAGCCATTATAGAGCTAAATCCACGAATAAATCTCCTATAAAAAGAGACTAGCCCATGAAAACTTCTCAAATCATGGATCGAAATAGAGTCACTAATTCAGAATCGCCTCTCTATCTTGCTTCGGTCCATCTCAATTCCATCTTTAGTAACCACATAAATCAAGAAATATGATTATGTCGGCATAGAAGTCACAATTCTTCAAGTTGACAACAATCGTTGTTCTCAGGGATAGAGAACAATTGCCTCAAATGCTCCAAGTGCTCCATCGAATTTTTGCTATAGATCAAAATATCATCAAAGTATACCACCACAAAATTTCCAATGCATGGCTTAAGGATATGATTCATAAACCTCCTAAAAGTGCTAGGGGCATTGGATAGTCCAAATGGCATCACCATCCACTCATAGAGTCCATCTCGAGTTTTAAAGGTCATCTTCCATTCATCTCCTTCCTCATACGAATTTGATGGTATCCACTCCTCAAATCAATCTTCGAAAAGATGGACGCACCATAGAGTTGATCCAAAGAAATCATCGAAATCTTGGAATGGGAAACGATATTCAATAGTAATCTTGGTTTGGATCGTCCTACTATCAACACACATCCTCCAAGATCCATCCTTCTTGGTACTAGCGGGCAGAACCGCACATGGCTCTTACTTCTTCTCGAATGTTTTCCTTTGTTGAGCAACTCATCAACTTGTCTTGTAAGCTCTTCATGTTTTAGACTCATCCTATAGGCCGGTTTATTGGGCAAACAACTGGCACGAGGTCTATTTGATGTTGAATATCTCTAGGCAACCTATGTGGAATCTCCTCGTACTACATCAACAAATTCCGCGACCGCTCTACTTTGGGATTCTTCTCACTTTCGGCTTCTTCAATAGCAACTAAGGCCATCAAGATCCGAATCCAGCCGATTTCTTTCTCCAACTCGATTTTGACAACAAAAAGAATTTGCTCACGGCTCGAGGTCGAGAAATCACGTTTCAACTAAGCATGACAATTTTGTGGCCATCCTCGCGAATGTTCTTAAGCCATCATAAATGACCTTCCTATCATATTTATTTTCATGGCCTCCCAAGTAGCAAGTGACAAACATCCATCGGAACAACATCACACCATACCTCGGGCCCCGGTAGTGCTTTCCAATCAGAAAGAGACAAGGCACCTATGCTTACCTTGATATCACTACCCTCTGGCTACCTAAGTTTATGGTTCCTGATGTGGATCCATCTTCAAATCAAGCTTTTGCACCATCTCCAAGGAAACACAATTTCGAAGCTCCCACTATAAAAAATAACCAAACAAACCCTCGGCCCTGGGATGTGCACTTCTCAGGTGAAAGACATCGACCGCAACCAATTCTCCTCACCAGTACCGCCCTATCTTAAGACTCCTTCAACAACTAAGGAAGTCCCATGGTCTAGCATAGTAAGTTCATCCTTATCTTCATGGTCAGATTCAATTGCCTCTTCGACATCTTCTTCCTCATCTTCATATTCCCACCAGGCAACCACTGGCCGGTTAGACATTCTCGTAGTTATATGCCCAAACTGGTCGCATTTAAAGCACGCCTTTGACTTCTGGGAGGTAGACTTGCCGGGCTTGTGCACTTCACCTTTTACTTGAGATTTAAGGGTGGTTTAGTAATCACTAGGACCCCTTGAAGTCGACTCTGATAAATCCTTCTTTAATCCGATTTGTAGTAAAAACCCCCATACTTGTTTAGAGCTCAACTTCTTGCAAGACAAGCTTATCACATCTTGAAGAGTATTATAAGTGGCTGCACTGGAACAAGTGAAATTTCGAACCTCAAACCAGCAAGGTAGCGGGCTATGGACTGCTTCTCAGCCTCTTGCAAGTCTCCTTGATCATCAATTAAACTCACTTTAATACTCCTCCACGCCATATTCACGCTTCAAATTTCTGAATTTTGAGGAAGATATCTTGCGATAGTGGAAGGGAAGATAATTTCCTTTTTAGTTCTTCTTCATCTTTTCCCAAGTTTCACCTTCTTCTTGTCATCTCTCCTCGACGCTCTTTAAATTTTCCCCACCTCAAAAAGAAGCATTCTCGCGCATCTTGATAGCCACCAACTTCACCTTTGCTTCTGGGATCATAATATTCAAAGACACGTTCACGGTATTAAGCCAATCCAAGAAGTCATCAAAGATGCATTCTTCCTTCCAACACATCAACTGGATTGAATCGAACTTTCATCATTATTACATTTCTCATAGTAATCATCATCATGTATCGATCTTCATACCTTCCTCCATAATCATATTCTCAATGTTGGTTTCAGCTTCTCGCACCTCAAGTAATCCCGAACTTGGCTAGGCGGTACAGTTCCCTCGTCAAAACTTTCTTCACCTTCACCTTTCCATGAAGGTCTTTGTCGCCATAGGATCATCATTGATAGCCATCCGTCGTAGACGGCCAACCACGCATTCAAGATCAAGAATGCAAGCAGAATGGGGATCGAGAACTACTAACCATGATTAGACTCTTGTCTCCAACTAAGAATAATTTTAGCTTATGATCAGCCATCAATCCTTGAGCTCTGATACCACTTTGATGCAAGGTTGGGACCGTGATGGATGATCCAGAAGTTTAGGTAATTGAATATGGGTTTGGGGGAGTTTTCTTGGGCCAAAATAGGTTATGGACGAATTTTGGAGATTTTCTAAGTTAAGAAAGGTGAATTTATGCTATATAAGGGAAAGGGGTATTTTAGGAAGGTTTTGGTAGTATGGAACTAGATTTGGAAAGTTTTGGGTTGAGGTTGAAAATATGGTTAGTGGAAAGTTTAGAGAAAAGATGAGATGGGCAGATGGAGCAGAGCTCAGACAAGAGTGGTTGAATACTTACCGCCATCGAAACGATCCACACAAGATGGATGATGAAGTGAAGGCGCCTACAATCAACTATGGACGGGGTTGATTGATAAGCCGACAAAGACTTCGCGCCACCAAGGAACTGCACGCCAAGGTATGGCCACGAACTCGTCCCCAAGGGAATCCACCCAAGAGATAAGAGAACAAGAGAACTCTTAAAAAAGAGAAATCTGAAAATATTATTAAACTTGAACTGATTGTCAAAAGACTACATTATGGGGGTATATATAGCCTCATACTTTCTAAATCAAAAAAGCAACTTCTACTTTAACTAGGAAAAGAAACTTTCTAAATTACAAAAGCAACTTCTAAAAGAAAACTTAAAATAAATAAAGCAAACTTAAAATAAAACAAAGCAAATCTTCCTAAAATAAATAAAGCAAACTTTCTAAAATAAATAAAGCAAATCTTAGTAAAATAAATAAAGCAAACTTTCTAAAATTAATATGGCAGCTCCACATCAGGGGTTTGTCCAAGTCTGACCACGTTTTTGCTCTCTGCCCAAATGAGGTCCAAAAGGAGTTTTCACGTGTATTCAATGCGTCTTGATCTCCTCCTAATCCAAATCTTCAATAATTAGGCTGAATCTCAATGTCTCTAAGTGTTTATAGAAGCCCGTGATCACATGACATGCCTAGAAAGGTGCCTCGGTCTAGTGCTCGCTCTAGACACCTGTGACTCCGGCTCAAAGCTCGCCTCAGACACCCGTGACTCTGCCCCCCAGTGCCATGAGACATGCCCAGTAAAGTGCTCCTACCTAGTGCATGCCTAGACTCGATGCTTCGACCTAGTGCGACGCCTACCAAGGGTGTCTCGGCCTAGTTCCATGAAATGCCTATAAGAAGTTCTACCTAACGCATGCCTGCACGTGACTCGCCCAACAAGATGCTTAGACACCTGCGTTCTGATAGTTCCATGACATGCAATGTGAAAGGTTCCTCAAATTTAGTGCATGCCAAGACACTGACCGGCCCAGTGCTTGCCTAGATTACGATGCCTGGCCTACGCCATGACATGCCTAGAAAGATTCTACCTAGTGCATGCCTGACACGCTGATCCGCTAGTACGCCTAGACACGGCCTACGCCTTCTCTACTTACCGCTCATGACATGCCTAGGCAAGGTGCCTCGACCTAGTGCATGCCTAAACAAGGTGACTTGGTCTAGTGCATGCCTAGAAATCCAAGTGCCTCGCCTTGTTCGACGCCTCGGGCGGTGACTGGCTTTACCGCTTCGACGTGCTCAGTATCAGCTTCTACTAAGTGATGCTCAGGACAGGCGATCCTACAGTGCATACCTAGACATCTGGGTGACTGGGTCTAGTGCATACCTAGGACACGGCGTGTCTCTCGGCCTACGAGCCATACGCCCTCGGCAAGTTGCCCCGCCAGTTTTATGCCTAGAACGATGACACGGCCTAGTGCATGCCTAGACACGGTGCCTTGGCCTAGTGCCATGACATGCCTAGGAAAGGTGCCTCAGCCAAGTGCAAGTTTAGACACGGTGACTCGTCCTAGTGCATTCCTAGACATGGTTCCTCGGCCTTGTGCATGCCTAGACACAGTGACTCGGCCTAGTGCATGCCTAGACATCAGTGGCCTCCCACTTCTGGGCCCATGACATGCCCAGGAAAGGTGCCTCGACCTAGTGCATACCTAGACACTGACTTCGCCCAGTAAATGCCTCAAACACAAATGCGTCAATCTTTCCATGACATGCCCAGCAAGGTGCTCATTAGTGCATGCCTAGACACTCCAAGTGGATCAGCCTAGTGCATGCCTAAACACGGTACCTCGGCCTAGTGCCATGACATGCCTAGGAAAGGTACCTCGGCCTAGTGCATGCCTAGACACGAGCTCCTCGACTTAGTGCCATAACATGCCTAGAAAAGGTGCCTCGGCCTAGTGCATGCCTAGAAACGGTGACTCGGCCAAGTGCATGCTTAGGACACCTGGGCCCTAGCTGTCATGACACGCCCAGGTACCACGTGCTCGCGAGCCGATGCCTAGCAAGGGTTCCTCGGCCTAGTGCCATGACATGCCTAAGCAAGGTGCCTCGGCCTAGTGCAAGCCTAGACACGGTGAGTCGGCCTAGTTCATGCTTAGACACGGTGGGTCGTCATAGTGCCATGACATGCCAAGGCAAGGTGCCTCCGCCTAGTGCATACCTAGACACTGTGTGCATGCCTAGACATGGTGCCTCGGCCGAGTGCGATGCCTAGCATGGGTGCCTCGGCCTAGTTCATGCCTTGCATAGGCAAGGTGCCTCGGCCTAGTTTATGCCTAGGCATCTAGTGACTCCTACTTTACCCGCATGCCCAGACACTGCTTCGGCCCAGCAGCCACATGCCCAGGAAAGGTGCCTCTGGCTTTAGCCTTCTATGCCTGGGACACGTGGACTCCCGCCCAGTGCATGCCCAGGACACGCTGGCCCGCCTAGTGCATGCCTAGACACGGTGCCCTCGGCCCATAGTCGACGACATGCCTCGACGTGCCCTAGTTTCACGTGCATGCCTAGACACCTGACCTCGCCCTAGTGCATGCTTAGACACGGTGCTTCGGCCTAGTGCATGGCTAGATACACTGCTTCGGCATAGTGCCATTACATGCCTAGGCAATGTGCCTCGGCCTAGTGCATGCCTAGACACGGTTACTAGGCTTTGTTCATTCCTAGACACGGTGCCTCGGCCTAGTGCCATGACATGCCTAGGCAAGGTGCCTCGGCCTAGTGCATGCCGATGCACAAAGGCTCTACCAGCGCACACCTTGCAAGGTACCAGCCTAGTGCCGCGACATGCCTAGGCAATCGCCCGTGGCTCACTGACTTAGTTCTTCCCGCTGGTCTGCGGCGGTACTTAGGACAACTTGCCCTCGATGGTGTCATCCTCCCGCCGCCTTGCTCGCTATGCTCGTGTCTCACACCCATGCCTTGAAAGCAACGGGTAATCCTAAGAGAACCCTTGGAAGGAAGAAACTCTCTATTGAGGAAAGAACACTTTACAATGCTAAGAGAAGCTCTCAACTTGGTTCTCAAGTTGGTGGTTTGCAAATGAGGCCACCACCTCCTTATATACAAATGAATGGAAGTGTGTAGAACCTAGGAATGCTCTCTACTATCCTAGAGAATTCTAGAATGTTCTACTATGTACATGGAAATCCAAGACTACCATGGAAGACTCTAGACTACTCTCCCATATTCCATGGTCTTCCATATCCTGCCACACTCTTCTACACATGTGTGGACATTTCCAGCATGTTCTACAATTGTGTAGTTCCAGGGTCTTCTAGAACCTTCCACATAGCTCTGGTCAAAGAAGTCTCCACAAGTGTCTAGAACTTTCCCTCTCCTTATATATAGGCTTGAGGGGCTCTCATGTCTATTGAGGATCCTTCCATAGGATGCTCTGTCTAAAGAGAGTCTGCACACTTCCCCACTCCCTCCTACGACGTCCCCGTCGATTGCCAAAGATTCTCAAACCGTTTGGCCCACCGCGAACTTGCCCAACGATTCTCGTGCTCCTAGCCAGCCTTCCCGCTCTCTGGCCGACTCTTCCACCAAACCAGTACTCGCACAGAGTGGACTCCATGTTTCCTAAAGGACCTGGTTCCTGGGCCTATGATAGTCTCCCACCTCCTTCTCCTCATGCGAGCCACCTCCGCTTTAACCCATTCGATTTTCGAGGCCCCGAGTGTTGTGCTCGCCCACGCCTCACTCCCTTGCGGACTAACCTTGGGCATGACTTGGAGGGCGCCTATCATCTGTATCGAACCGAGGTGTGCATCCTCCATCGTCTTCTCACTTTTCTTGATAAGGGCACTAAGTGCTTTCCTCTTAGGACTTTCCCTTGTCAAATGCGACCATCGTGAAGTGAAGTACTTATCTCACGTAGACTTCACACATACTCGCTTTTATCTTCCCTAGTGTAGGGCACTGACATAGTCCCTGGGATCGAATTCTATGCTTGAGATGCCTCATCTTTTACTGCCAGGCATCCGCCCAACTTCCTACCTATGAGGTTACACACCCATTGGATTCGCTCATCCAAGTGAATAAAGGCCCCAAGAAAGGAACATCCGCAAGCTCATGAGAACAGCACTGTGGAAGTTATTCAAGGTCGTGTCATTCACCGGTTGCCCCTGACCTTTCATCGCAACTGTATTGAAATCGCCATATAATCATCCAGTGGATTTCGCCAACCAAGGTCAGCACCATAAGAGATGGCGCCAGAGCAATTTTCCCGTCCATGTAGTTGTTTGAGGCGACACCGATAACCAAAGGAGATGTTGCTTTCCCTGCAGAGTAATGTGTGTGCCATAGCCTCGTCCATGGAATGAATAATATCAATGTCACCTCTTCTCGTGGTTTCACAAATCCGTATTCTACCAAGCCGAGCATGCCTATAGTTATGGAAAAGCCTCCACTCGAAAAAGTGAGCTAAAATTCTATCCCCGTTAGGTGCTCGCACCGAAGCCTAAGAGACAAATAAAAATCAAGAGCATGGAACTTTAAGCAAAGAACTTAATTCTCTTTGCTTGAGGGGGTCGTTCGTTCCTTATGTTCCAAGAGGCTAACTAAACTACTGGGAAGAGAGTCCTCTTATCCCTCCCCGGATCCTCGCGACCAGCTTCTGCCCGCTTTTTCAATTTCTCGGGTCTTCCTTGAAAGAGGCACAGGCGTGAAGTCCAGCTCATCAACCCTTTTTATGTGTCTAAAAGTGTCAATAATGGGAGAGGTATCCGAAAATCGTTGTTTGCGAGGCTGGCAGCCGGACCCTCTTCCTCGATCCTCTACCTCGCTTTGCTTGTACAGGCAACCGAGTGTTGCAATGCGGCTTGAGAGGCGTCGGCCTCGGTAGCACTGCGCATCGTACGTCAGCCCAAATCCAGCTTACGCATGCGTTACGGGAGAAAATGGATTACGAAATAGTGAACTTTTGATGCATTGCATGCGTTATAGTAGGAATGGCTGCGCACGAATGGGTTTCATTTGCTATCTTCAATCCTTCCCTCTTTGTGATTCCCTTTCCGATTAACATGCTTCATTACTTCTCTGTTCCCGAAATTGTGGAGATGTTACCCTTCTCGATCTCTTCTTAGCTTGACAATTTACCAGGTTATGGCCAAATAGCTTGCATTCAGAACAGCATTGAGGAGCCCAAGGATATTCGATCCTTATTGTAGAATAGCGCATTACCCCTGTCGAGAACCGCAGTTGAGGAACTCACAATCAGCGACCTATACGATTAGCAAAGTGATTTTGTTTGGTTTTGAAGTGAGAGAGGATCAAGGTGTAGCGGGATTCAAATAGTCTTCTGGTATGCCGGCACGTCTTTGTCAGTATTCCAGAGAATGTTATAGAGCGACCGTTACGGTATAGATGATAATTTGAATGTTGAGCATGTCCATTCCAGGGCTTCCATGCACGTAATATAAGGCAGTGCCACTGCTTCAAGTGCCATGGTCCAACATCCACTGCTTCCAGTCCGGCGCCTGGGTCCTGAATCTGAAGAAAGATAAACCATTCTGGGTTGATATTTCGAAACATCTCCCTCTTTGCCCCAAGTGCATTGGCGAGAGATCGCGCACCAGGGAGCGGGAGTGGCAACAGAAATTTTACTAAACACCGCTTCCCACGTGCCCTCATTCTTTGCCTCTAGGGCAACAAGCTTTGTGACATAATGACATAGAGCAGCGGACCCCCGTTTTCCACGGGCATAGAGACAAACTCGAAGACTTTCTTGGAGGATCATTAGCCATCTCATATCAATGGTAGGAAAATCGTATTCTGATGAACATACCCATTTTCTGGCGGGCACGACCCTTCCCCTCGCATGCTTTCGTCACCTTGCCAAGAAGGAAATGACTTTGGACCGGGGGAGGACTTCGGGTGGGATTCAATGCATTTGGTTGAGTTAATGAGGCCGCGCCGGTCGGTCTGAGCTCGTCGGAAATTTGAGCCGAGCTTTGTTTGAGCTCTCAACGGGTTCTGAGTTGGTGGTTTTACGAAATAAGCCACCACCTCCCTTATATACACTTAGATGGAGATTGTGTAGAGACTTTATGAAGGTTCTCTACTAACCTAGAGGATTCTAGAATGTTCTCTTATGTACACATATTTCTGAGCTACCATGAAGATTACAGACTACTCTCCCACATTCCGTGATCTTTGTATTCTTCCATAGTTCCACACTCTTCTACACATGTGTGGACACCTCCGTATATTCTACCACTTGTGCCAGACTTCTACAGGGTCTTGGAACCTTCCACGCATAGCTCTGGTCGAAGAAGTCTCCATGAAGCTCAGACGTTCCTGCCCTTATATATGGACTTGAGGGGCTCTCTTGTGCCCATTGAGGGATCCTTCCCATAGGATGTTGGGTCTAGAGAGTGAGTTCGTGACACTCTCCCCCACACATGCCATCGACGACCTCGTCGATATCGCGATCTCAACCCTTCGGTTCCAATCCCATGGGGCTCACTTGCCTTGACCTCGGGCTCCCGGCTTGTCTTGGCTTGATAGACCCTTCCAGAACCCGGGTACTCTTGCATTGGGGACTCAGTGTTTCCTACTAACCTATTCGGATGGATAGTCACCTCCACCCCTCCTTCTCATGAGCTTCGATATACGCTGGTATTTTCCGCTTTTTGTTGAGGCCAGGAGTGTTGTGCCTTCTTGCCCACTAACTTCTCCTTACCCTCAAGGATGTTGTCCCCGCTTGGGCTGGCTACCTCTGTCTGCTCTCCTGCCTCGCTCCCTTGCGGACTAGCCTTGGGCATGACTTGGGCGCATCATGCATGTCGAACCAGGCGTGCATCCTCCGTCGTCTTCTCATTTTTCTCGATAAGGGCACTGTGCGCTTTCCTCTTAGGACATTTCCTTGTCAAATGCGGACCATCGCGTAGGAAGCACTTTAGCTTTGGCGCGAGACTCTGTGCTGCTCCACGCCTTTATCTTCCGAGTGTGGGGCACCTTGCCCTTACCATGCCCTGGCTAGTATTGCGAGACTCTTGCTCCCCCCGTCAGTCTTTGCTTGGTATCTTGAACCCTCGGGGGACACCTCTTCTCCCCACTTTGTTTGTTGATTAGTGCGAAGTGCTATTTTGAACCCTATTTATTATAGGTTTTAAGTGTTTTTGTATACTAATCGTTGTTCTAATTAACAGATTTGCACATTAAGGTCCCTACTATTCTACTGATCGCATTTTATGGCAAATTTTGCAGTTTTTGCAAGCTAATCATACCAAAATTGTTGAGTCGATCCAAGCATGAAGAGGAAAGAAGAGCAAAAAAACATAAGAAAAATGAAGCAGAGCAAATTTTGGTCACAACTGTGAAGTGATCACAGTACCCTTTGTTCTCCTGCATTTCACGCTTTTGTTCTTTTTGTTGCAATTTTTTGTTTCTTCCCATTTGGCCCTTGTAACAGTTAAATGCTTTTGTTGTTTTTGGTATTTTCACTTGTCTTGGTGGCTATATAAGCCATTTGTATACACGGTTAAAAAAAACGTTTTTGCTGTGAATAAAATTTAGGGCTCCTACTGATTGTTCCAAACTCCACTCTTGATGATGTTGTCGACCCTCTCAGTGGAGTTGGAACTACGAATCTCCAGAGACCGATCCTACCCGACATTGCGATTTTTAGGCTTCGTCTCCTAATTGTGAAAGCGTTTAAAAATATCAAATTGATGAGTTGGACTATCGTCTTTGCCAGCATCAGCTTCGAAGGCGAAGAAACAACAACGCGGCGCCGTCTAGCATACTGCTTGATTTATGCGGTTACTAGCACTCCCTACATTATGGAAATTGACTAATAGTTCTGGATGTGGGTGGGTGTTCATATGGCTTCCTGGGTGTCGATTCTTGGTCGCCATGTTTGTGGGGTTTGTTTTTGTTTTGAGAGTTACCTGGTTCCTGCATCTTAAGTTGCCTGGATTATGTTTTGTTCACTCTTGCGGGATGTGGGCTTTTGTTTTTCTAAATGCATTTGAGGGGATTGGTTGTTGTGTGGCTTGTTGGTTCTTGCAGTATGTGGGAGATCTGTATCGGGCGATGCCTTTTCTGGAGTTTTAGGAGGTCTTTGTCAGTTTGCTTCTTTCGGGTAGCCTTTTGGCTCGTTGTATTGTTCTTAGTTTGTTGGGGCATTGCCCTTTTTGGAAATAAATTCTTAACTATCCAAAAAAAAAAAAAAAAAAAAATTTAGGGCTCCAGTTCTCCCATTTTTCCATTTTCTTCCCTTTTCTCTCCTTTCATTTGTAAACACCCTCGGGGATGACAACTCGGAGGATAGCGAAACTAAAGCCCTTTTTCCTTGGAGTGAAAGGCTATTGGGCAGGGGATCGAAGGCAACTGAGGGTTTTTCCATGTTTTAACGGGTATTTTCTACCATTTATGGTTTGGTCGACGTAGGCTTTAATCCCAGCCGGTTGCTTTGAATGATCAATATTTGATAAGCTTTTGCAGGTTCCTTGGATGTATCGTTAGATCCAGTGACACCAGATTGGATTTACCATCTATGGGTTATTAAAGCGATTCAAGGGGATATTTTTATTTCTCTACATTTTAGGTTGATCCTCGAATCCACTTGTGAGCGGCTAGTACTTGGTGATCTGAACCGTCGGCTTGTGGGAGACTCGATCGGGTGCGCTCGGGACTTTGCTACAGTGTGGCAGATGGATGACCTTGACTCGTTGCTTATATGGAAGCAGAACCTTGGTATATGTGAGGACGCCCTGACCGGTGATGGAGGTCCAGATTGATAAGTCTTGATGAAACGCCGCAGACCAAGATAAGTTGAGGAGTTCTTCCCCAAAGAACGAAGAGAAATTGAAACTCTCAATTTTATTAATGCTTAAAACTTATAGAATATAGGGATAACAAGCCTTTAAATAGGCCACAAGGAAAGTAAATATTTGGCCAAAAAAAAGGAAAGGAAACTAATATACTTTTTCCTAAAGTGACACACTAAAAAAAAAGGAAACTAGATAATTCTAGGATAAGGCTTGGGAATCAAATCAGCCACAATTTATAATAAAATCTTTAAAGCAAATCCAGCACCAAATTAGCGACAAATCGGAACAAATCGGCGCAAATAGCGACAAAAATCAGCAAGTCAAAAACTCCTTGGTTCTTGGTCGAGTTAGTTTAATTTGATGATGGACCGTCTTTGTTTTCCTTTTTGGAGTTGAACTTGCGAGCTTCTTCCATGTGGGCATCTCGGATTAAAGCGATAACTTGGTTCCTAACACCCTGAGAATCTTCCAAAGTAACTGAATTTTGCATCTATCAAGGAAACAATTGTCCTAGGCATACCATGAAATCTCACAACCTCCACGAAGAGCAATTGGCAACATGAGACGCATCATAGTTTTGTGACATGGGATAAAATGTACCATCTTTGAGAAACCTATCACAACCACAAAAATAGAATCCCTACCATGTCTAGTCCTAGGTAGACCTATGAAAGTCCATTGAAAGATCAGCCCAGGTTCAAGGGAATAGGAAGTGGTGTGTACAAGCCGTAGGGTTGCACTCGAGTTTTAAGCTTGCCTACATGTGATACACCTCCCTGAATCCTCTCAACATCTACAAGCTACGTAATGCGACCCGATAAAAATATGTTCTTGAAAAACCTCTAAAGTCTTGGCTACCCAAAATGTCTCATCAATCCTCCACCATGAGACTCCTCGCTTTAATAAATCCGAGATGGAACAATTAGGGAATGCACGACCTATTTTCCCGACAAGAACCCCTCATGTCTAAAAGAACTTGTCATGGCTCCTTTTCACAACAAGCATATTAAGTTACTAAAATCTTTGGTCCAAAGGATCTGACATCCAGTAGAGATTAGGACATAACTCCGTGAAAGTGCATCGGCAACAATGTTTTCTTTACCTTGTTTGTAGCGGATGACATATGGAAAAGTTTCCACAAACTCCATCCATCGGGCATGTCTCTTATTCAACTTATGTTGGCCCTTCAGATGCTTCAATGACTCGTGGTCAATGTGAATCACAAATTCCTTAGGCCAAAGATAATGTTGCCAAGTTTCCAAGGCCCGAACCATCGCATACAACTCTTTGTCAAGTAGGGTATTTCGGTACATACTTAACTTTTAAGCTAAAATATGCAATGGGTCATCCTTCTTGCATAAGAAGCTGGCATGTCACCTGGAGCACGAGCATCACATTCCACCTCGAAGTTTTACAAAGTTAGGTAAGCCAGTAAAGGAGCAGTTTGGTTTCTTTGATAACTTGGAATGCTTTTTCTTGCTCTTCTCCATAAACCAAACATCCTTCTTGATGACTTGATTGCTCCAGTGCGACTATCTCACCCAAGTCTTTCACAAGCCATAGCCCCAAAACTACTTAAGTACATGAAAACTTGAACTTTTTCATGCACTTTTGGACTTGGCCAGTCTTGAATCGCTCGAACCTTCTCTTCATCAAACACAGTATCCCTTGTACTTGCTGCAATCAAACCAAAAACACAAGCTTATCGGGTGCAAAATGTGCACTTCTTAAGGTTAACCAAGCGATCTCTTTTAAGCACATCAATATTTTTAAATGAATAAAGTGATCATCTAAGTACCAGCAGAGGAGTCTCCCGAATGATTACCTCCCAAGAGATGGGAGAAGGGGGTCTCCAGTCTCTCTCCCAAGATGGGTTAAAGTATACAAGATCTCAGAATCCACTGCAGAGGAACTGAATTCTTTGCAGAGGTGCTTCTTTGACATTGGTTTTATTCAAGAAGAACATGATTCTCTTGTGAGAAAATATTCTGGTGGTTTCAAATCTTTGGGATTACGAGAAACACCCTCAAGGGTAAGCTACTCGAGAGAGCAGTGGCCATGCTTGGGTGCGGAAGCGAGAAGCGTGTAGACGTCAGATGTCCATTTGGAAAATCCCGGTCTTCAGCCCTTGTCTGCGGGGTTTGACCACGGGGTAGCCCTTGTCAAAAAAGTTTGCTCATTTGACCCAGGGAATGATTGCAGGTGCTTGAGATCTGTTTCGATCTAATGATGAAGTTCAGCCCAAGATGTCAATCCCTGTCCTTGGGGGTGGGGATCTCCCACTGTTCCGATCGATGTTGGGTGCTGTGAGAGCGGTTAGCGAAGGAAGTACCCAGGGCCGTCATGCGTCAAAGGGTTCTGAGGTTAGCGGTAGCGATGCGGAAGTCGTTCCCGATGTGATCGGAAAAACCGGTTGCACTAAAGCGAAATCCGCGCGTCGGCGGCCGGTGTGCGAGCTGCGTGATGCGGGCGACGTTACGCTAATGTCGCGGTGCGTTGCGGCAGATCGATTCGCATTGTGGTGACTTGCCATCGGATCGAGAAGATACCGCTGCGGTCGAGGTTGGCCCGATTACATCGCGGCCGGATCCTTGTCGATTTTGGGTTGATACATCAATCCGAGATATTAGCCAGTCACGCATGTCGCGGGCGTCACGTAGCGTGGATCGCGAAGAAGTGGTGATGCGCATGTCGCCGAATTTACGGAAGCGGAGTTGTAGATGCTCCGAGCATGTTGTGGAAATGCCCGTTACGGTACCGCGGTTCTGAATCGGTCCTTATGGGTATGAATACCGAACCCGGTCCGGTCGGAGGATTCGATGGTTGTGCGATGGTGGTAGGCTGGAAGTGGAACTCGGCGGTCGATGCGCAGATGGCGCTCACCACGGAATCAACCGCCGGTTGAGAGGAGCATAATGGGCGATTAAATTTGGGTTAGAAACCAGTAACGGTGGTCGGATGATGGGGTTCCTCATCGGCGATAAGGCTACGCCCGGCCGATTCACGTCGGGGGTTAGTGAGGTCGCGATGTCACATTCCACGGCGATATGGGTTTGTCTGATGGTTCATTCATTCGACATGTTGAGATGAGTCGATCTAAATTTGGTTTGTGGTGAAGCTAAACCCGGCGCTCCAGAGCGAGAGGTGGATTGGATTCGTTGATACTGCGATCGATAAGTGCCGTCGGGTTGGGTACTTCACTGGGGTCGTAGTTTACATCCCTTTTGGGTTGCTATGGTTTTGGCCATTATGTGTTGGTCAATTTGTTGACGGGTTGCGATTGCCCGACCGATCGGCGATCTATAGATTTTCTGAATAATTTAGATAACCTGCGCTAGGTAGTGTGGTTAGTACCGGGTTAAGTTTCAGTGTGATTTCAACTGAATTGTCACGGTAATGGATTGTTGCTTGTTTCCCAATTGTGGGCTTGTTTCTTTGGGTTTCCTTGGTTGCCTTGCCCGGGCTGTGGGCGGGGTTTATGGTTCGGCTAGTATGCTAGTTGTTATGCTTGGTGCCGGAATGCGTAGGTTTGGTTTGGTGGTTTGTTTAGGTGATGCCCTTTCCTATGTTTTAAGGGAAGTGTTTGTCCGTTTGTTGTCTTCTACGGTTCTTAGTTTAGGCTTGGTGTTAACCCAGTTGTTTGTTTGGCCATTGGCCTTTTTGGTAATAAATTCTTAATTATCCAAAAAAAAAAAAAAAAAGTGATCATCTAAGTTCTTGCTATAAATGACGATATCGTCAAAATTGACATACAATTTTCGATGAAAGCACGCAAAACATGGTTCATTAGTCTCATGAAGTGCTAGGGGCATTAGTTGTCAGAGGCATAACTAACCACTCATAACTAGTTGGGAGAATGAATTCTTGTGGGTTAGTGCTCTTAAGGAAGTCTTTTAGCGCTATAGTTAAAAGAGGGATTGCGTGGGGTGCAACCATATATCATTTGTGGAGACAAACGGAATGGTAAGAGTTTATCGAGAACATCTTTTCTCTGGCGATGCTATTTTCATCATATACGCAATGACGTTCGTTTAAAATTTCTAGTTTTCAAAAAGTGCGGACAATCGATGAAGCGGGCAATGTGCGAAGATGGTCTTTTCCATAATATTCGCGACCATGGTAGATTGTATGCGGGTGATTGATGGATTATTACGGTTGGGTGGTCATTGGTGGATTACGGTTGATTTTGCGGTACGTAGGTACGGGTTGTGGTTTTGGTTGCTTTTGAATGTGGGTGTGACTTAGTTTAATTTCTTTTGTTGTTGTTGTTGAAATTTGTGTCGCTCCTGTTTTTAGGGAGAATGCGTAAGTTTCCATTCCCTTGGGCCTTGAGCTTGATGTATTCACTTTGGTTGTGGCTTTACCGCTTGAAATAAGTGCTTACTTATCAAAAAAAAAAAAAAAAAAACCACTCATATAACCTATATTTTTGTTTTGACGGAGTTTTTCCATTCATCACCTTCTTTCATTCTAATTTGATGGGCTATCCACTTTTCAAATCAATTTTTGAAAAGATCTGAGAGCCATGAACCTCATCAGGCATATCATCTAGCAGGAATGGGGATGACGATGCTTTCTTGTTATATTATTGATGGCTGAATAATCCAGCATCCTCCATGTCCCGTCCCATTAGGAACCAAAATAGCAGGAGCGGCACATGGACTCAAGTTGTCCCTCATATCCACTTCATCAATTCACCGCTTTGCTTTGGGTTCCTTTGTCTCCTCGGGATTACTTCTATAATGAATTCGGTTAGAATGGCAATCTTGAGGACAAAATCATTTGATGTTCCATCCCTCGGATAGGAGAGTAACCCATTCGAATTTCCTCGGGAAGAACATCTTCAAATTCACAAAGTGTGACAATAGAGGCCCAGGCAAAGAAGTGTCCAAGTTGATTTAGTATTAAAAGTGCCTCTTTGTACGAGTACAATCGTAGGCTTGTTTAAGAACAATACTTTCTTAGCCTCCTTGCCCTTGCATAGAAATTGGTTTCTCCCTTTTCTTTTAATTTTCATTCATACATTTTAGCGCTCTCTTTCTTTTGCTCCTCTCTTTTCACCCTTTTTCTTTTGTTCACTTTCTTTTTCACTCTTTTTCTTTTGTTCACTCTCTTTTTCACTTTCCATTCTTTTGTTATCTTTTGCAACCTTACTTGATCTTCGTAAACTGAATTGGTGTCAAAGGAACAAAGTGACGGTCGGATTGGTTGTGCACGACAGTACTTATTAGTGAAAGCCGTCGTCTTTGAACTTTCATCAGATGCCATGGTCTTCCTAATAACAAGTGCCCGGCTTACATCGTAACTACATCACACAAAACTTCATCTTCATTTCCCGATACTTGGCGACTAACACTTGTTTGTCCGCCCTTACCTCAGCTATCATTCCAACCATTGCAATTTATAAGGTCAGAGGATGCTTACATGTTGGCATTCCTAGTTTCTCCACCATGGTTGTGCTAGCAACATTAGTACCTTCCCCCATCGATGATCACACTACATACCTTGTTTTGTTGTGGCACTGGTGTGAAAAATGTTATCCGTCGCATCGTCATCTTCTTTGGCTTGCACACTTAGGCCCTCCACAGTACCATTAGTTCTCCTTAGACGGCCCTTACTCCCTCATCATCGGCATCCTCTAAGGATGGCATAGAATCTAATCAGACTCATTGTGCGATTTGATCTCACCATTGTCAGCATCCACCATGACTCTTTTGTTCGGACGTTTGGCTTGCAATATGACCCACTGCCTTGGCATTTAAAACACATAATATCACAATTAGAGTAGTGAAAGAATCGGGTTTACCTTGATTCCTTGGACACATTCCCCTCTTGTTTTTAGTTACATTTTGGAAGCTTGGCGTTGGTGGCTTCTTCCTTTTTCCATTGATTCGATTTCCACGTAGATGAACTTGGACGGGTTTAGAACGTGTGTTGCTCTGCCTCTCTTGACTTGATTCTCGATCTTGGTGGCCATAATACCATATCCTCCAACTCCACATAATATTGCAATTCCACCAAATTTTGAATCTCTCGGTTTAAACCCGCTAGAAACCTTGCCATGGTAGCTTCTCGATCTTCTTCAATATTCGCTCTAGCCATTGCAACCTCCATCTCCTTATAATACTCCCTCCCTTTCGATTACCTTGCCTCAAGTTTTGCAACTTGTTGTACCAATTCTCGGTAGTAGTTAATTAAGACAAATCTCTTAGCATCACCTCTTCATCTCTTCCCATGTTTTCCACCAGGTAACCCTTTGTTAGTCTCTTATTCAACACTAGTTAGTCCCACCACACTATGACATAATCTGAAAACTCTATAACAATAAGCTTCACCTTCTTATTTTCGGAATAATTGTGACAATAAAAAACCAACTCTACCTTCCTCTCCCAGATATGCCTCGGGATCATTCTTTCCTTGGAAAGATGGAATCTTCATCTTAATGTTTCCCAAATTATTATCTTCCAGGTTCCTATTCTCTATGTCTCTATACCTCACATCCTGCTTGACCCGAATCCACGATCATTCTCATCCTCAGAAACCATTAAAGTCGTGACTAAATGTAGCACTACATGCACCCCACTATTCTTGGTAGCGTCTCCTTCTACGTCTTTGTGGGAGGTTACGTAGTGCTTTCGGCTTTTCGCTCCACCCTCATGGAATTGTTCCAATTCGACCCTATAAACATTCTACGTAGCCGCTAGTTAGGGCACATAATGAACTTCATGTCGCGCCTCCGCCCGCACCTTCGGATGCATTGTTGTTTGACATAGTCTTTGCAAAAACAAGGTTCGAGAGAAAAAAAAATAGGACCTCACAAATCACTCTCTCCGCGGGTTTTTCACTTTCGAAGAATGATTTACTGAATTATTCGTGTTTTCACATAATATATTTGGCTTTTCTCACTAATAATATCTGACCATTCTTGCCTTTTATCTTTCAATTTACTACTTATGAAATTCTTTTGGAACTAATCAAACAAACAGTTTTCGCCAAAAATTCAATAAAAAACTGTCGAAAGAAGAAAAGGACTCAGGGTATTGGGAGAACGAACTATTATAGATGGTACATCAAAGGAAAGTCCTTCAACTCTATTACAAGAGGAAGATTGCATGGTACGCTACTATATACCACTTATGGGGTCATCAGATAGAAGAATTCAGAACAACTATGCTCCAGTACGACACTATTTTCGCCTCATTTGTGATGATGTTAGACTTCGTATTTGGTGTGGAGGTTGTTGATAGTCGCGCAAGCGGTCCCGATGTGAGAGATAGGTCCTTCCACAAATTAATATTTTATCTCATGGTAGGTTGGTTGCTTGATTTGTGATTGTTGGGAGCCTTGTTGCCTTGCGGGGTTGTGGTTGTTGTTTCTTTTTGCCCGGATTGTGGGCTTGTTTTTTGTTGGGGGCTTTGTGGTTGTTTGTTGCTGTTCCTATATTGCCAGAGTGCTGTCCGTTTTTCTTTCTGGATTCATGGCCTCGGGCCTCTTTGCTTTTGTATTCTTTGGTGGCGTTGCCCACTGGTAATAAATTCTTAATTATCCAAAAAAAAAAGAAGAAAAGGACAAGTTGGTGGCGTTAACCAAGATTCAAGCTTTACTTATTTATTTTTTTTATACTATGGTGGGGGATTAGTTTCTAGAAGCCCAGAATGATGATAAACTTATAGGATTTTTTTTTTTCCTATTTTTGCAGGATCCTTTTCCTTTACTCCTTTTTTTCTTTTTTTACTTTTTCTGTTTTTTTTTTTTTTTTTTTTTTTTACCTTAACTTTGAGATGGACGATTAGACTAATAAAGGAAATAATAAAAAAATTATATCCAGGCCAGAGCTGAAGAAAATCGGACTTGGGATGGAGTAGATAATAGATTATGAATGAAATTGGGGATTGAGCGAATTTAAGAGGTATGGATGAAAGTGGTGACTAAGATGGTTTGGACAAAAGAAATAAATAATATTAATAAAATATAGAGCCAAACCAGAAAATAGAACACATTTGCTCACGATACCAAATGATCTGAACCCCGTCAACTTGTAGGAGACCGGTGTTCCGAATTAGCTTCCGGAACCGCTCTAGTGTCGGCCGGATGGATGACCTTGACGGGTTGCTTATATGGAAGCAAGAACCTTGGTATATGTGAGGATGCCACAATGGGATGAGTCCAGGTTGATAAGTCTTGATGAACGCCACGGAATAGCGGAGTAAGTTGAGGTTTTTAAAGAACGAAGAAATTGAAACTCTCAATTTTATTAATGCTTAAAAATTTTAGAATATAGGGATAACAAGCCTTTAAATAGGCCAAAAATATGAAAGAATAGAAAGCTAATATTCGACCCACAAGGGAGAGAATGCAATATATTTGGCCAAAAAAAGGAAGGAAACTAATATACTTTTAGTAAAGTAACACACCAAAAAAAAGGGAACTGATAATTCTAGGATAAGGCTTGGAAATCAAATCATTGCAATTTAGGAATAAATCAAAGCAAATCGGCACAAATTAGCGGTAATCGGAACAAATCGGCGCAAATAAGCTCCCGAAATGAAGCAATCGGGGAACAAATCATAACCAAAATCGGTTCCAAAATAGCAAAGAAATCACTACCAACTGCAGCAAATCGCCCAAATTAGCAAAGAATCAACAAGTCAAAAACTCCTCGCTCTCGGGTCCAAGTTCGAATTTAATTTGATGATGTGGACCATCTTTGCTCGAGTCAACACGTGAGCTTTTTTTCCACGTGGGCATTCTGACAAAAACATGAAGGGATCTTGAACCTCTTTAGCCCGCTCGTCATATGGTCTGGGACTTCAAGCGGGTCCACACTCCCTTCCTTAGCCCTGCTTCCATCACTTGGTAAGCTTTAGGGTTCATTGTATACTTATTGTTAGATACAGTGACATTCATTAGTTATCATTTATTAGGTTTTGGAAATTGAGTCAAGGTGATATTATTCACTGTCCGAGACCATCAATGGAAGGAAAATACCACTAAAGATAGCTATTTAGGTCGGCTACAACGAAGAACCTGCTTGGGGGAGATGACTATATGCCATCCTCCCAACGCGAGAAAGACTCGAGAACCTCGCTGCTCCCAATAACTCAAACACCACGCCCCCCAGCCCCCAACCTGGACATTTGCTCGCTTCCCCTCGTGCGTGCTTCTGATCACGCCAGGCTCTTCACATTTTTTTTTTTCCTTCTTTCGTCTTCCTCGATTTCTTAGCGGGCTAATAGGGGCCAAGGCAGCGCCCTCATGCCGCACGGGACTCGTGTTATCTAGTCGAGGGGCTGACAAACCCTCCCCCACTAGAGGTATTCAACGTCCTTGTTGACTTCAACCGCGCATACTCAAGGATCTGATCTTCAAACTGCCATAATGTAAAGACCCTTTCCCAACTCGCCTCATCGGGACAGCGCCCCCTCTCTTCCAATGAATTAAGTATTCCTGGCCCACTTTGTTCTTCCAGCTTCCCCATCTTCCATCCTCGCAGGATGTCAGAATCTTTCACGAACCTCTACTCTAACCACATGTGCGGTTCTCGCTTTTGTCGCACTCGCCGACTAGGATCACTGCGGATAAGGCTTCAAGCTCAGAGCCACATTCCCTATACGCTTCACAATCCTCAAAGGTCCATCACGAATCAAACCTCAAATCGCTTATATATGACTTTCTCTTCCAAATATGAGGAGTTAGCTTCAATTGCAATCCATCTCCCTCGCTCAAATTCCGTGAGGTGTCTCCTCGCCGTCCACATACTTCTTCATGCCTACTTGCTCTCCCTAGGTCTGCCTCGCTTCATCAAGCAAATCTTGCCGAGACTCTTTGCAAACTTGTACGCTACCGGGCGCTCACGCTACGTCCAGTTGCTCTCAGAACTGCAGACGCCGAGGGCGTGATGCGGGTCGAACCCGATTGCTACCCTCAAAAGGGGTTCACACTGCGGGCCGAATCCGCAGACATGTGGACAACCCGCGCCTGCCCTGTTCCAACCAATTTTTCGGGAGGTAATGGGCCACGTAAGGGCGCAAATACTCTTCAAAGATTCGATTCACTCTCTCTCCTGCCTTACCATCGCCTAAGGGTGATCGTAATGGTAACTCAGATTTTCAGACTTACATCTGAATCAACCAACCCAAAACCCGCCCTCAGAACCGCATATCTCGACGCTCACTATGTCCTCAGTGGTTCCAAAATGCTTCAAAACACATCAAGAAGATGCGCACGCCTTCCTAACCGACACTCACGGTCGGGATGAAGAAAGCGTACTTGGAAAACTTGTCTACCACCACCAAAACTGATCCAAAAGCCCCCTTCACTGGAACCCACCGACAGAAGTCCATTGATACACACTTACCATGGTTTCCTAATGGACAGTGGGTCAGAATAATCCCGCTTCCTTCTTCTTCGTCTGGCCTTGTCAACTTGACAAGCATGACATGTCTTGACATAAGCTTGCACGTCTTCCTTCATCTTAGGCCAATGAAAAGATCGTGCCAGCAATGCCAAAGTTCTTTCCTCTCCTAGGTGACCAGCCCATTTCGTATCATGTATTTCCTTCAACAGCTCCTGTCTTAGCTTGCTCAAAGGCACATATAGCTTCCATCCTCTGAAGTAAAGCAACTCATTCTCGCCGCACGCCTCGTGGTGCTTCGCCTTCACCCGCTTCTACTACCTTGGATACGCCTACTCTCAGGCAAATTCTTCAAGTCTAACTCACTATTTGAAATCTGTCACAACTAAGCTCAACGATCCCACATAATCCCCGCAGAACTTCCCTTCCTACTAAAAGCATCATCAAGCAGTGCTTTCTGCCTTCAAGGCAATGGATGACCCTACTATTTTACGTGGCGCCGTATCTTTCCGTCGTATTCAACTTCCGACCAAATGCTACTCGGATGCCCCTCACACCAGACTCCACCTAGGCCCTATCCGACGTATTAGTATGCACTTCAAACCAAGAACTCCAAGTTTGGCACCTCAAAACTAGCTTGAGGCCATCGCATCTTCAGTTTTGTAGGCCAAGCAGCCTTAGCACCCCACACTCCATTCCCACTTCCCCTTTTTCAAAAGGTTTAGGAGAGCACCCTGGCCACCTTGGAATAGCCTAGTATAAATCTCCCTCCTCGTGAGTAGTTTGCTGCCGAGGAACAATCGAAGTCTCCATTACCTTGGCCTGGTCACACCCTCGAATCACGCAACCTTTCTCGCACCATCCATCCTTAACTCCTGACTTTGGAAACATAACACAAAAATCCCGACATACAACTCGGTTCCCCGCCTCGCCCCACAAGCACCATCTCGCTGCGTACCCACGTGATCTTCTAGGACATCATTCATGAGGTTACAAATACGGAGCATTAGTCAAACCAAAAGGCATAACTAAAAATTCAAACTTCCATACCATGTTACTATGTAGTCTTTGCTCGCCCCCTTCAAATTCCACGCCGCACTACTCAATATCCCGATCGCAGTTCACTCGTGAAGTACTCTATTTTCGCTTCAACCGATCGAACACCCCGCGTACCCAAAGGTATCTGGATACTCTGTTCTTGATCGTGACTTTATTCGCCCTAATCCACACACACATCCGGTGTCCAATTCGCTTTCTTTGAAATGGGAAGACCTGCTCCATACGACGCCATGGTCGACCGTAATTCGCATCTAGCAACTCCGTCAACTGCTTCCGCAACTCTCTCAACTCTGGTGGAGTCATCCGATAAGGAGCTTGGGGAGGAGGTCTCGACCCCTCGGCACGAGCTCATCCGACGATCCATTTCCTGGTATGCACTTCAAGAACTTGAGGCATAACACTCCAAGAAATCCTCAAGAAGGGGGCTATGGCATCTGGTACTTCGACATGCTTGTCCGGCTTGATCTCGATCAGTGCCGCGACCTAGGTGTGCTCACCTTTCCTAAGTCCTTTCTCGAGCTGCGTATGCATAAAGGTCTTCTACCCAAAAGGTCTCAGCGCTTTATCGATGTCACAAAGCATGGCCGCTTCATCCATGATCAATAACCATTCAAGTGCAGAACAAAGCTACCTTGGCTCTGGAAGAAATCACGTTTACCTAAAATGAAATCAAAATCATCCAAAGGAACACTAAGGAAGTCTATCGTACCTTTCCAATCCCCCATCTGAATTGCCATGTTCTTCGCCATACCATGCATCTCTTATGCTTTGCTAGTTATGGCTTTGAGCTTGCTGTCATCTTTATCGAGCTTCAATCCGCGTCTGGCTTCCTCCTTTGTTGATACAAAATTGTGGGTCGCCCCACCGTCTACTAATGCCATAATTTTTTGCACTCCGCCGCAATCCCACATACATCATCCCGTGGAGTTGCCTGCTCAGACAGATTCAACAACCGAAGAGTGGTCGGCTCCATGTGGACCTCCGCCCCCGCATTCCTCCCCGTCTCGCCACAGCGCATTGAGCTTCTCCTCTCGCAACCCCTCGCCCGATGCCCATCGGTAGACAGCATCCCGACGCCGGTAGTTTGTGAGGAAGTCCCCTTCTCCCTCACTTTAGCCTACATTATCCCGCGCTTCTTCCAACCCGCTTCACTTGAGGTCTTTCAGATCCGACTTCCTGCTTGACTATTTGTCAGGGCCTTTCCCTTTGGCGTGGGAGTAGAGGTACAGTGTCACCAGAGTCTGACAAAGGGGGTCCCAGTCCGCCCATCACCCGCGTCTCATCTAAGCCGCTGAGTTTCATCTCGCAAATCTGACATGAAGTTGAATAGCTTATCGATTTCTCGCATGTCTCTTGATGTCAAGGATCAACGAGCTAAACTCTTTCACATACCATCGGGAGCCCGTCGTCTTGCCAGCTTTAGAGACTCGCCATCCACGCCGTGTTCATGGGCAAGAACTCGATCCTTCAACTCCTTTTTCCAAGATTTCCCAGCCCCGATTCGCCCGGGCCAGCCAGCTGGGCTGCCGCTCATTCCGTCCGCCACCAAAGCTCAGATCACCCACAAATACATAGTGGTTATCATTACCTGTTCACCCACCGGTATTCGAGGAGCGATGAAGTATTGATCCATGTCTCAGAGGAAGTTCTCCAAGTCTCCGCGTCGCATCACACCCAAGGTGCTTGATCAAAGACGAGGCCTCAGCGGGAGGCGCTTAACTTAGCCCGCACCACCGCGCCACACGATCCCCCAGAGATTCAATCGCCCCACCCCTACGTATCCCGCGATCCCGTCACGGAATGCATCACTCTCAACTGATTCTCCTAGTCTCCATCAATTCACGCAGTCAAGATGCGTAATCCAAGATCGATCCGAGTCGAAGGTGGTGTTCGCCGCCTGTCGCGGGCTATCTCCCGCCACGCCAAGCCCGACACTTGTGTGCCCACTCCCCGAGATCCTCGCTACTTGCTCACGCGCAAACATCAACCGCCATCCTCGCTGCTACCATCCGTGGCTCGATACCAACCGGTCACACGCCCTCTGCTCGTGGTGCTGGCCAACTCTAGGAACCTACTAGGCCACAAATTCTCTCACGGTGCCCCTCACAAATTTCTCGAACACAAGGCGCACGAGGCACCTCCCTCCTCCCCAACTTGTATTTTATTAGCTACTAAAACACAAGACAATCTTGCAAGGCTCCCTACATCTCTGACGCTTCATGTTTTTTCAGGATCCAACTCCAATTACATGAATTAACCAAGTGGGCACGCAGCTCCTTTATATAGGATCAGGCGCAATCCTAATACACAATGACTAAGAGTCCTACTTAACTCTGGGCCTTCAATCCAAAGAAGCTGCAAGTAATCCTTCCCCACTTGCGAGTCCCGATCGAATTCGAAACTCCTATACACGTACCACGTTAATGTAGCCGTCCCGCCTAGAGTCTTTTCCCGCCAGAGTCCTTCCCGCCTCAAAGACCTTCCGCCTAGGAGTCCAACCCTCATTGGGAGTCTTTCCCCTCCTAGGAGTAGAGTCCCTCCTCATGAGTCCCCGCCAGGAGTCCTTCCCCGCATGGACTTTTAATATGAACTCGTCAGACTCTGGATGAGGGAAGCTTCGCGCCTACACCGGCCTTATAAATTGCCGACATTCCCACACTATTCCCGCTTTGCCTCGCGCCACGCCCTGTGCCCCTTCTAAGCCGGTGGAATGCCGGTGGACAAACACCGTGCATCCCGCTTGATACTTGCATGCCTAATCTTAGGTGCTGCAGCCGTTTCACACTTTGTGCCTCGGGCACTTGTTTCATCTTTGCTCGCTTCATTTTCCCCCAGCAGTCATAGGCCAAGGAAGCGCCCCTCATGCCGCACGACTCGTGGCGCCATTCAGTCGCAGGTCGACAAGAGCTACCATCCAAACCACCGAAAGTCGATAGAGCGTATATTTGAATGATGCTTCGCCAGCACGCATGGTCAGGCGATCCGTCGAGTTATCATGGTAGTTGTCACACCCCTGATTATCACAAGGAATTTTTCTCCTTCCGGATGTGCTGCGGCTAACTCTTTAGCCAACCCCTTCCTCACAAAGGTTCTCAAAAGCAATGTATTAGACACTTAGTGTATACAAAGAAATGATCCCAACCGGTCTTCGTATGTCATCGATAGTCCAAATGTATCAATGTGTGAGAGATGGTCTTTCCCTCTTAAATATTTTATCTCCTCGTGGTTTGGCTACTCCGACTGTGTTTCGCCGATCCCTTAGTTACTCCGCTCTCGGTCGCACGCATTCGTTGTTGTTTCTATTTCGCCTGCCAGGGCTTGTGTTTTTGGTGGTTTCAGTCGTTCGGCCGCTCAGCCTCGCTCCATATTTGATAGGAGGTGCCCGTCCGTTTTTTCTTTGGCTCAGGCTATGGGCCTTATTAGATTTTCAGTCGGCGCTGCCCTTTGGTAATAAATTCTTAATTATCCAAAAAAAAAAAAAAAGAAATGATCCCAACTTGTATTGCACAAAACTGTCAAGTGCAGTGCCCTTCTCAAAATACAAGAGATTTACAAAATACAGAAGAATGGCACACTCTCTAACCCCCTCTAAGTTAGAGACTACATCCTTTTATAGACTTTGGTGTCTATTGCCAACCTTGGTGACTCTTCCCAATAGGTGCCACTTCCCTCCATGTGTTTGAATTTGAATATGCCTCCCATATTCAAATTTGGCTCTCATTTTTAAATTCAAACTCACACCATTTTGCAATGGGTGCATGTCCACCATATGCTACCATGCACTGTCGGGTCCACCGTATCTTTTCTTTGATAATTGGGCACTTATTATCAAAAGGAAAACCCTCTAATAACCAACCAAGAAATATATGAACAAGGCCCTGGCAAGCTAAAAGAAAACTGACAAAGACCCCTAAAATTAGAGGAAAGGGCATCACCGAACAACCCTCAAACACAAAGAGGCACACACCAACTGAAAACATAAGCCCACAACCGTAAAAGAGAAACTAAACCCATAACCCCCGCCCACGCTGGCAAAGGCAACCGTGACCACAGATCCTCAAAGAAAAACCAAAGGACCATCATGTCTCCAATCCATGTGGCCGTGGAGAAAGGCGAAGATGGAATGCTCTCAGTAAGGCACCCACGTCAACGCGATTGAAGATGGAATGCCTTGCAGTGGGGTCCGGCGGCCGTGGAGGGGTCCACCCATGATCGGGCCTCCCAAAAGGGGGTTCCTTCGCTCTCGGCTCCAAAACGTGGGACCACGTAACCGCAGCGTGCTACCATGAGATCTCCCAAATCGGCGGCACATCGACACGCCGATCTTCCAAGCAGTCAATGGGCGACTGGCAGCAGCCTCAAGCTACCTCGCGCCGAAGAGGTCATCAACTGAACGCACGCTGCACCCCAACCGGTCCGACAACAGCTAAGGTTTTGCCCCGACAGCTCGATCCGAATCCGGGCCTCGTCCGACGAGCTCAATCCAATCCATCGCAGCCCACCCGGGCGTCACCGGGTCTTTAAAGAGGTCGCTACCTTCATCCGGGCAAGCAAGATGAGCACGTGAAGGACGACGACGGGGCCGCTATCGAAATGGGTATGTCCATCAGAACTCCGCATTTTCCTACTACCATTAATCTCTGAGATCGCACGATCCTCCAAGAAGATCCTGAAAAGTTCACTTACGCCCGTGAAACAAAGCGGACCGTCATAGCTTCTACACGCCGCGATGTGCCGATGGTAAGCTTGTTGCTGCCAAACCCCGGAGGCTGTGAATGAAGGCATCGACATGTGGAAGGATGTTTGGTGACGCTCGGATGTTAAGCCGCCCTCCTGCCTTGGTGGGTACGCTTCAAGTTAATAGCCAGCAAGAGGGAGATGCTCGAAATTTCACAACCGAGAATGGTTAATTCTTCTTCGGGATTCGTGGACCCGAGGCTCTGGATCAAGTTATGGATGCTGACCATGGCACTTAGCAAGGAGACCGCTCATATTACGCATGAAGCCCGAATGGACATGTTCAATATCCGCTTATCATCTATCCTTAATTCGGGTCAGCTATAACATCCCTCCGAACATCGGATAAACACTTGTCTTCTGACACTGCAAAGTTAATCGCTTGGAACTCGCCGCACCTTGAGATCCACTAACTGAGAACCGTACTTAAATTATCTTTTGCTAGAATTTGCATGGGAGGTCGCTGATCAGGGAATTTCTAAATCTGTGCTCCTGGACAGGGGTAATGGCAATTATGCTACAATAAGGATCGAATATCCTTGGGCTCCCAAATGCTGTTCTGAATGCAAACTATTTGGCCATAACCTGGCAAACTGTCAAGTTAAGATGAGTCCGAGCTGTGGAATAATCGCCACAAACCCTGAGAGCAGTAAACATGATGTCAAGTATAGCGTGATATTGATGATGAAGGGGAAGGGTCAAGCCAGAAATGAAACCCCATTACTATTACGCATGCAGAAACTGGAGTTAGGCTGGACGTAGAGGAAGTTTTTTTTTTTGAAGTTGATGTCCCACCCGAGTTGCATGGTAACACCTTTCAAGATGTTCAAATGCGATAATCCGGAAGAGGGTCCCAGTGTGGAAGAACCATTGTCCGCTCATATCATTAACACCGATTTTTCTGACACTTCTCCATTATCGACACATCTCAGCACACATAAAAAGGGCTGATGAGCCGGAATTTACGCCCGTGCCTCTTCCGTGAAGCCTTAAGAAATTGAAGAAGTGAGCCCTAGCCATCACGTTAGATCCAAAGGTCAGGGGACACACATCTTCCCAATGGTTAAGCTCGGGCCTCGGAACATAGCTAAGGGGCTCGAACCGACCTCTACAAGCAACGAAGTGCGTTCTTTGTAAAGTCCCATGCTCTTGATTTTATTTGTCTCGTGGGAAACTCCTGTATGGTTTCTAATAGGGACAGACTTTCTACACTATTTCCGGTGGAGACTTTCCCATAACTAAGGAGCATGCTCGCTTGGTAGAATCGGATTTGTGGAAACCTCGAGAAGGTCACAAGATTGATATTATTCATTCCATGGACCAAGCCATGCTATGCCACACATCGCGGCCGGGAAAGCAATGTTCCTTGGTTCTCAAAGATATGCATCCACAACTACATGGATAAGAGTGCTTGGCGCCATCTCTTATGGTGTGAGCTCCTCGATGATTACGCGACGCAATACCACTAGATTTAGCAAAGGAAAGTCCTGGCAACATGTTGAATGACACTACATGAATGACTTTCGCACGAGTGCCCTGCTCTCCTCGAGCCCGATGTTCCTTTCTCGGGGCCTTTATTCACTGGATGAACCGTCGTTTCGGTGATAACTTCATAGCTAGGAAGTTAGACAGATGCCTTCAAAATGAGTGCAGCTTGGATATGTTCCCCAATGCGGCTTACTCAAGTTCTCCCGGGTTATCCGATCATCGTCTCGTAACTGCCTTAAGGTAAATCCAAAGATCCGGGCCCGTAAAGCTCATTCCATTCAAATTCTTAATTTCGGGCCGATCACCCCGACTTCATCGGGCTTGTAAAGGAGTATGCAGGAGTTGGCGAAGTTTCTAACTCCCATGTTCAGCCGACCAAGAAGTCGAAAAGGGTAAAGGCCATCCTTAAAGCCTTCAATTTCCGATCCTTGCAGGTTGCATGAGCTGCTGCGGGCGGCCAAAGAAGCACTATGCCAAGCCCACCGTCTGTACAACACCTTCTAATCCCATGTCAGGAGAATGAGAAGAGCTGCTTAAAGAATCATCATGACTTAGCCAGCTGCGAGGAGGGTTTCCTCGAGGCAAAAATCTGTGAGCCCGGGCTTAAGCTCAAGACCGTAACACTAGCTTCTTCCACAAGGTCACAAAGCTCGTAATGCCCTAATGCCTAAAGGTTATTACTATGGCAAATGGTCAGCAGAATCAAGACCCTACCGCCATCGCGCAGTCGTTAGGCACTTCAAGGTATTTTATGTTCATGATCCATCGCCAAATTCTGAATCCCAGTATTTAGATAGTTTGGATGGTTTCAAGTGGTCTCCACAGCATTTGGCAACGCTGAATAAATCAGTTTCCCACGAGGAGATCAAGGAAGCCATTTTTTCCATCGACATGACTCCAAAGCCCCACCCACGGTCTCTTCACTCGCTTTTCAAGGCTACCGAATATTATCGAGTGACATTTGTACCGTGTCTTTCTTTGAATCCGGGAGTATGCTTCATGAGATTAATTGTACAATTATAGCTTTGAGCCTAAGGTTCCAATCCCGGTTCTATGCACGATTATAGGCCTATTTTCTGAACACCATTTATATGCATCTCAAGATCATCGCCGCGAGAATTAAACAGTTGTATCCTGATATTATCGCCCATCGCAGTCACCAGACATGATCTGAGCATTGCCGACAATGTCCGTATTACTCAAGACCTTTATGTTAAACTACCATCGTGATATCGGTCCTCCTGCTGCACACACATCACACGCGATACGACACAATTAGTCGGGTTGCATTATGAATATCCTCTCCAAGATGGGTACTCTACCACCGCTGAGATGTATTAAGGCATGCATCACTACCTATCCTTCTATATTTCATAAATGGTGAGCTTTAAGGGTTTTTTGCTACAAGTCGTGATTACAAGGACCCTTATCATCTTTTTATTCATCCCCGCACAGGCCTTCTCCATCCCACCAGGGCCACCAAGAGACGTGGGTTTCACCTCACCCCGCATGCAAGGATATCAACTCTTAACACACTTATGCTTCAAGTAGATGATATGTTTTTATTTTCGTGGGACGATTCCAAAGTTCAGTTCATGGACGACTACAGTTTGCTGCTTCCTGTGGCTTCAAGTGAACAAACAGAAAAGTGCCATTTTCCTTGCCGGTGTCTCTGATGAAGTTAAGTATGACTTGTTAAACACCACAGGATTCTGTCTGGGCAAGTTTCCTATGAGATATCTAGGAATCCCTTTGATTTCTACAAGGCTCACTCACTAAGTGATCGCTTGCCTTTCTTCAAAGAATTACGCCTTAATTCGCCTCTCGACAAGCAAATCTCTTCCTATGCCTGCCAGACAAGTACCGATTGTTCGCCTTGTACAGATACAATTGTATTGGTGCAGCTTGTTTATAATCCCCAAGTATACTATTTCGAAGATCGAGCAGTCCTTCAGTAGCTTTTTATGGTCTGGAACTTCCGGGAGCGCTCGTCGTGCTAAGATCAAATGGGAGTCAGTGTGCCTTCCAAAGGAGGAGGGCTGCCAGCCTCAGCGCAGCAAAGACCGAATAATTCTAGTGTCATGAAGCATGTCCGAACCCCTGCCTCTACAAGAAGGACTCTTGTGGGTGGGCATGGGTGCTGAGGTTTTATTTATGCAAGGGAGCCTCTGGAATGCAAAGGTCCCTCGACCACTCGAGTCATAAAATCCTCCAACTGAGGGAGAGAATCAGACCCCTCATAAGGCACAAGGTGGGTGACGGTGCGGGGACCTTTTTATGGCATGATTCCTGGAACCCGGTTGGTCCTCTACTTCCCTATTATGGTGAGCTGATTCAGATGACTCGCAATCCATCGTAACGCCGTGTAGCCAAGTCATTGATGAGGGGTGAATCACGATCGCAACCAGAGAGACCTTATCGCTACCACATGTCACCCTCATCACTCCGAGACGGATTCACACGTATTTCGAGGTAATTTCACAAATGAGTAAATGACAAGTGGCATGAAGTCCCACACCACATGGATACATGCAGGTAGGCTACGTGTCTAAGGAAAGTGGTCTTGCATGAGGGTAAATGTTAGTGGATGCCAGTGTCTCGATAGGCTTTGTACGAGAATTTAGTGGGAAGGAAACCGGGTTAGAGACAAGTGGAAAGTAAGTCAAGAGACTCAGATGAACATGCTCTAACATCAAACCCGATCCAGGAAAAAAAAAAAAAAAAGAGAGGGGAGAAAAGAAAAGGACGTAAAAGAAAAGAAGGAAGAGAAAGAGAGTTTAGAAAGAGAGACTTCCACCTCTCTAATTTCCTAACGACGATCGAAGTACAAAGTGAGCAAGAGCAAGAATTCATCCACGACAAGGGCTTCGCATAGAGACTAGAATCTGAGGAGTTTCGACAAGCTCCAAGAGGTAGGTTTTCTCCTACTTTGGTTACTTTTCTACCCTAAGGGTTGTGTGGTGGTTGTTTTGCTCCTAAGGAACAAGGTTGGCTGTATTTCGAACCATGGGAAGATGCCACATTGGGGTAGCACACATTAACCGGACTTTAGAACTGATTTTTGGGTAGGAAATAAAGGGAATTTGGTAGTGAGTCCTTCAGTAAATCAGTCACACTTGAACTTGATTATAGGCTTTGAATTTCTCAAATCAGACCTCTATAACCCAAGTTATGATCACTTACTCGAATGGGCCTGAAGGGAAGGGCCGTCTGCACTGGTTCGCCTGACTAGGTTCACCCCTCTACCGGGTCCCCCATGGGTTTCTTGCCCCAAGATCCCCGCATGACCTCCACTTTTGAAGGTCATAATTTCTTCTCGCCAACCAACTCCCGATTCGACAGCCTGGTCCTATGGAAAGCCCATTGAGTCAACTTTCAAAAGACCCTCGAGGGCACATGTTCCAGCCACCAAATGGTCATCCGTAAGTAAGGTAGGTCATCCGTAAATCGCTTAGGTCATGTGTGACCTCCAACTTTGAAGGTCATAACTTTCGTCCGAATTCTATCGGTGTTCTCGACTCTATGAAAGCCCATTGAGTCAAGATTGAAGCCATATTCCCAGAGTATAGACGGGCAATCGCCCGCCATAGCCAAACCCAAGCAGGCATGGCTCTGCAGCAGGCCGTGCAGGCTACCTAGGCCGCGAAGGACCTCCACCCCTAAGGTCATAACTACTTCGGGTCCAACCCGATTCGGTGTTCTCGGGACTCTATGGAAAGCCCATCGGTCGTAAGATCGCAGCCATGTCACTGCAGGAGGACACACAATCAAAGCAGTTAGTGCCGCGCTAAGTTGTGTGTTATGCTTGAGCTCTATAACATACAAGGTGGAATATGACATGTCGATATGTATCAGAGGACATTTTTTACCGTGCATGTTAAGCTTAAATATGAAGCATGGATAATGATGCTTTATATGTGTGCATGGATTATCATATGGGCATGCATCAGCACAATAAGATTCGCACGCACCAAGACATCGATTTATTACGGGTGTGAGTGTACGGTGCTGGACGCAAGACTCGCCAGTGTTCTTCGTAAAGGTCAAATAATACGGTCAAAATCAGTATTTGTTGACGGCGGACTCCTGCAATGGGACAAAGTCCGTCCAAAATGAGTCACACGTGTTTTGAAAGAAAAATGAAAATAAATATAAGTGTGTCGGGCATAGCAAGATGGGGTAGATTCCCCCCTAAGGTGAAAGACCCAAATGTTATTCACGGTTAGACATGAATCTAATGATGTAAAGTCAGAAAATGTTGGAACTAGAGTGCAAATAGTCTCGGCTTATGAAAACCTTAAAAATCATGGGTCACTAAATACATAAACACACTCAATTTGGATCAATCAAATGAGCATTGGAGGTTTAACGGGTTACAAATTTTTAAAAGAAAACAAAAATTCTCGTTTTGGAAAATGGTCATTGGTGGAACAAAATGATGGTTGGTATTTCACACTTGGCCTAGGTAGGTGTGAGGGAGTCGGTGAGTGACTCGAGATATGGGCATGAGGACATTCATGCATTGACATTCATGTAGGTATCTTACTTGAATGTGTGTTCGGTAAGTAATCATTACATTTCGCACTCAGCGAGTAATCCTTTGTAGGAGATTATCACTACTGGCTTTGGCTCACCCCGGCCGTGGGACCCCCTTTCAGTACACAAGAAGATTCGCTCTCCATCGAGGCCTCGTGAGGGCACGAAGGAGGCCAGTTGTGGCCTTGAGAAGCATTTTTGTAAAGTATATTGTAACAAGATAGTTTTATATATTTTGGGTATGTAAAAGAGTTGTACATTAAACTCTTGTATGAAAAAAAAAGACTCTAAATTCTTCAGATCACAAGAACTGCGCCAATACCTAAACCTGGCATCACATTCAACCTCAAAGTTTTCAAAGTTAGGTAAAGCAAGTAAAGGGAGCATGAAAGGCTTTTCTTGATAACTTGGAATGCTTTTTAATTATCCAAAAAAAAAAAAAAACGGAATGCTTTTCGTCTCTTCACCCCACTTAAACCCAACATCCTTTTCGATGACTTTGCTATCTGGGCAAGGTGACTATGCTACTAAAGTCTTTCACAAACCGTCGGTAAAAACTAGCAAGTCTGATGGAAGCAGGGCTAAGGAAGGGAGTGTGGACCCGCTTGAAGTCCCACTGAGCCCTATGACACGTGGAAGAAGCTCACGTGTTCAACTCCAAAAAGGAAACAAAGATGGTCCACATCATCAAATTAAATCCAGACTTGGACCAAGAGCCAAGGAGTTTTTCTACTGTTGATTTTGGTCGCTATTTTGGAGCCGATTTGTCACAGATTCGGGGGTTGATTTCCACGCTATTTCGAGCCGATTCGTTCCCGATTTGTTCCTAATTTGCCAGCTATTTTAGAGCTTGTTTGTTGCCGATTTGTTCCCACTTGCTAATGATTTGTCAAAGGCTTGATTTTCCTTTTTGTCTCGAATCCATCTTAGTCACCACTTCCTCCATTCCTTCTAAATTCCGTTCAGTCCCCAATTTTAGTCACAACCTAATATCTACTCCATCCCAAGTCCGATTTTCTTCATTCTTGATTCGATATAACTTTTGTTAATTTCCTTTTTTTAAATAGTCCATTCAAGGTTAACAAAAAAAAAAAAAAAGGGAAAGTAAAGGAAAAGATCCAAAGAAAAAACTGAAAAAAAATTCTAAAAAATTTATCATCATTCTAGTTTCTTAATCCAACTCACCATAGTATAAAAAATAAATAAATAAAAGCATGAATATTGGTTAACGCCATCAACCTGTCCTTCTTCTTTGATATGTTTTTGATTGAATTTTGCGTAAAAATCGATTGTTCGATTAGTTCTTGCAAGAATCAGAAGTGAAATTCTTAAAGGAAAAAGGCAAGAGTGGTCAGATTATTAGAGTGAGAAAAAGCCAAATATATTGTGTGAAAATGATGCAAGGTTGGGACCGTGATGGATGATCCAGAAGTTTAGGTAAGTCAAAATATGGGTTTGGGGTAGTTTTCTTGGGCCAAAATAGGTTATGGACGAATTTTGGAGATTTTCTAAGTTAAGAAAGGTGAATTTATGGTGATATAAGGGAAAAGGGGTATTTAGGAATATTTTTAAGAAAGATAACAAAGATTTAAGTTTGGGTCGAGGTTGAAAATATGGTTATAAAGTTTAGAGAAAAGATAGATGGTGGGACTTGAAAGTAGAGTTTGCACAAGAGTGGTTACTTTACCTGGCTTAATGAAACGATCCACACAAGATGGATGATGAAGTGAAGGCGCCACAATCAACTATGGATCGGGTTGATTGATGTTTCTGACAAAAACTTCGCCACCAATCCACTCAGTATGAGAAGCCACTAACTCGCCCCCAAGGGAATCCACCCTAAGAGATAAGAGAACAAGAGAGTAACTCTTAAAAGAGAAATCCTAAAATATTATTAAACTCTCAACTCGATCAAGTTACTACATTGGGTATATATAATCTTACGTAATCCTCCTAAAAATCGAGGGAAAGGCAATGTACCAATACAACCAACAACAACCAAGGAGAGCAAACAAAACAAACAGACACTCCACCCACAACCTCGGCAGAGCCACCAAACCCAAAAAGCCCAGAGCCCCACAACCCCAAGCACACCCCAGCTCAACGCACATAGAGGACCCAACCAAAGAACAAACCATCAATCAACCAAATGAAACACCAATGTCAAGAATATTAAGAGGGAAAGACCATCTCTCACACATAGCCCCATACTTTCTAAATCAAAAAAGCAACTTCTACTTTAACTGTGTTAAACTTCTAAAATTACAAAAACAACTTCTACTTTAACTGTAGTTAACTTTCTAAATTACAAAAAGCAACTCCTAAAAGAAAAACTTTCTAAAATAAATAAAGCAAATCTTCCTAAAATAACAAATAAAGCAAACTTTCTAAAATAAATACAAACTTTCTAAGATAAATAAAAACTTTCTAAAATAAATAAAGCAAACTTTCTAAAATAAATATGGCAGCCTCCACATCGTGGTTTATCTGTCCGACCAATGTTTTTTGGCCTTCCAAGGCCCAAATGAGGTCCAAAAGGAGTTACATGTATTCACGCGTGCCTTGACCTCCCTAATCCAATTCTTCAATAATTAGGGTCAGACTCTTAATGTTTGGTGAGTTTACGATGCTCCCAAGATCGTAAAACACGAGCGAACCGAGCGACCATTCTTTTAGTGAAAACCCGTGAGCGAGTGGGATTTGTGAGGTCCTACTTTTCTCTAACCTTGTTTTCAAAGACTATGTCAAACAACAACGCATTCGAAGGTGTGGCGGAGGCGCAGACATGAAGTTCATTACGCAGCCTTTAATCTAGCGGCACATAGAATGTTTAGTGGCCGACCGAACAATTCCATGAGAGGGTGGAGCAAAGCTTCGAGCACCCATGAAACCCTCCCACAGCGCGTAGAAGGGAGAGGCTGCCAAGAAGAGGGGCGCGAGTGGACGAAGAAGAGTATGACGGAGGAGACTTTAAAGATGAGAATGGTTATGATTTGGGTGTTAGTAATGGAGTATGAGGAGACATAGAAGATAGGAATAGGAGAAGATAATAATTTAGGAAACATTAAGATGAAGTTCCATCTTTCAAAGGGAAAGAATTTAGAGGCATATCTTAGTGGAAAAGGAAGGTAGAGTTGGTTTTTTATTGTCACCATTATTCTGAAAATAAGAAGGTGAAGCTTGCTGTTATAGAGTTCTCAGATTATGCCATAGTGTGATGGGACCCAGAATAGGAAGCCATCGGTGGAAACATGGGAAGAGATGAAGAGGGTGATGCGGAAAAGATTTGTCCCCACTTACTACTATCGAGAATTGTACAACAAGTTGCAAAACCTGAGGCAAGGTAATCGAGGTGTGGACGAGTATTATAAGGAGATGGCGGTTGCAATGGCTAGAGCGAATATTGAAGAAGATCGAGAGGCTACTGGCAAGGTTTCTAGCGGGTTTAAGCAGGAAGATTCAAATTTGGTGGAATTGCAATATTATGTGGGGTGGAGGATATGGTGCATATGGCCATCAAGATTGAGAATCAAGTCAAGAGGAGGCATTAGCAACACACATTCTACACACACAGTCCAAGAAGTTCATCTACATGGAAATCGAATCAATGGAAAAAGGAAGAGAAGCCATGACGCCAAGCACAAAACATAACTAAAACAAGGGGAACAACCCAGGAAATCAAGGTAAACTACGATTCTTTCACTATAGATCAGTGATATTTATGTGTTTTAAATGCGGCGAGGTCATATTTTAAACGATGTCAGAACAAAGGTCATGGTGATGCAAGACAATGGTGAGATTGAAACAGGCAATGATCGGATTGTGATTCTATGCCATCCTTAGAGGATGCCGATGATGAGGAGTATGATGTCCAAGGAGAACTAATGGTGGCAAGGAGGACCTTGGTGTGCAAGCTAAAGAGAAGATGGCCAGATGCAATGGGATAACATTTTCACACTAGGTGCCACGTCGAAACAAAGGTATGTAGTGTGATCATTGATGGGGGAAGTTGCACTAATGTTGCTAGCACAACCATGGTGGAGAAGCTAGGAATGCCCGACATGTAGAATCTCGACCTTATAAATTGCGATGGTTGAATGATGAGTGGGGAGGTAAGGGTGAATAAACGAGTGTTAGTCTCTTTTAGCATTTACGAGAAATACGAAGATGAAGTTTTGTGTGATGTAATTCCAATCTGTTTGGGCACTTGTTATTAGGAAGAACCATGGCAATTTGATAGAAAGTTCAGCACAGCGGCTTCTGTAAGTACTTTCGTTAGGTGCCTGACAACGAATGAATCACTCTTGTTCCTTTGACACCAAGTCAAGTTTATGAAGATCAAGTAAGGTTGCAAAAAGAGAGTGAACAAAAGAAAAAAGTGAAAAAGAGAGTGAACAAAAGAAAAATAGTGAAAAAGAGAGTGAACAAAAGAAAAGGTGAAAGGAAGTGAACAAAGAAAAAGCGTGAAAAGAGAGTGACGAAGAGAGTGCCAAAATGCAAGTGACTGAAAGTTTAAAGAAAAGAGAAAACAGATTTCTATGCAGGACCCAGTGAGGGTTAAAGAAAGCATTGTTCTTAAACAAGCCTATACGATTGTAGTACTTTTGTGCGAGGCACTTTATCTTAACCAACTTGACACTTCTTTGCCCACAGTTCTATTGTCTCACTTTGCGGGAATTTGAAGATGTCTTTCAGGGAAATTAGAGATGGGTTACCACCTATCAGACGAAGCGAACATCAAATTGATTTTATCACCCCAGTGCTACCATTACGATGAGCCAGCTTATAGAAGTAATCCCAGGAGACAAGGAACTCGAAAGCAAGTTGAAGAATTGATGGAAAAGGGATATGTGAGGGACAGCTTGAGTCCATGTGCCGTTCCGGTTATTTTGGTTCCTAAGAAGGATGGGACATGGAGGATGTGTGTTCATTGCTGAGCCATCAATAGCATAACGGTAAAATGTCGTCATCCCATTCCTCGGTAGATGATATGTTTGATGAGTTGCATGGTTCTTGTATCTTTTCCAAAATTGATTTGAAAAGTGGATACCATCAAATTAGAATGAAAGAAGGTGATGAATGGAAAACTTCTTTCAAAACAAAATATGGGTTATATGAGTGGTTAGTTATGCCTTTCGGATTAACTAATGCATCTAGCACTTTCATGAGACTAATGAACCATGTTTTGCGTGCTTTCATTGGAAAATTTGTGGTTGTCTATTTTGACAATATCCTCATTTATAACAAGAACTTAGATGATCACTTGATTCATTTAAAATATGTTTTGGATGTGCTTCGAAAAGAAAGATTGTTTGCTAACCTTAAGAAGTGCACATTTTGCACGAATAAGCTTGTGTTTCTTGGTTTTGTTGTTAGTGCACGAGGGATACAGGTTGATGAAGAGAAGGTTTGAGCAATTCAAGACTGTCCAAGTCCAACAAGTCTGAGTAAAGTTCGAAGTTTTCATGGACTTGCTAGTTTTTACCGGTGGTTTGTGAAAGACTTTAGGAGCATAGCCGCACCGATAACAGAAGTCATCAAGAAGGATTTTGGGTTTAAGTGGGGTGAAGAGCAAGAAAAAAGCATTCCTAGTTATCAAAGAAAAACTAACTCATGCTCCTTTACTTGCTTTACCTAACTTTGCAAAAACTTTTGAGGTTGAATGTGATGCTTTAGGTTTAGGTATTGGCGCAATTCTTATGCAAGAAAGACCATTGCATATTTTAGCGAAAAGCTAAATGGTGCAGCCTTGAAATACCCTACTTATGAAATAGAGTTGTATCGCGTTGGTTCGAGGCCTTGGAAACTTGACAGCATTATCTTTGGCCTAAGGAATTTGTGATTCACAGGCCATGAGTCATTGAAGCATACGAGACTGACATAAGTTGAATAAGTGTGCCCAGATGGATGGAGTTTGTGAAACTTTCATATGTCATGTGAACAAGGTAAGGAAAACATTGTTGTCGATGCACTTTCACGAAGGTGTGTCACAATCTCTACTGCGGATGCTATATTGCTTGGTTTGAACATTAAGAAATTGTATCATTTGGACCAAGATTTTAGTGAAGAATATGCTTGTTGTGAAAAAGGAGCCCATGACAAGTTCTTTAGACATGAGGGGTTCTTGTTTCGGGAAAATAGGTTGTGCATTCCTAATTGTTCCATTCGGGATTTATTAGTGAGGGAGTCTCATGGTGGAGGATTGATGGGACATTTTGGGGTAGCCAAGACTTTAGGGGTTTTGCAAGAACACTTTTATTGGCCGCACATGAAGCGAGATGTTGAAAGGATTTGTGGGAGGTATATCACATGTAGGCAAGCAAAATCTCGCGTCTGACCCCATGGGTTATTACACACCACTTCCCTGATGCTGGTGAACGCGAGTTGATCTTTCAATGGACTTCTGTTGGAGTCTACACTGGGGACTAGACATGGTAGGGATTCTATTTTTGTGGTTGTGGATAGGTTTTCAAAGATGGCACATTTTATCCCATGTCACAAAATGGATGATGCGTCTCATGTCGCCAATTTGTTCTTTAGGTAGGTTGTGAGATTGCATGGTATGCCTAGGACAATTGTTTCGGATAGAGTTGCAAAATTCTTGAGTTACTTTTGGAAGACCTTGTGGTGTAAGTTAGGAACCAAGTTATTGTTTTCTACTACTTGTCATCCTGGCCCAGATGGTCAACCCAGGAGTGATGAGCAGCCTTGTCTACTTTATTAAGGGCTATCATTAAAAAGAACATTAAAACATGGGAAGACGATTTGCCACATGTTGAGTTTGCTTATAATCGTACTATACATTCTGCAACTAAATTTTAAGCTTTTGAGATTGTATATGGTTTTAATCCACTAACCCCTTTGGATTTATCTCATTTGCACAGTAATAGAGCATGTTAATCTAGATGGCAAAAGAAAGCGAGAATTTGTTAAGCGATTCATGAGAAGCCGAAGACTCGACGTTTGGATGAAGTAAGAATTTTGTTTCGAAAAGGGCAAAAGCCCGACATGACCAATATTGTCTGAGCCCCGAGGCCCAGAGCGAAAGCGGATGGGGCTCACTGAGCTGGAGGCGTGGCAGAAAGCAGCGGGCACCGATGCCGGCAGATGCAGACATGCCACAGAAGCCCGGGTAAAGCGAGTAGAGAAAACAGCCTACCCCCGAAGGCGGGCTCGCCTGGCCACCATCAACATGAGCCGGACCCACACTCGGGGCTGACAAATGACTTGACCAAAGCCCGAGCCCGCACCACGGTAGGGGAGAGGCTTAGGCCCGCCCGCGGCCAGGCAAAGGCAGGCAAAGATCATTGGAACAACCCCTGACCATGGCAAAAGTACCAAACCAATGAGGGAAAACCCGATGGCGAACAACCCCTGATTGGGCATAAGCAACGAGCTATGAGAGATGCATAAACTCCACTCCACAAGGAGATAACCTATCCATCCCACTCATAGGCCTTGAGATCTCTCCTCATCATAAGTCGAAATTCGGACATTCAATGCATCGACCCGAGAATGATGGACAAAACGAGAAACAATACGGGAACAATGGCGGTGAGACTACACTTCGGAATCATGTGAACTAACTACTTCATGTACATCCTTATCCCCATTGTTAGTACTTAGAGATATTTGCGGGGAACACGATATACGGTCAATATTAGCCGCGAGTTAGGAGCAGAAATCTGCTCACCAGACGGAATAGGACTACCCATGGAGTCAAACCCAAACACACCTTGCGCGATGCCTTTCAATCGCGAAGCCGTGCCTTCGACTAATCACCGTGATGGGGCCAATGGCCAGACCACCATTGAGTCAAACCCATGGAGTCAACATTGGCGAAGGGCTGAACAATATGCTAAATAAACCCGACAAGGCGTGCCCAGTAGTCTTTGAGCCGGAGGGTGGGTTTGGTTTAGTGCACATGCAGGAAAGATTTCCCGCACAAAGGCGATCCAAAACTGCTCCCTAGGGCGATGGTCCTTTTCAAGTCCTCGGCGCATCAATAACAATGCATACAAGCTAGATTTGCGGTGAATATCTTTGTAAGTCTTCTTTGCGTCACTAACTTGAGTCATTTGATGCATGTGACGATTTGAGGACAAATCCTTTCAGAGGAGGGCAATGATGGGACGAGGGCTAAGGAAGTGGACCCGCTTGAGTCCCATTGAGCCATGACACGTAGGGGCTAAGAGATTCAAAGAAGCCCTTGATGTTTTAATCCCAGAGATGCCCGTGGGAAGAAGCTCACGTGTTGACTCAAAGGAAACAAAGATGGTCCACATCATCAAATTAAATCCGGACTTGGACCAAGAGCCAAGGAGTTTTGACTTGTTGATTTGCTGCTATTTTGGAGCTGATTTGCTGTAGATTTGGTGTTGATTTGCTGCTATTTTGGAGCTGATTTGGTTCTGATTTGTTCCTGATTTGTTGCTATTTTTTGAGCTTATTTGGTGCTGATTTGTTCCTGATTTGATGTTGATTTGGTGCTGATTTGCTATTGATTTATTCTAGATTGCGGCTTATTTGATTCCCAAGCCTTATCCTATAATTATTTAGTTTCCTTTTTTTTAGTGTGTTAATTTAGGAAAAAGTATAATAGTTTCCTTTCTTGTTTTTGGCCAAATATTTACTTTCCTTGTGGCCGAATAATTAGTTTCTATTCTTCATATTTTTGGGCCTATTTAAGGCTTGTTATCTCGTTCTATAGTTTAAACACATTTATAAAATTAAGAGTTTCAATTTCTCTTTAGTTCTTTAAAGAACTCATGAACTTATCGGTTATTAGTGGCGTTCATCAAGACTTATCAATGGATCTCAGGTGCGGTGTCCTCACATATACCAAGGTTCTTGCTTCCATATAAGCAACGGGTCAAGGTCATCCATCCAAGCCAAATACTAGGGCGGTTCTTCCGAGCTAATTCGATCACGGGTCTCCTCACAAGTTGACGGGGTTCGTATCAAAGTCCATGAAAACTTCAAACTTTACTCACACTTGTTAGACTTGGCCAGTCTTGAATTGCTCGAACCTTCTCTTCATCAACCTGTATCCCTCGTGCACTAACAACAAAGAAACATAAGCTTATCTGTGCAAAATGTGCACTTCTTAAGGTTAGCAAACAATCTTTCTTTTCGAAGCACATCCAAAACATATTTTAAATGAATCAAATGTCATCTAAGTTCTTGCTATAAATGAGGATATCGTCGAAATAGGCAACCAAAAACTTTTTCTATGAAAGCCTTGCATGAAGCCATGGTTCATTAGTCATGAAAGTCTTGGGTGCATTGGATGTCAGGAAGGCATAACTAACAACTCCTTATAACCCCGTATTTTGTTTTTGAAAACGATTTTCCAATTCACATCACCTTCTTTCATTCTAATTTGATGGTATCCACTTTTCCGTCCAATTTTGGAAAGAACCATGACATGAGGCTTCGTCAAACATATCATCTAGCGAGGAATGGGATGACGATACTTTCTTGTTATATTATTGATGGCTGCCCAGTGACGCCCTCCATGTCCCATCCTTCTGCCAGGAACCAAAATAACGGAGTGTGCATGGACTCAAGTTGTCCCTCACATATCTTGCTTTTGGAGTTCCTTTGTCTCCTCGGAATTACTTATACTTGAATTCGGTTCGTAATGGTTGCACAGGGGACAAAATAAATTTGATGTTCGATCCTCGGTGATGCGAGGAGCTTCTCTTCACCGAACGGTAAATTCAGCCTGAGTATTGAAGATTTGGATTGGGAGGTCAGGCGCATTGAATACATGTGAAAACTCCTTTTTTTGGACCTCATTTGGGCCTTGGAAGGCAAAAAACGTGGTCGAACGAATGAGCCCACGATGTGGAAGTCACCATATTAATTTTAGAAAGTTTGCTTTGTTTTACTAGATTTGCTTTATTTATTTTTAGAAAGTTTGCTTTATTTATTTTAGGAAGATTTGCTTTGTTTATTTTAGAAAAGTTTGCTTTATTTATTTTAAAGTTTTAACTTAGGAGTTCTTTTTTGTAATTTAGAAAGTTTCTTTTCCTAGTTAAAGTAAGTTGCTTTTGATTTAGAAAGTATGAGGCTATATATACCCCCCCATAATGTAGTCTTTCACAATCGATTGAGTTTAATAATATTTTGATTTCTCTTTTAAGAGTTCTCTCTTTGTTCTCTTATCTCTTGGGTGGATTCGTAGGGGCAGTTCATGGCTTCTCATACCTAGGTGGATTCCTTGGTGGCGAAGTCTTTGTCCGGCTTATCAATCAACCCGTCCATAGTTGATTGTGGCGCCTTCACTCCATCATGTATCTAGTGTGGATCGTTTCATTAACCCGGTAAGTAACCACTATTGTGCAAACTCTAATATCCTCCCACCGTCTAAATCTTTTCTCTAAACTTTCCATAACCAAATTTTCAACCTCCACCCAAAACTTTCCAAATCTTGTTCCATACTACTAAAACCTTCCTAAATACCCCTTTCCCTTTATATACCATAAATTCACCTTTCTTAACTTAGAAAATCTCCAAAATTCGTCCATAACCTATTTGGCCCCGAAAACTACCCCCAACCCATATTTTGACTTACTAAACTTGGATCATCCCATCACGGTCCCAACCTTGCATCAAAGTGGTATCGGGCTCAAGTTGATGGCGGATCATAAGATAAAGTATTCTTGGTTAGAGACAGAGTCTGAAAATCATGGTTCAAAGTAGTTCTCGATCCCCATTGTAAGCATGGGCGATCTTGAATCTGTGGTTCAACGTCTACAAGCGAGATATTTGCTCGATGATGATCCTATGGCGACAAAGACCTTCATGGAAGGTGAGGTGATGAAAGTTTTGACGAAATTGTGCCGCCTAGCGAGTTCGGGATACTTGAGGCGCGAAGAAGCCTAAAGACAGAAGCATTGAGAATATGATTATGGAGGAAGGTATGAAGATCGTCTGGCGATGATGATTACTATGAGAAAGCGTAATAATGATGAAAGTTCGATTCAATCAGAGTTAGATATTAGAATTTGAAGGAAAGAATGCATCGCGATGACTTCTTGGATTGGCTTATCTGGAGTCGACGTGTCCTTTAATATTATGATCCCAGAAGCAAAAGGTGAAGTTGGTGGCTATCAAGATGCGCAAGAATGCTTCTTTTGGTGGGAAAATTTAAAGAGAGGCAGCGTCGAGAGGAATGACAAAGAAGAAGGTGAAACTTGGGAAAAAGATGAAGAAAGAACTAAAAGGAAGTATCTTCCTTCCATATCGCAAGATATCTTCCTCAAAAAATTCAGAATTTGACGACGAGAATATGGTGTGGAGGAGTATTCGGTGATTTTGAAATTGATGATCAAGGAGACTTGCGAGAGGCGAGGAGGAGTCCATGGCAGCTACCTTGCTGGTTTGAGGTTGAAATTTCTAAAGCGTTCCAGTACCCAGCCATATAATACTCTTCGAGATGTACATTAGACTTTTCAAAGTCAAATAAGCACCAATACAGGGTTTTACTAAGTCGGATTAAGAAAAGTTTATCGAGAATTGGAAGCTTGAGGGGTCTTTAGTAGTGCTAAAACCACCCTTAAACCTCAAGTAAAGGTGATAAGCCACAGCAGAGTCTACCTCTAAGTCAAAGCGATTACTTTAGAAATGCCATGGATTTGGGCATATAACCTTGAATGTCTAGCAAGCCAGTGGTTCTTACTAATTGAAGAATATGAAGATATGAGGAAGAAGATGTCAGAGAGGCAATTGAATCGACCCATGAAGATAAGGATGAACTTGCATGCGGAGCCATGGGACTTCCTTAGTTGTTCAAGGTCTTAGATGAGGCGGTTGCTAGTGAGGAGGGGTGGTTGCGGTCGATGTCTTTCTGCAGTGCACATCTAAGGACAGGGTTTGTTTGGTTATTATTGATAGTGGGAGCTTTGAGAATTGTGTTTCCTTGGAGATGGTGCAAAATCTTGATTAGAAGATGGACCCACATTCGAAACCCTATAAACTTAGCTGACTTCAAGAGGGTAGTGATATCAAGGTAAAGCATAGGTGCCTTGTCTCTTTTACAATTGGAAAGCACTACCAGGACGAAGTATGGCGTGATGTTGTTCCAATGGATGTTTGTCACTTGCTACTTGGGAGGCCATAGCAATATGATAGGAAGGTCATTTATGATGGCTTCAAGAACACTTACATTCCGCGAGGATGGCAAAGTGTCTTAGTTGAAGCGAAGCTGATTGCTCCGACCTCACGAGCAATGAGCAAAATTCTTTGTTGTCAAGTCCGAGTTGGAGAGAAAGAAATCGGAGCTGGTTCAGATGTGATGGCCTTGGTTGCTATTGAAGCGAAAATGAGAAGGAGATCCCGAGAAGTAGAGCGATTAAAGGCGGAATTTGTTGATGTAGTACTGAGGAGATTCCACATGGGTTGCCCCCTTTATGAAGATATTCAACATCAAATGAGACCATAAGTACCGGAGTTCTTGTTTTGCCCAACCCAGGCACATAGGATGAGTCTAAAGAACATGAAGAGCTTCTGAAGGCTTGAGTTGATGAGTTGCTCGTGAGGGCTTATTCGAGTAAGAGCCCTTGTGCGGTTCTATACTGCTAGTACCAGAAGGATGGATCTTGGAGGATATTGTGGTGATAGTAGGGCGGTGAACAAGATTACTATTGAATCTCGATTTCCCATTCAAGACTCGATGATTTCTTGGATCAAGCTCTATGGTGCGTCCGTCTTTTCGAAGATTGATTTGAGGAGTGGATACCGTGTGAGTCGTATGAGGGAAGGAGATGAATGGAAGGCGGCCTTTAAGAGCTAGGGATGGACTCTATGAGTGGATGGTGATGCCATTTGGACTATCAATGCCTAACACTTTTATGAGTTTATGAATCATATCCTTAAGCCATGCATTGGAAATTTTGTGGTGGTATACTTTGATGATATTTTGATCTGCTTAAAATTAGATGGAGCACTTGGGCATTTGAGGCAATTGTTCTCTATCCTAAGGAGACAGCGATTGTTGTCAACTTGAAGAGTGTGACTTCTGTAAACCAGAATCATATTTCTTGGTTATGTGGTTACTAAAGATAGGTGAGATGGGCCAGAAGCAAGATAGAAACGTGCAATTGGCCAACTCTAGCTCGATCCATGATCGAGAAAGTTTCATAAGGCTGATCTCTTTTTATAGGAGATTTATTCGTGGATTTAGCTCTATAATGGCTCTATGTGAATGCTTAAGGGAGACAAATTCAAGTGGACTAGTGTTCTTGGGAAGAAAGCTTGAGTTGATTGAAAGAAAATGGCGAAGCCCCATGTTTGGTTTTGCACGATTCAACAAAGTCTTAGTAGAGTGTGATGCATCTCAAGTTGGGTTAGTCTTTGTCCTTAGTCGAAGGAAGACCCATCGCTTTCTTTAGTGAGAAGTTAAATGAAGCAAAGGAAGTACTCCACCTATGTGAGGTTTTATGCTATCTATAGAGCTTTATTTCATTGGGTGTACTTGCTTTACAAGCCATTTGTGCTTTCTCATATCATGAAGCACTAAAATTCATCAACCACCAGCACCAAGTTAGATAGAAGACATGACATGGGTGGAGATTCTTACAATGTAACTTCACAATCAAGCATAAAGCGCGGGTGTTCATAACGTTGTTGGGATGCCTTGAGTAGGAGACATGCCTAATGGTGACTTCCATGCCGAGTCAGTAGTTGGATTCGATGTGTTGAAAGAACTATATGAGGAGGATCTTGGATTTTGGTGAAATGCGGAAGGTATGCGCCGACAAGCCTTTCAAGGATTTTTGTAAGGATGGACGGTTTTTCTCTTTAAAGGGAAACACTCTATGCATCCCATCTTGTTCCTTGATTAATTATTTTGGATGAGTTGCATGGTGGAACGGTATTAGGAGGACCTTTGGTGAAGCAAAAACCAAGCTCTAGTGAAGAGCAAACTTCTTTTGGCCTAAATTTGAAGAAAGACATTGCTAGATTTGTCAAAAAGTGTGTTGTGTGCATGATGGCTAAAACTCATGAAACAATGCGGGACTATATACACCATTGCCAATTCAAATATGCCATAGGAGGAGAGTAAGCTTAGTTTGTTTGGGATTACCTGGGAACCACAAAGAAACAAAGGTCGGTCGGTGGTCGTTGACGGGTTTAAAGATGGCTCACTTTGTGCCATGCAACAGGATCTAACCATTAACCATGTTGCCGACTTGTGCTTCAAGAGAATTGTGCGTCTACATGGTATTCCCAGACTATGGTTTCGGATGTCGAGACTCTAAGTTTCTTAGTCACTTTTGGAGAACTACGTGGAGAAAGCGGGGACTTTGCTTGTTTAGTACCTCTTATCACCCTCAAACTGATGAATTGACAAAGTTACTAATAGAAGCTTGGGAAGTTGCTAAAGGAGCTATGTGGGAAGAGCGTGAAACGATGGGATTCTACCCCCAAATTGGAGTTTGCCAATAATAGGTCCATGCATAGAGGCATTGGGAAAAGCCCATTTGAGGTAGTCTATGGACTCTGTGGAGTTGGACCCATGGAATTAGCACCCCATCCAGGCTATTCAACAATTTAGTGGAGATCTTTGAAGTTAGAGCAGAAAAGTCGAGAGGGTCGGCTTGAAGATTGAGAAGTAGAATGCCAAATATGTGGAACAAGCAAATAGGCGCCGCAAGTATGTTGAGTTCAAGGTTGGCGACTTGGTTTTGGTACACCTTCGCAAGGATAGGTTTCCACCAGGAAAGTTTGGAAAGCTCAAGCCAAGGGTAGATGGCCCTTTCAAGATTATAGAGAAAATTGGAGAGAATGCCTACAAGTTGCAGTTGCCAGACGAATATGAAATTTCTCCAATGTTCAATGTCAAGGACTTGAGGGCTTATCACGGTGAAGACTTGAGGGCAAGTCTTTTTCCCAGCTATGGGGATTGATCACGGGGAGCTTCTATAAAGCACACCACAGAACATTGGGAATTCAGCCTAATTATTGAAGATTTAGTTAGGGAGGTCAAGGCATTGAATACATGTAGAAAACTCCTTTTTTGGACCTCATTTGGGCCTTGGAAGGCAAAAAACATTAATTCGAACTTGGACAAACCCACGATGTGGATTGCCATATTAATTTTAGAAAGTTTGCTTTATTTATTTTACTAAGATTTGCTTTATTTATTTTAGAAAGTTTGCTTTATTTATTTTAGGAAGATTTGCTTTGTTTATTTTAGAAAGTTGCTTTATTTATTTTAGAAGTTTTCTTTTAGGAGTTGCTTTTTGTGAATTTAGAAAGTTTCTTTTCTAGTTAAAGTAAGAAGTTGCTTTTTGATTTAAGTATGAGGCTATATATACCCCCATAATGTAGTCTTTTGACAATCAGTTCAAGTTTAATAATATTTTCAGATTTCTCTTTTAGGAGTTCTCTCTTGTTCTCTTATCTCTTGGGTGGATTCCCTTGGGGACGAGTTCGTGGCTTCTCATACCTAGGTGGATTCCTTGGTGGCGAGAGTCTTTGTCGACTTATCAATCAACCTGTCCATAGTTTATTGTGGCGCCTTCACTCCATCATCTATCTAGTGTGGATCGTTTCATTAACCCGGTAAGTAACCACTATTGTGCAAACTCTAATATCCTCACCATCTCATCTTTTCTCTAAACTTTCCATAACCAAATTTTCAACCTCCACCCAAAACTTTCCAAATCTTGTTCCATACTACTAAAACCTTCCTAAATACCCCTTTCCTTTATACCATAAATTCTGCTCTTGTAGTAGAAAATCCTCAAAATTAATCTATAACCTATTTTATTTGAAAACTACCCCAAACCCATATTTTGACTTACCTAAACACGGATCATCCATCACGGTGCTTGTAAATCCCTTGGATAGGAGGTAACCCATTCGAAATTTCCTCAGGAAAGACATCTTCAAATTCCTACAAACGAGAGACAATAGAACTAGGCAAAGAAGTGTCAAGTTGGTTAGTATTAAAAAGTTCCTCTTTGTACAAAAGTACAATCGTAGGCTTGTTTAAGAACAATGCTTTCTTAACCTCCTTGCCCTTGCATAGAAATTGGTTTTTCTCTGCTTTTCTTTTTTTTTTTTTTTTTTTTTTGGATAATTAAGAATTTATTACCAAAGGGCAAAGCCCAAAAAACCAAGAACAATACAAGAAGCCAAAGGCCACTAGAAAGAAAACGAAAAAAACGGGGTGACACCTCCCCTAAAAACATAGGGGAAGGGGGCATCGGCAGAATACCAAAAAACCACCTGATAAACAACACCAAATATAAGCAAATGCCCACAACCCAGGCACAGGCCACACAACCAAAGAAAAACAAACAGTAAAAAATGAGAGCTCATCTCACAACCCGGGAGCAGGAGACAACACACCACGGGCGCCACGGCATCCTCTAAGGATAATAGAATCCTGGCAGACTCATTGTTTGTTTCAATCTCACCATTGTCAGCCTCACCATGACTCTTTGTTCGGACATTGGCGCAATATGACTGTGCCTTGGCATTTAAAACACATAATATCACGATTCAGGAGTAATTGAAATAATCGGGTTTACCTTAATTTCCTTGATTTATTCCATACTTGTTTTAGTTCTATTTTAGGCTTGGCATTGGTGGCTTCTCTTATTTTTCCATTGAGTCGATTCCACGTAGATGAACTTGGACGGTGTAGAACGTGTGTTGCCTCTTGCCTCTCACTCTGACGATTCTCAATCTTGATGGCCATATGCACCATATCCTCCAACTCCACATAATGTTGCAATTCCACCAGATTTTGAATCTCACGGTTTAAACCCACTAGAAACCATGCCATGGTAGCCTCTCGATCTTCTTCAATATTCGCTCTAGCCATGCAACCTCCATCTCCTTATAATACTCCTCCACACCTCGGTTACCAATCCCCAATTTTAGTCACAACCTAATATCTACTTCATCCCAAGTCCGATTTTCTTCATTCTTGATTAGATATAACTTTTGTTTGTTTCCTTTTTTTGAACAGTCCATTCAAGTAACACAAAAAAAAAAAAAAGGAAAGTAAGAAAATGATCGGAGTAAAAAAAAAGTAGGAAAAAAAAATCCTATAAGTTTATCATCGATCTAGTTTCTTTCAATCAAATCCCCACCATAGTATAAAAAATAAATAAGTAAGCTTGAATATTAGTTATACCAACACATCCTTTTCTTCTTTGATAGGTTTTTGATTGAATTTTTTTTTTAGATAATCAGAATTTATTTCCAAAGAGACAAGCCACAAACAACAAGAAAGAATCTGAGCCCAGGCCGGAAAGCAATAGGACGACACCTCCCACTAAAAAAGTGAGGGCATCAGCACATTGCAAACACAAACCCAGTTCTGTGAGTGAACCAACCAAATAAATCCAAGCCCACACCCCGGGCAAAGGAGAGACAAACCAGAACCAGACCCCACATATAGGCCAACAGGCAAACCAACCAAATAAAACCAAGACCACAACCTGAGCAAAGGAGAAACAAACCAATACCTCGCCTGTGAAGCAAAGGCAAGCTAGAAACCCAGTAAGTTGGAGTGGATTAGATTAGCAGATTAGGCCTTAAAATTCGACTCATTGAAGAAGGGGTAGACCTAGAAATGGGTCAAATTTGGTCCAGCTATGAATATAACATGAACAAGGAAGATAAGCGTAACTTTTCATTTTTAATTTTAATTTCATTGTTATTATTTTGACATCTATTCATTTTATATTTATCCTATTATATTTCTCATAAATTCTTTTAATTAAGAGACTTAAACCTGGTCCCACCCATCCTTATATTAAATCTATTTTAAAATAAGTGTATTAAAACAACGACTTGAGCTAGTATTTGCGCTTTAATTTCATTATTCATTTATTTTCAAATTTTCCCAAAATCTAATAACTCACATTTTCTTCTTCTCCATCAAAATTTTTTTTTTTTTTGGATAAGTTCTCTATCAAAATTTCCCCAACCTAGAAAATCATAAAATTAGGCCGCTCAAAGAGGCCCCGGACCAAGCATAAATGGACGAGCCCTTTCCTCAGCCTACCAATCGGTGCGAAGAAAAGCTGGATGCCGAGTCGCACCTTGCCTTCATCCATCCTTGTTGTTTCCACAAGTGTGGCACCGTTGATCATCTCCAGCAGACCACTTAATCCTCATCACCTCGGCCTCTCTACTTACGCCTTCTTTCGCAGGCCTTCTTCGTTTCTCCGCTAAGACCTCGGCTATGCTTTGCTCCTCTTTTTGGTCGTCTCATGCTGCCCACATACTTCCTATGGAGCGCTATCATCAGGAGGCTTCTGGAAGCCCTGTGAAATGGCTCGGTTGCATATTCAAGGTGCGAAACCTGTCGTTAGAGACAGCACACCTTCCACGCCTCCTTAGGTCCTTCTAAGTTGAGAAAGCGAAACCCATTTCAGTTTTATGCTCATATAATGGTCGAATGGATTACGATGCTTTAATCTGCGAGAACTTCGTTAGTTCTGCTTTTGCTAGTGGTTATAATGGAGTGCTCAGTAGATTGTTTAAGAAAATCTTGAAAAAGGATAGGATTTCTTGGGCTGCTTTGATAAATGGATGCCTTAGGAATGGTCGTGCGGCGAGGAAGCATTGGAGTGTTTCTTGGGAATGAGGTCAGTGGGGTCGAGGTTGATGGGGTGACCATTGTTAGTGTTCTTTGATAATTTGCCAATCTTTGAGAGTGTTTGGTTCGGAAGTGAGTTCATGGGTTTCGTTTTATGGGAGAGTAATTTGGGATGTCTCGTTGGTAGTGCCATAGTTGACATATTGAGATCTGCGGTTATTGCGTTGATCACGATTCGGAGTGTTCAAATGCCTACGAGAAATTTGGTTTCTTGGGGTGCATTGATGGCTAGGTTTGTGCAATGTAATCTGCGTCCCAACAAAGCGGAAGTTTTTCGAAATGATTATTCGGGGTTTGAGCCTAACCGGTACGGTGACAAGTGCTCCTAGCGCTTGTTCGACTAGGAGCATTAGATCAAGGTAGATTAACAAACTCCATGGAAGTATATAGATAGGAATAAACTAAATTGAATTGAAACTTGGGACGACATTAATAGACATGTATTCGAAATGTGGGTGTGTTGATGAGGCGTTATTTGTCTTGAGAAGATGCTGCAAGGATGTTTATTCTTGGTACTATGATCAATGTTTGCTTGATACATGGAGATGCCTTAAGCTCCTTGAATCTTTTCTCGCAAATGGTAAGGAGTGGGGTTCAACCTAATGGAGTTACCTTTCTTGGTGTTCTTAGTGCTTGTGCTCATGGAGGCCTTGTGGATGAGGGACTTGAGTTATTTAGACTGATGAGATGTGATTATCATTTAGAGCCTAAAGTAGATCACCATGGTTGCATGGTTGATCTTCAAGGTGAATGGGGCGCTTGGAAGAAGCAATTAAGTTTATTGAAAGCATGCTTGATGGAGCCAACTCCTGGTGTATGGGAGAAGCGGCTATTCCCGATGGGCATTATGATTCAAGAAGCTTGTGAGCTTGGGAACAAATTGGAAACCATCTAATCAAAGCTACAACCTCATCATAGTGGTAGATACACATTTTCTAGCAAACTTGTACTCAAGATGTCGAGAGTAGAGGCTATTGCTAATGTGGAGCTCATGAAAGGAAAGGGGGTGGATAAATCCCCGGTCTTAATTTGGATTGAAGTTAATGGTGTGATTCACGAGTTCATTGCATTTGATGAATCCTCTTGAATCAATTCATGTATGTGATGTTGGAAGAATGTCTAAACCAATTAAAACTTGCTACTTATGATCTCGACAGTAACATATTGACATTTGCCATTGATGGGGAATGAGAAAAATTACCTTGAGATAAAGCACTAACAAGTTGGTGATAAGGCAGGGTATGAAGGCCACCCTAAAAGCCTTCCAATTTTCGTCTTGTAGTGGTTTGCATGAAGCGGTTGTGGCGACAGGAACAGGGCACTTTGCCGGGCCAATCTGGCACGTAGTACTTGGTCCCTCCCAATCCCACGTCTTTGGGGAAAATGAGAGGATTTGCTTAAGAATTATCATGACTTAGCGGATTCTTGAGGAGGGGTTTCTTGAAGCAAAAAATCTAGAAGTTCGATGGCTTAAACTAGGGGATGGAACACTAGCTTCTTCCTGGGTCAAAGCTCGTAATGCTAGGAGTGCTTTAAGGAGTTATCACTATGGCGAATGGTTGCGGGCGAAGACCCAGGTTGCCATCGAGGCGGGGAAAGGCGGTGAACACTTCCAAGGTATTTTATGTTGTTGATCCCTCTCTTCAAGCACTCAGAAGTATTTAAATGACTTGGATATGACCGGATGGTCACTGACATATGGATACACTGAATAAAACAATTTCCCATGAGGAGATTAAGGAAGCCATTTTTTCCATTGATGATTCCAAGGCTCCTGGCCCCGATGGTTTTTCCTCACGTTTTTTCAAGGCGGCTTGGGGCATTATTGGAAGTGATGTTTGCGCAGCTGTGAGTTCCTTTTTTGAATCTGGAAGTATGCTTCGAGATTAATTGTCTGATTATAACTGGTGCCTAAGGTTCCCGATCTGGTTATGCGATTCTGAGGCCTATCTCTTGTTGCAACACCATCTATAAGTGCATCTCGAAGATCATTGTTGCGAGAGTTAAACAGTGTATCCCAGATATTATCAGCCCCTTGCAGTCTGCTTTTGTGCAAGGTCGGAGCATTGCCGACAATGTCCTTATCACCCAAGACCTTATGTTAAACTACCATCGTGATATGGGTCCTCCCAAGTGTGCGATGAAGGTTGACATCATGAAGGCATTCGACAGTTAGGTGGGAATTTGTATCTTGGTATTCTCTCTGTGTATTCACCTTTTGAAATGTATTATGGCATGCATCACTACAAAATCCTTCTCTATTTCGGTAAATGGTGAGCTGGCGGGTTTTTTTGCTAGCAAACGTGGGTTAAGGCGGGGGACCCATTATCACCTTTTTTATTCATCCTCACCTGTAATGGAGGCCTTTTCCAGATCCTTAGCTGTGGCAACCAATCAGGCAGGGTTTCGGTTTCACCCGGATGTAAATCAACAGCTCACTTATGCTTTGCAGATGATATGTTTTATTTTACGGGGACGCATTCCAGTGTTCAGGTCTTCATGGAAGAATTAAGCAAGTTTGCGAGCTTCTCGGGGCTTCAAGTGAACAAACGAAAAGTGCCATTTTCCTAAATGGGAGTTTACGATGAATGGAGCCATGACTTGAGCGTAAAGAGGGTTCGGTGCAGGCGGGTTCCTATGAGATATTTAAGTCCCTTTGATTTCTACAAACCACCCACGGTATTGTATGCCTCTTATCAAAGAATTACGACGGAAATTCGAGTCTTGGGCCCAACAACTCTCTATCTTATCTTGAAGCGGAATTCTGATTGATGCTTGAGTCTTATACGATTATCTGATTATCTTTGAATTAACGACCTTTGTTATTATTCCCAAGTATACTATATCTAAGATTGAAACCGATTATTAAGCGACTTCTTGTAGTGCGGAAATTCCGGAGCGCTCGTCGTCTTGAGATCAATTGGGAGTCGATTATTAATGCGCGAGAAAAGGAGGAGCGGTTTGGGCCTCGAGGGCGTGTTAAAGACCCTGAATGATTCAAATGTTATGAAGCATATCACGGAATCTGTTCTCGGGAAGGACTCCTTATGGGTAGCGTGGGTGAAGGTTTTATGCAGGCGGGGAGTCTGCAGGCATAAGGTCCCTCTGAGTTGTTCATGGAGTTGGCGGAAAATCCTTGACTTAGAGAGAGGATCGAGGGCCCCTCATAAAGCACAAGGTGGGTGACGGAATGACGATGCTTCTTATGGCATGATTTACGGAACCCGGTTGGTCCTCTCCTTCCTTTTATGGTGAGGCGGGTCTTGTATGACTACGCAATTCATTTGTAATGCTGATGGCTGAAGTTATTGATGAGGGAGTGGAGGCGGCTGGTATTGCTAATTCGGGGACCTTATTGCTATCAAATATTGTGCCAATTACCATATCGATGCCTCTGGGGATCTTATTTCACTTGGTCCCAGGATCATGCAGGGTTTTCCATATGGCTACACTTGGAACCACTTTAGGCCAAAGAAATGGGTTTGTTAGTGTACTATTCGATCCCGGTTCCCCATCGAGGAGGCATGCTGTATGCGGTTGGCGGATTCGGAATGGGTGGTACGGGAGAGCTTCTCAAGTGGGGTCTCACCAATTCTATATCTTGTGTATTTTGTCGTGCAAATGTTGAAGATAGGAACCATCTATTCTTCAGTTGCCATTTCACAGCTGGTATTTGGCAAAGGATTCTATGGTTGTGTGGGGTCTCTAGAACTCCGAGGTATTGGGAGAACGAACTCTTATGGGTAATTGCCATCGAGAAGTCCTTCGGCTCTATTACAAGGAAGATTGCATGGGGCGCTACTATACACTTGTGGGGTCATGAATAGAAGAATTCAAGAGGAACAACTATGCTCGGTGACTTTATTACCGCCTCATTGTGATGATGTTAGACCCATTTACAGTATTCGAGAGAAGGTTGTTGATAGTCAGGCAGCGAGATCAATGTGTGAAATGGTCCTTCCCCATTATTATTTTATCTCATGGAAGGTTGGTTGCTTGATTTGTGATTGTTGGGGCCTTGTTGCCTTGCCCGGGTTGTGTTTCCGTTGTTTCTTTTTGCCCGGATTGTGGGCTTGTTTTTGTTGGGGGCTTTGTGTTGTTCGAGCATTTACTTTGTTCCTATATTTATAGGGAGTCTTTGTGGATTTTCTTTGCGGATTCTTGGCCTCGGAACCTCTTTGGCTGTATTCTTTAGTGGCGTTGCCCTTTGGTAATAAATTCTAAATTATCAAAAAAAAAAAAAAAAGCACTAACAGAAGTACGACTACAAGGGCTTTTATTTTTCGAGGCGTTTGACTTTAAATTGAGGTGAATTTGAGACTCTCTTGAATTCTTAATGTTGCCTGCGTCTTTTTAGACCTCATGCTTTCATTTGTCTTTGGTAAGTCCCTTACTCTGTTCTTTGTATTACTATGAAGCAATGTTTTCAAACGCAAAAGATTAGGGTGAAACGTGGCCTTGGCGTTTTCATGTGAGGCTAGGCTTAAAGCTTTATAGGCTTTGAGGCATAAGGCTTTTGTAATCACATTATATAATTAATACATATTTTAAAATATATTAAAAACAATATATTTAATGAAAATAATGAAATATAAATTGATTTTTTTAACGTAATATAATTGAAATTTTAGGAATATATAATTAAAATCCATTTTTCTAACTTATATTAAAATAATTTATTTCAATGATTATAATATAAAATAAATTATACTTTTTGAAATATGGATAAAACGTTAATATCCATTTTGAAATAATCATTTAAAAATAATTTTCTAATATAAAATTTTGGGAAAATTAAGCAATGGTTTATTAATATGATTCTATTTAAAAAAAAAAAAAAGTTTATGAGGAATAAAAAATAAGGACAAGTTAACTCATTTAAAAATGGTACATGAAAATAAGGGAGTGAAGTTAACGCATTTAAAAATAATTTATATTAGGTTGTTAGGAGAGAACTTTTGTTACAAAATGTCATTTTGAAAGGGAATTTAAAAAAAAAAAAAAAGGGGGAATATTTATTTAAATAATATATTTTGAAGATGGAAAGTAAAGTGCATTCAAAATATATAAATAATATGTTTGTACATAAAATTAAAAATATAAAAATTTGAAATTACTATTATTTTCATTTTAATTTTTATATTTTGATTTATTTTAAATATTTTTATTTCAAAATATTAAGAAAATATATATTCGTAAAGAAAATTCTAAAGTATAAAAATTAATGAAGTTATAATATTTTATTAAAATAATATTTGTACTTTGGAATACTAATTATATCAACATAACTATTTAAAATAAAAATTCAAAATAAATCAAAATAAAAGAATAAATAATCTAAAAAGAATTTGCAGAATTTTATATTTTTAATTATATGCAAACATTACATTTTACTTACTTTTTGAAACAAGAACTCTTTTCCACACTAGTAACAACTTTATAAGAATTATTTTTAAATGAGTGCTTATCCTTGATTTTCCATTCCTCAAACTTTTAAATAGAATTATATTGTTAATCATTCATTAATTTCCCTAAAATATTTGTTTTTATCAAAATGATTTTATTATTATAAAACAAATTACCAAAAATGACATAAAATTATAGAATTATCAATATAAAAATAGAGAGTTATCGAATATAAAAATAGAATTATCCATTATATTTCTAATAAAAAAATACAATTATCAATATAAAACTATAATTATCAAAAACTTCTCGAAATTATAATTATCTAGCGCTTTGAAACTTACGCCAATTCAAAAAGGCACTAGGATTTGAGTGACTTGTACATGTCCATGTGCAGAATTTGTTTATTTTTTGAACAGTCTCCTATATGTCCTATCAAAACTATGTGACCATATTTTTGAATAAATCACTTTATTCAAATCAGGATAGTTTCTTCAAACAATTATAGATTAAAATAGCTGCCTTTCATTTTGTAGCATCTTTAAAACCCTAACGTTTTAATAGCTGACCACCAACTGTATTCATAACTTATTGGAAAATTTTTATTAAGCTTATATGGCTTTTTACTAATATGGTTTTGTTGAGATTTTTCTTTGTTAGAAGTTAGAACTAAAAAATTATGCTTCGGTCCCAAGATTTTTTATGTTTATTCTTATTTTTTATTTCTTTGCATTAGATTAATATGTTACTAAAGGTAATATTTGGATGCTTTTTCATTTTTGTTTTATTTTGAAAAAAAATGGAAAGATAAGATGTTGAAAGATACATTCTTTGTTTGTCTAAAAACAATTCTAAAAATCTAAGGAACTACAATAATTTCCCTTTGTCAAATTTTTAAAAATTTGAATCCATTTTATAAGCTTGTATAGGTACCAAGATTGTTTGGCCAACTAATATTAGGTTTGTTTGAAGAAAATAAATTAGAAAAATAAAACGAGAAAGAAATAAATTGAATATATATATATATATATATATATTACGATCGCTTGCATTGCCTCACGAGTTCATTTGGAAATGGAGGCCAACTCACACCGGGGAGGTCTTAGATCACCTAGCGAGATTTGGAGGTCTGGTTCGAAGCCTTAATTAAGTACATTGCTGAACGGTAAAATTTATTAGGCTTTGGACATTTATGGTTCACAACCTGTAAAAGCAAAGATATTTATGGTTCCTACGTGGTGTAAGACCAGTACGATTTTAGGAAAAAGGGTAAAATGGTCGTTCCCGGTAAAATTGAAATTTTTCTAGATCTCGGATAATGAGAAACGGTTTAGTTGGAATCGTCTCGCGAAAATCTAGCTACCACGTCGGGTGATAATTAGACAAAATGAGATTTTCCACGTTTTAAAAACCTTAGTGTCGGGTGCCATAAAAAGACATGTGATGTGACAAAAGTCACCCACTACATGTACTCATGTGACACATGTTGTATGAGTAGAGAGAGGATGGAAATGGACGGCCTAGATAGTGCCAAGTGTCAAAAATCTAGAAGAAGGGACATGATGAGAATTAAATGAAATGTTAATGAGATAAGACAAAACAATGAATAGTTGTCTTCTCAAATTGAAAAGCCAAAAATGTGCACGATGAAGAGAAGAGAGATGCATTAGCCACGGTTTACGATACAGAGAGAGAGAGAGCTCCTTCTCTCTAAGATTTCGGCCATTCGGACAGTCGGTTTTTCGGCAGACAAGAAGTAAAGTTGCTTTCTACCTTGGGGGTGAGAGATACGCGTGGGCACGGCTTTGGTGGGTGGGCAGCTCAAGAGGTGAGGATCTTTTGTGCTATAATTGTTATGCAGCCGAGCCATGTAAATGGTTAGGAATGTTATGAGGCTTGTTTTAGCCATAAATTCGGTCTCAAAAGCTTTGAACCGAGTGGAGAAAATTCTATTTGTGTGGCCGTGAACGGTGCAAGGGGTTTCCATTCATGTGAATAGTGACGTGATTTTTGGTGTGATTTTTATGATGTTGAGTGATTCAAAATGAATTGCTCGTGTTTGTTAATTAGCCCATGTGAGCTAATTTTGGTGTAATTGATTGTGAATTTGCATAACATGATTTATGTGATTTAATTATGTTAATATATATGCATGTGAATATATTAGAATGAATGATTTGGAATTGGCATAATGCATTCCATATGCACTAGGGCAGCCTAGAATATTAGGTGTGAGTGCATGACATGAAATGAAACAAAAAATGAAAATGTTTGTGAAAGGAATTTCGATGGAAAGTAGGGTTGTTCAGTGTGAATTATACATGCATTTTAAGTGTGTTTTTCATGCATTTATATAACTCGAATGCTAAATTGGAAGATCCTAGGCACTTCATGGGATAACTTGTAGCGGTCTTGACTAAGTTTACAGACGAGGTTGATATAATATTTGTTTTTGTATTCCTAAATTTTACTCTCATTATTAGTCTTTCGGTATTTTATTTGGTGCAAATATGATATTGTTGTTGGAGTTTTGGTACTATGGTGATAATTCTCCCATAGAGTGGTTGTTGAAAATGGTTGTTGACTTATGGTTTTATTGGACAGTTTTGGTGAATTTATGCTTGTGTTGAGGTTGTTGCATATTTGTTCCTTTATTGTCGGAGTTTTTATCTAATTGTTTGCTATCCCAGAGGGTGAATTTGAGACCTGGAAGCAAGGGTTCCAAAGTGATAATTGAAGAAGCATCCCCTTAGGAATTGATTTTTACCTCTGTGTCTACAATTGTTAAGCAGAATTAACTTAATCAAGAGATCTGAAACTAGCAATGACTACAGTACTAGGTGGATTTTTATTAAAGGGACATCGATCGACCTTATGTGAATCGTGGACCGAGGAGATCGATCGGACATAACTTTGGAGTAACTATCGCGAGGCCAGAAAGGAGACCAATATAGTTCCCAAGAATTGATTTACCTTAGAACCAGTATCACATTGTTTGACATAGAAGGATCGAAAGGAGAATAGGACTGAGGTGTGAGAAATTGAGGGGGGACACGAAAGTGTAAACCTCATGTTGGGTTCCTTGGGTAAGCACAAGAAAATATTCATTTTGATCAATAGTTTATGGTTATTAGTCACCGAGCCAATCCAATGGGAGACAACCGGCCCTAGTGGTAATCATTAAGTTTCTTCCATTTCACTTCAAGCGAATTTGCTAATTTCGAGATTTGAGATTAGTTTAATGTAGTTTAATTAATAGTTAATCATCTTCCCCGATCATTCACATCGCTTAGACTAGTGAATTTCTTTAAGTAACCCGAGTACTTAATCCCATTAAACCAATTTTTCCTATGGGTTCGATACATTTGGTTTAATTAAAAGCCTTATATTACTTGTGATCCGTACACTTGCGGATTTGATTGTTTTTATCTCAAAGGGTATATACGTACAAATAGCACAACGAGTTTTGCGGATTCTTAGGGAAAGTGCAGTTTAAGTGGAATGGATTAATATTCCAGCAAAAGAGACATTTGTTAAAGCAAAAAGAAGATGAGTCTCTTGTCAATGGAGGTCCTCTCTAGAGAAGCTCGGGTTGTCGTCTTCGCATTGATCTCACAGTAATGACAAAATCTGTGGTGGGGTCTGGAGTTAATGGGGGGTTGACCACAAGTGGTCGGCCTTCCCAAAAAGGAGATTCGCAGTTTTGGGTTCCTAAAAAGGATACCCACACGGAAGCACTCGTTTCTGGTGAGGTCTCCCTGTATATGCAAAATGGCGTGGACTCAGCCGATGTGAGTTCATCGGAGGCACTACCATAGGCGATCTCAGCGAGAAGGAGGCGAGATCACGCCGGTGTTGACAGTAGATCCATTTTCGGTCCGGTTGCGGGTCGGGAGGTACATCTTGGTCAATTAGGTTTTACTCTCAGGAAGCAAACCGGTTCGATCAGAAGCCACGAAGCTCATCCCGAAGAGAGCCATTAGTCATGGAGAGACGCCCCGGCATCCTCCGGCAAGTCTGTGGCGAGAGAAAGCCGATCTTCGGATGGGTTAATTTGAACATGGGTATGAAGGACACTTTGGTTGTGTTGAGGCTCGTATGGACAAGCGGTGGCCCGGTAATATCCCAGGGTAGTGTTGGATTAGAGGTGGTACGGGAATGCGGTTTGGAGGCGAAACGCCATCCTGTGGAAAACAGCCGGCTCTTGCCAGAGCGAGCTCGAATCTGAATGGCCTTTATGGCATTTCAATTCGACCAGTGGAGCTCACGAAAGATTTCCCTTAGTCTTGCTTGCCGTGCCTTCTTGACAAGCGGGACGAGCATGCGAGGAAGAGCGATTTGAAGTCGAGGCTTGGCGGAAAATGGGTATGCTGTGTAACCAGTTTTTGGGATACCGTGTCACGGAGATGGCTAATGATCCTCATTAAAATCTTGGAGAAAAGCTTGGTCTCTGTACTGTGAAAAGCGGGGTGGTGGGTTGGTCTATGCGCGTTGCCGATGATGGTAAGCTTGTTGCCAAACCTCAGGTGGAGCGGTGAATGAGAAAGCGTCGACATGGAAGGATGTTTAGTGAGGCAATTTACGGATAAACGTCTCAGTTCCACGTAATTGCATTTCTACGGTTGGCAAACTCTTAGGCAGAGAATGCGAAATATCTTACTTTGAGAATGGTTTTGTTCTTCGCCCAGATTCGGGGACCCGGGAGGCCTGGGGCTGAGTTGTGGATCTTTGGACACGTGACATACGGGAGAGTAGTTCATATTACGTGCATGGAAGCTGGAATGGACATACTCAACATTCGGTTATCATCTATCAAATCTAGGTCAGGTTCTATAACGATTCCTGCGGAATCTTTGGACCAGCACAGTGTCGGGCTGCATTGCAAGCACTGTTGGAATCCCGCTGCACCTTGATCCACTCAGCGAGGAACCAAACAAAATTATCTTTTGCTAGAATTTGTATAGAGGTTGGGGTTGATTGTGAATTCCCTAAATCTGTGCTCCTGGACAGGGGTAATGGCAGTTATTCTACAATAAGGATCGAATATCCTTGGGCTCCTCAATGTTGTTCTGAATGCAAGCTATTTGGCCATAACCTGGTAAATTGTCAAGCTAAGAAGAGACCGAGCAGTGGTATAATTTCCACAATTCCTGGGAACAGTAAGCACGAGGCAGTTATTGGGAAGGAAGTTGATGAAGTTGGTGAAGGGTTGAATGTATTGAAACTCCATTTGTCTTGATAACCATTCCCTCTTTGTAGCGCATCGTAATTTGAAAATTCAATTGTTCGAGAATCCAATCCTCCTGTAGCATGCGGCGTTGGAATTAGGTTGGTACGTGAGGACATTAGTGTGGCTATTGAGGTTGGCGTCCATTCAAATTTGCATGGTAACACCTTTGCATGTCTAGCGCCATGAGGAAGAGAGAGGTCCCTAATGTGGAAATGGAGTCCGTTGTCCATCCCTCTTTGCTAACAACGATTTTTACCGGATACTTCCCCCATTATTGACACTTTCAGGCACATAAAAAGGGTTGATGAGCTGGACTTCCTTTTACGTGCACTCTTTCTGGGAAGAAGCTTAAGAATTGAAGCGGGCCGACTGGTCGCGGGATCAATGATAGGGGGACTCCACATCTTCCCTGATGGTTAAGTTCGCACTCTTGGAACATAAAGAACTGACGACCCCCTCGAAGCAAAGAGAAGTGCGTTCTTTTGCAAAGTTCCATGATCTTGATTTTTATTTGTCTCGTGGAAACTGGTGCGGGCACCTAACGACCCGAATTACACCGACTCTCTTTTTTAGGAATTGGAGAAATTTGTTCCATAACTATGAGCATGCTTTGCTTGGTAGAATCTAGATTTGTGGAAACCCAGAGAAGGTCAGCATTGATATTATTCACTCCATGGACCAAGCTATGCTTTGCCATTTTACTGTTCTGAAGAGCAACTTCTCCTTTTGGTTCTCGGCAGTGTACGCCTCTAACGACTACCCATGGATGAAGAGTGCTCGAGGGCGCCATCTTTCTTATGGTGTGAGCCCTTGGTGAGCCAAAACCTTGGATGATTATGAGAGGCGACTTCAATACCACCCGGTTTTAGCGGTGAGATCGGGGCAACATGTTGAATGACACGACCGTGAATGACTTCGGGTGCTGTTTTCCTTGAGCTTGCGGATGTTTCCTTTCGTGGGGCCTTTATTCACTTGGATGAGCGAGTCGAGCGAGTGTGCTTCATAGCTAGGAAGTTAGACGGATGCCTTGAAAATGAATGCGGCTTAGATATGTGTTTCCCAATGCGTTCACGGAAGTTCTCCTGGGTTATCGAGTCATTGCCGCACAGTTTACCGATCTTAAGGTAAATCCGTTCAGGGGCCCGGAAAGCTTATCCCATTCAAATTCTTTAATTTACGGTGATCATCGGACTTCATTGGGCTTGTAAAAGGACGTGGAGTAATGAGTTTCGGTACTCCCGTGTTCGAGCGACCATGGCAGAAAAGTTTGAAGGCCATCCTTAAAGCCTTCAATTTACGATCCTTTGGTAGGTTGCATGAGCGCTATGGCGGCTAGAGAGGTGCTGCGGGCCCAATCTGGCACATGTAGCAGTCCCTCTAATCAGTACGGGGAAAATGAGAAGAGATGCTTAAAGAATTATCATGACTTAGCCGCTGTTGAGGAGGGTTTCTTGAAGCAAAAATCTAGAGTTCAGTGGCTTAAACTCGGGGACCAGAACACTAGCTTCTTCCACAAAGCTGTCAAAGCTCGTAATGCTCGGAGTGCTTTAAAGGTTATTACTATGGCAAATGGCTGAGCGAAGACAGGTTGCCATCAAGCGAGGAGAAAATTTGTAAGGCACTTCCAAGGTATTTTATATCGATGAACCCACAGCTAGTCGTTCCGAGTATTTAGATAGATTGGATGGCTTCAGGTGGTCCCCACAGCATATGGATAAATTTGAATAAGCGATTTCCCATGAGGAGATCAAGCCATTTTTCCATTGATGATTCCAAAGCTCCTGGCCCCGATGGGTTTTCCTCGCGTTTTTTCAAGGCGACTTGGGGTATTATTGGAAGTGACGTTTGCGCAGCTGTGAGTTCCTTCTTTGAATCTGGAAGTATGCTTCGCGAGATTAATTGTACAATTAGCTTTGGTGCCTAAGGTTCCCAATCCTGGTTCTATGCACGATTATAGGCCTATTTCTTGTTGCAACACCATCTATAAGTGCATCTCGAAGATCATTCTTTGCGAGAATTAAGCAGTGTCTCTAGAACATTATCTGACCCATCACCAGTCGGCTTTTGTACAAGGTCGAGCATTGCGAAATGATCATAGCAGACCTTATGTTAAACTACCATCGTGATATTGGTCCTCCCAGGTGTGCGCTAAAGGTTGACATCATGAAGGCATACGACACAGTTAGTTGGGGTTGTATCTTGAGTATCCTCTCCTGTATGGGAACCCCTACTCACCTATTGAAATGTATTATGGCTTGCATCACTACCCCCATCCTTCTCTATTTCGATAAATGGTGAGCTTGCGGGGGTTTTTTGCTAGCAAGCGCCGGTTAAGGCAAGGGGACCCATTATCATCTTTTTTATTCATCCTCGCAATGGAGGCCTTTTCGGATCCTTAGGCGCGCCGCCCAATAGACAAGGGTTGATTTCACCCCAGTCTGAGAAATCAACCTAACTCACTTATGCTTTGCAGATGATATGTTTTTGTTTTCTGGTGGGACGCAGTCCAGTGTTCAGGTCTTCATGGACGAATTAAGCAGGTTTGCGTGCTTCTCGGGGCTTCATGTGAACAAGCAGAAAAGTGCCATTTTCCTAGCCGGAGTTTCTGATGAAGTTAGGAATGACTTGTTGAGCGCCACAGGGTTCAGTCTGGGCAGGTTTCCTGCTTGAATGTTGGGAGTCCTACGATTTCTAAAGGCTCACTCCACGGTGATTGTATGCCTCTTATTCAAAGAATTACGGCGAGTCAGTCTTGGGCAAGCAAATCTCTATCTTATCTTAGGCGAATTCTGGTGGTGCTTCGGTCTTATACGGTATACAATTGTGCGGTGCGACACATTTATTATCCCCAAGTATACTATATCTAAGATTGACGATTCGGTGGCTTCTTTTTTTTTTTTTTTTTTTTGGATAATTAAGAATTTATTACCAAAGAGACGGCCTTGACAAAGAATACAAAACGGGGCCGAGGCCACAACCGAGGCGAAGAAAAAAACGGTGACACCTCCTATAATTATAGGAGCAGACAACAGAACAACATAAAGCCACCAATAAAGACACAAGCCCACATTACGGGCAAAAGAAACAACACAAGAACCCGCCCACAACCCGGGCAAGGCACCAAGGACCCAACAATTCAGTAGCTTCTTATGGTCTGGAATTTCCGGGAGCGCTCGTCGTGCTAAGATCAAATGGGAATCAGTGTGTCTTCCAAAGGAGGAGGGCGGTTTAGGCCTCAGGCGTGTTAAAGACCTGAATGAATCAAATGTTATGAAGCATGTCTGGAATCTGTTCTACAAGAAGGACTCCTTGTGGGTGGCGTGGGTGCGGAGGTTTTATCTGCGACAGGGGAGCCTCTGGAATGCAAAGGTCCCTACGAGTTGTTCATGGAGTTGGCGGAAAATCCTTCAACTTAGAGAGAGGATCAGGCCCCTCATAAAGCACAAGGTGGGTGACGGTGCGGCGACCTTTTTATGGCATGATTTCTGGAACCCGGTTGGTCCTCTCCTTCCCTATTATGGTGAGCGGATCTTGTATGACCTACGCAATTCCATTTATAGCCTTTCGAGTAGCTATAGTTATTGATGAAGGGGGGTGGAATTGGCTTATCGCTAATTCAGGTGACCTTATTGCTATCAAGAACAGTTGTGCCAACTACCATATCGATGCGCAGAAGATCAGTATCTCTTGGACTCTAGATCATGCAGGGGTTTTTCACTTGCTTTGTAAGCTACTTTGGAACCACTTTAGACGAATCTTGGGTTGTTAATTGTCACTATTCGGTTGGTTTCCCCGAGCCATCGGGAGGCATGCTTTCATTGTCTGGTGTGGAAATGCAGAGCAGTTAAGTTACCCGAGGATAAGCTTCTCAGTGGGGTCTCACCGGCCTCTATATCTTGTGTATTTTGTATCGTCTTTAATGTTGAAGGCAGGAACCACTTATTCTTCGAGTTGCCATTTCAAATTTGGTATTGTGAGAATTCCCATGGTTGTTAATGGGGTCTCTGGGAACTCAGGGGTGGGAGAGCAGATTCTTGTGGGTAATTGCCAGCAAAGGAAAGTCCCTCGGCTATTACAAGGAAGATTGTGTGGGTGCTACTATCTGCACTTATTGGGTCATCGGAATAGTAGGATTCATGAGAACAACTATGCTCCGGTGTCTATTTTTCACCTCATTGTGATAGTCATTAGACTTCGTATTTCGGTCTCGAGAAGGTTGTTGATAATCTGCCAAACGGATCAATGTGTGAAGTGGTCCTTCCACAGTAATATTTTATCTCTGGGTAGGTTGGATGCTTGATTTGTGATTGTTGGGGCCTTGTTGCCTTACCGGTTTGTGGCGGGTTCTTGTGTTGTTTCTTTACTGCCGGATTGTGGGCTTGTGTCTTGTTAGTTGGCTTTGTGTTGTTCGGGCTGTTGCTGTTCCTATATTTATAGGAGAGTCTTTGTCCATTTTTCTTACAGTTTGTGGCCTCGGTCTCAGTTCTTTGTATTCTTTGGTTGGGCGTTGCCCCTTTGGTAATAAATTCTTAATTATCCAAAAAAAAAAAAAAAAAAGAGACATTTGTTAATAAGTGGTCTATGGAATGCCCATTTAGGCATTCACATTTTTTAGAGGAGCAAGGGGAGAAGGAGCTAGGGCTTGGGAGAAGAAGATATTTTTTGTGTGTTCCTCTCCATTATTAGTCTATTTTTGTTCAAGCAAGAAGGATGTAACACCGGTATATTAATATATGCTTTGTTATATTCAGGTAAGGATTTTTGGGGAGCAAATGCAACTTATGCCCTATGATATTTTAAATTGTGATTAAGATTAGCAATCTTAATGGTTGGTTTAATTAGAGGATTAGCAAAGTGTGTTAAATTTCATTTTTATGGCATGTGGGTCAATTATGCAATTAGGTAAGTTTAGTGGTTTTGTTAGGATTTGTAATTAAGTATATCTTGAAGGACCACTTTGAAAACTTGTTAGTGGAGAGGGAGTAAAGTGCAAATCATGCTTGTGAGCTATGTGGCATCATGAGGGCATGACCCCTCATATATGCAAGGTAGGAGCTCTTGACACATGGAAAGTGCATGAGAAGAGCTTGCCATGTGCCAAGCAAACCAATTTCTCTTGGTTTGGAATATTTGAGTGACTTCTTGCTAGGAAGTGGAAAATTGGAATTTTTTTGGATAATTAAATTTATTACCAAGAACCTTGCCAAACCAAAATACAAAAAACCGAGGCCATGGCGACCATGAAAAGAAAAAACGGACGGGAGGGTTACCTGGTGTGGGCTTGTTTTAATTGGTAGGAGTTACACAATTTGGCTGTTTGTGGGGTCTGGTTTTGAGATTTTTATCATACGCCGGTGTGTAGGCTTGTTTATTGGATTGGTTTGCTTGTTGGCAAATGTTGTTTTGTATCGAAATTTGACCTCTTTTCTATGTTTATAGGGAGGTCATCGGATTTTAGTTTCTCTGAGACACGCTACTTGTACTTCTTGATTGGTTGTGGGGCATTGCCCTTTTGGAAATAAATTCTTAATTATCCAAAAAAAAAAAACGGACGGGAGTCTTTGGTGTGCCAAAACTCCTTCGTTTTGTTCGTGGGGCTGAGCGGAAAGTGATTGAAGATAAGATGGGACACCGCCAATCACAGGGTTTATAACGGTAAAGGGACATTTCTATGGCATGATTCCTGGAATCCGGTTGGTCCCCTCCTCCCTCACTATGGAGAACGAATTGTATATGATTCTGCTATTGAGAATAACGCTCTTGTAGCTGAAGTTATTAGGGAAGGAAGGTGGAATTGGCCCATTGTGAATTCTGCTGACCTTATTGAAATCAAGAGCAGTTGTGTCAATTATCATATAGATGTCTCTAGAGAGGATATTGTTTCATGGACACTTGCTCCGTCACAGGGTCTTCCGCGGTTTTGTGCTGCGGAACCAATTTAGATCGAAGATCAGATTGGTCTGCTGGCATTATCACGATATGGTTTCCCTGACTATCGGGGCATACTTTTTATTGTTTGGTTGACCATTCGGGCGATTAGTTACGCAAGACCAAACTACCAGTGGGGTGCGACTGACTCAAATTCATGTGTTTTTCTTGGAGCTAATGTTGAAGATAGGAATCACTTGTTTTGGTTGCGATTCTTCTTTGGTATTTGGTTGAGAATTTTAGGTTATATGGTATTCAGGAATCTCTTGTGAAGTTGGGAAAATGAATTCTTATGGGTTTATCTTTGCTAAAGGGAATTCCTTTTGTTCTATTACGAAGAGGATTCTGCATTAGGTCTTGCCATTCGTTTATGGAGGCAACGGAATAGTAGAATACATGAATATATGCTCTCCTAGCGTGCTATTTTTCATCGTTTGTAATGATGTTCGGTTGAGAATCTCAAGTTTGACCAAGTGGTTGGATAATCGGTGTGAGCTATGTGTGAGAGATGGTCCTTCCCTCTTAATATCTTTGGACTTGGTGATGCTCTTGGTTGATTGATGCGCTTGTTGCTGGTTAGGTCCTGGTCTCTTTTGGACCTTGGTTTCCTTTGCCCGGGTTGTGGGCTGGGCTTTGGGGTATGGTGTCTCCTTCCGGGTTTTTTTGTTTTGTTGTCCTTGGTTGTTGTTGGTTGTTTGAGTGTGGCCTTCTCCTTGGATTTTAGGGAGGTCTTTGTCCGTTTCTTCTTTTGGGCCTTGGGCTGCGTGTATTCAGTTTGTGGGGTTTGCCTTTTGGAAATAAACGCTTGTTGTCAAAAAAAAACGGACGGCCTTCCTAAATAGGAAGAAGGCAACGACAGAACAAACCACAAAACCTGGCTCCATTTCTTTCGGGCAAAATAGAAACAACCTTTGAATCTGCCACGGCTAGAGACACAAGGTAACTAAGGGCTCGACAAACTACAAGTCAGTGTAGCCAGCCACCTAGGAGATAAAATATTAAGAGGAAGGATTATGCATCTCTCACACATTGATCTATTTGGGACTATCCATGACTATACGAAGACTGGATGTGGTCTAACATCATTTACCATAGGTGAAATATAGTATCGGTGAAGCATGGTTGTTCCTCACAGGGATTCTCTTGTCCCAGTGGTAAATAGTAGCACCCCACCCAATCTTCGCAGTAATAGGCTAGGAAGGACTTTCCCTTGGTGGCAATTACCCATAAGAGTGGTCTCCCAATTTCTTGGCATTCTAAACACGCAACTTTAAAATCCTCATCCCATCCATTTAATAGTAACCTTGCAAATCAGTGGTTCTTCCATCTTCAACACTAGCTGACAGAAACACAGGAGCATAAGTTGGTAAGGGCCTGACAGTATCTTGAGTAACGATACTGTCTGTCTGCTATCGAAAAACGTCGTCTGTACGGCAACCTGGCTTAATAAAAGCATGTCTCACGATGGCAGAAACCAAATCTCGAATAGTGTAATTAATAGCAAACATCGCCGGTCTAAAGAGGTTCGAGCAAAGTAACAATGAATTCCCCGAAGGAGCTAGAGTCGAGAGATATAACATCCTCTCTAGAAGCTTTGTCGATATGATAGTGGAACAACTATTCTTGATATGATAAGGTCCCTTTGGATTAGCGATGGGCGATTCCACCCCCTTCCTTGTGCTTGACTCTCGGCGTTCTGATGGATTGCGAGATCATCTGATATCAGCTCCTGTATGATGCGGGCATCGTAAACACACGAACATTGGGAATTCAGCCCTAGTATTGAAGGAATTGGATTGGGGAGGTCAAGACGCATTGAATACATGTGAAAACTCCTTTTTTGGACCTCATTTGGGCCTTGGAAGGCAAAAAACGTGGTCAGACTTGAACAAACCCCTGATGTGGAGTTGCTTTATTTATTTTAGAAAGTTTGTTTTATTTATCTTAGAAAGTTTGCTTTATTTATTTTTTTAGAAAGTTTCTCTTTATTATTTTAAGGAGATTTTAGCTTTATTTATTTTTAGAAAGTTTTCTTTTAGGAGTTGCTTTTGTAATTTAGAAAGTTCTTTTCACCAGTTAAAGTAGAGATTGTTTTTATAATTTAGAAAGTTTCTTTTCTAGTTAAAGTAGAGAGATTCTTTTTGATTTAGAGTATGGGGCTATATATACCCCCTAATGTAGTCTTTTGAAAATCGGTTCAAGTTTTAATAATATTTCGATTTCTCTTTTAGAGTTCTCTCTTGTTCTCTTATCTCTTGGGTGGATTCCCTTGAGGACGAGTTCGTGGCTTCTCATACCTAGGTGGATTCCTTGGTGGCGAAGTCTGTCGGCTGATCAACTTGGAGTCCATAGTTGATTGTGGCGCCTTCCTCCATCATCTATCTTGTGTGGATCTTTTGTTAACCCCGATGAAAGTAACTACTCTTGTCTGAGCTCTACTCTCCATAGCATCTCATATTTTCTCCCAAGAATTTCCATAGCTTGAGTACCAACCTCAACCCAAAACTTTCCAAATCTTGTTCATTACTACTAAAACCTTCCTAAATACCCACTTTTACATATATACCATAAATTCACCTTTCTTAACTTAGAAAATCTCAAAATTCGTCCATAACCTATTTTGGCTGAACTACCGACCATATTTTGACTTATCTAAACTTCTGGATCATCCATCACGGTCCCAACCTTGCATCACCATAGTAAGGAAGGAGAGGACCAACCGGGTTCCAGAAATCATGCCATAAAAAGGTCCCCGCACCGTTACCCACCTTGTGCTTTATGATTAAGTCACATCTCTCGGTGAAGGATTTTCCATGACTCGGGGAGAACGATTCGTAGGGACCTTTGCATTCAGGCTCCTTCTTAAAATACAACCACCTCACTTTTGAGCCACCTGAAAGAGTCCTTCCTATAAAGCGATTCGGATATCTTCGCCAACATTGGGTCAGCTCAGGTGTCTTTGCAGACAATCCTCCTCCTCACTGGGATGCAATTTCTATTGGGATGCCTGTGTCTCTAAATTTGATCGCAACAGACATGATCTGGTGGTATTACAGGGTTCATGATTGCGATGCGATCGTGATGTGAGTAGTGACGTCATTTGTAATAAGGCGATGACGATCAGGCACATCGTGTGAGCCACAGCCAGTGGAATAATCACCGTCGTGAAATCGATAAATATCTCACCGAGTGCAATTGAAACGTGTGACAGTCTGCTTCGCCGGGACCGTTGGGATGTGCTCGGGCCGAGTCGCAACTATTGATTAGTCAACGACACGGGATACTGATCGTCCACCGAAATGACATGCTCATTTTGCGATCTTAAGTGGATTAGTGACATCCTTATTTAGGTCAACAAACTCGTCTGTGATACTCTGGATCTAAGACCATGCAGATGAAATCATGATTAATGTATCATGTAAAACCACTTCTTCGCCATTTATAGAAATAGAAGGACGGGGTGGTGATGCAACATGTAATACACCTCAACGGGTGGTAGGGTACCCGATACGGTTGGGATATTCATGATGCAACTGACTAATTTGTGTCGTAGGCCTTCTGATTTCAACCTTTAGCGCACACCTGGGAGGACCAATACCACGATGGTAGTTTAACATAAGGTCTTGGGTAATTAGGACATTGTCGTGATACTGAGCCTTGCAAAAATTGTGTGAAGAAGTACGATAACCTACGGGGATGCCTTTACTTAATTCTCGTGACAATGATCTTGAGATGCACTTATATATGGTATTCATGACAAGAAATTGGCATAATCATGCATAGAACGGGGTTGGGGACCTTGGGCACTAAGCATTTATAAGTGTGCAATTAATCTCGGCGTACTGCGATTCAAAGAAAGAACTCAGCTGCTTGCCTGGGCGTCACTCCCAATAATACTCGACGCCGCCTTGAAAAAAGTGATGAGAACCCATCGGGGCCCGGGGCTTTGGAGTCATCAATGGAAAATATGGCCTTCTTGATCTCCTCGTGGGTTATTGCATTGTCGATATCATCTTTGAGAGACCAAATGAAACCATCTAGGTTATCTAAATACCGACCAGACTATTGAGGATCATCAAAATAAAATGCCTTGGAAATGACCAAGCGCTTCTGCTTGATGCATGGGTCTTCGAGTTCTCTGACCATTTGCGGAGTAATAACCTTTATAGCACTCCGACATTCACGAGCTTTGTGACTTTGTGGAAGAAGCTTGTATTACACGGTCTCAAGTTTAAGCCCTTTGAACTCTAGATTTTGTTTTTCAAGAATCCCTCCTCGTAATTTAAGTCATGATAATTCTTTAAGCATCTCTTCTCATTTTCCCCCAGCATGGGATTGGAAGGACTGTTTAGCATAGCAGATTGGGCCTGGCTAAGTGACTCTCTGGCCTCTATAACACGCTCATGCAGTCTACCAAAGGATCGGAAATTGAAAGCCTTAAGGATGGCCTTTACCCTTTTTAGCTTCTTGAGTCGAGCAGACATGGGTGTTCAGTAAGCTTCATTACCCCCGCGCCTCCTTTACAAGCCCAGTAAAAATCGGGTTGAATTAATGAGTTAAAGAATTTGAATGGAAAGAGCTTTCGGGCCGGTTGAATTAACATTAGGCCCGGTTACCAGCGGTGATCGGATAACTGGGGGAGAACTTGAGTAGAGGCATTGGGAACATATCAGGCTGCCTCATTTTGAAGGCATCTGTCCCCAACTTCCTAGCTATGAAGTTATCCCAAGCCAGCCCGGTTCATCCAAGTGAATATGCGGCCCCGAAGGAACATCATGAGCTCAAGGGAGAACAGACACTCATGAAAATCATTCATGGCTCGTGTCATTCAGCATGTTACCCCCGGACTTTTCATTGTTAAACCTGGTGGTATTGAAGTCGCCCATAATCATCCAAGGGTTTTGGCCCACCAAGGGTTCGTACCATAAGAGATGGCGCCAGAGCACTCTTCTATCCATGTAATTATTCGGGGCGTATACAGTGAAACCCCCGGGAGAGACGTTGCTCTTCGTGATAACGTGGCAAGCATAACTGGTCCATGGAATGGAAAATAGCAATGCTAACCTTCTCAGGGTTTCCACCAGTCGGAATTCTACCAAATAAAACATGCTCATAGTTATGAAAAGTCTCCACCCAGCGGAAGTAGTGTCTTTGAAAGTCTGTCCCTCTTATAGCGCTTTTAGGAGTTTCCACAGAGACAAATAAAATCAAGAGCATGGGACTTTGCAAAAGAACGCACTTCTCTTTGCTTGAGGGGGTCGTTCAAGCCCCTTATGTTCCATGAGGCGAATTTAACCATTGGGAAGATGTGGAGTCCCCCCTTGATGCAGGAGCATCTGTAAACACACCAAACATTGGGAATTCAGCCCTAATTATTGAAGAATTGGATTGGGGAGGGTGAGGCAGCATTGAATACATGTAAGAAACTCCTTTTGGACTCATTTGGGCCTTGGAAGGCAAAAAACTGATAATTAGGACTTGGACAAACCCACGATGTGGAGTACCATATTTATTTTAGAAGTTTGCTTTGTTATTTTAGAAAGTTTGTTTTGTTATATTAGAAAGTTTGCTTTGTTATTGTAAGAAAGTTTGCTTTATTTATTTTAGGAAGATTGCTTTATTTATTTTAGAAAGTTTTCTTTTAGGAGTTGCTTTGTAATTTAAGTTTCTTTCTAGTTAAAGTAAGAAGTTGTTTTTATAATTTTAGAAATTTCTTTTCTAGTTAAAGTATAAGTTGCTTTTTTGATTTAGAAAGTATGGGGCTATATATACCCCCCTAATGTAGTCTTTTGAAAATGAGTTCAAGTTTAATAATAATTTCAGATTTCTCTTTTAAGAGTTCTCTCTTGTTTTCTTATCTTTTGGGTGGATTCCCTTGGGGACGAGTTCGTGGCTTCTCATACCTAGATGGATTCCTTGGTAGAAGTCTTTGTCCCAGAACATCAATCGAGCCCGTGTAGTTGATTAATGGCGCCTTCGCTCCCATCATCTATCTTGTGTGGATCTTTTCGGTGGCTTGGGTAAGTAGCAGCTCTTTGTCTGGCTCTTTTCATCAGCAATCTCATCTTTTCTCTAAACTTTCCGTAACCATATTTGGCTCTGACGAAAACTTTCCAAATCTTGTTGATCTTCACCAAAACCTTATTCCTAAATGCCCTTTTCCCTTATATACCATAGAATTTACCTTTCTTAACGTAGAAAATCTCCAAAATTAGTCCATAACCTATTTGACCCAGTAAGCTACCCCGAGCCCATATTTGGCTACCTAAATTTTTGGATCATCCGTCCGCGGTCCCTGACCTTGCATCGAAGTGGTGTCAGGCTCATGGATTGATGGGCGACGCCGCCGCGGTGTGCTTGATGCTAGAGACAAGATCTCTAGATACGGTTTGAGTCGTTCACTGCGGAGGAAAATATGATTTTTATGAAGAGCTTTGCGGCCCTAGTCAACTTGAGCGTTTCTTGGGGGCACAGCTAAAGTATGTATGTACGAGGCCTTGAATTATCGCCGGAGGTATGATTGCTACTACGGAATGAAGATTACTATAAGATTAGTAATATGATGAAAGGGTTTTTTTTTGGATAATTTATGATGAAGAGGTTTAGATGCAATCCAAAAAATTTAACATTCGAGTCGATGGAAGGATGGATCTACGATGAATTTTAGTTGGCTTAATATAATTAGACATGTCTTTGAGTATTATTTTTTTGGATAAGTAAGAATTTATTTCCAAAAAGGCAAGAAACCAACAACAATCAATACAATACAAAGAAGCCCGCAGGCCCTTTAGAAAAAAACGAAAAGCGAGACGGCACCTCACAAGAAACATAGAAGAGACATCGACGAAACAAAACTCACACGATCTTGACAAACCAAGCTAATACAACCCCTGAGCCACCTGGCGAAACCCCAATAGGAACTAAATAAGCTCACACCCACATTAGGACAAGCGGCAAACCCTTGACCATTGGCCAGGTAATGACGGGACCTGATGGCGGCCCAGACTAGACGGAACCATCAATCACCCGGACAATTTACCATGGTCGAAGAGAATAGTAAATTGGAAAAGACCATCTCTCACATATTGCCACATTCAACTGGATTGTCCCATGACTTTTGCTATAAATTCTTAAGCGAGCGTCATTCTGAGATAAGATGAAAAATAGCATCGCGGGAGAAAGATGTTCTCATAAGCTCTACTATTCCGTTGTCTCCTGAATGGTAAATGGTTACTTACGCAATCCTCTTAACTATAAGCGCTAAAAGACTTCCCTTTAGTAGCACTAACCCCTGAGAATTCAAATTCTCCTACGACTCACGTGTTGCTGAACATTCCCGCGTAATCTTAATATCCTCGTCCCAGATACCGGCGGAGGGTGGGACCGAGAAGAACAAATGATTCTGTCTTCAACATTTGAGCGCGAGAATACACATGATATAAGGTTGGTCAAACCCCATTTTAATGACCGGTTGTCTTGTGTAGCCAAACTTTGTCACACTTACGTTGACAACGATAAAAGCATGTCTTCTGATAGCTTGTGGGAACCATATCGAATGATGCCAGCTATACCGGCATTTTCGATGCGAAATGATTCCAAGGTACAGTGCGATCAGACGGAAGGGCGAGTCCTTGAAATGCTATCCTCTCTAGTAGCGCGTCAAGATGGTAATTTACACCTAACCTTGATGCGATAAGGTCGTGAGTTCGCGATAGCGGCAGTTCCACGCCTCGTGATAACCTGGCTACTTGGGCATTACTTTGGATGATTTGAATCATATACGATTCGATCTCCATAGTACGGGATGGAGTGGATAGCCTGATTCCAAATCATGCCCGCAAAAAAGTCCCCTTCTTGAATTCTGAGCCTTGTGTTTATGAAGGGCCTAATTTTGTCTTTCGGCTGAAATTTTACCTTGACTCACGGCGAGTGAAGGGGTTTTTGCACAAAAGCTCCCTCGTCTCCGATACATCCTCGCACCCATACCACCCTGCTTGAGTCCTTTCTATAAAACAAGTTCGGATGTGTTTCATTACATTCGTATCATTCAGTCTTTAATTCGCGCGACTGACCCTGCTCCTCGCCCCGAGAGGCAAAGCGCTCCATTTAATCTTGGCTCGATGAAAACTCTCAATATTTCCATTACGAAACACACTGAAAAGTTTGCTCCAATCTTATTAATAGTATATTTTGGAATAATGAACAAAGCTTTGCACCAATGCTGATGGATGCTATATAAGCAGAACCAATTAGGCTGCGGCCTTCGCGTAAGAAGGGCCTGCTTGTCGAGGCGGGTCGGCGAAGATTTTATCCGATGAAATGGCGGTCAAGTGGGGTGACCTTGTAGAATCAGCGGAACCGCGAAGATATTTAATAGGCAACCTGGCGAATCGGTGATGCTTTCATTAACTTCGGCCTTATGCTTCCGTTACCCGGCGATGAATATTGCACTCTTCTGTTATTTAATTCACTGCGGCGGAGAATTCACCGAACTTTGATTAAACTCATCCATTATGACTTGTACTTGGACCGTCCGTGAATAAAAGAAAAATATCATCATAAATGTTAGATAGGTTAGATTGAACTCATACATTTCGGGTGATATTGAAAATCACGACTCTGGCGACCGAAAGGATCTGACAAGAGGCCTCCATAGCAATGATAAATAATAAAGAAGATGGGGTCCCTTGCCTCGAGACCACGTTGCTAGCCAAAAAAACATGACTCCCCATTCTGGTCTGAAAGAAAGGGTGGTGATGCGAGCCTTATTGATACATTCCGGTAGGTACAGGGGTTCCCATACTGGCTAGGATGCCAGGATACATCTCCAGCGATTGTGTCAAAAAGCTGGCAATATCGATTTTAGTGCACACAGGAGGCCTTTATCCATGGTGATAATTGATCATAAGCTCCACGAGTAATAAGGACATTATACGCTATACTCAGGCCTTTCCTGAGTATTTGTGCGGGGGCTTATAATCTCGGGGAATGCGCTGATTAAACCTCGCCGTAATAATCTTGAAATGCACTTATAAACGGTGTTCTGACGAGAGATTGGCCTATAATCATTCATACACTCTGGATTGGACCTTGGGCCTGAGGGCAATAATGGTGCAATTTATCTCGCGGAGAATGTTGCGATTTGAAGAAGGAGATCAACTGCGTCTCAGCAACATCGCTTCGATTATGCTCCATGCGGCTTTGGCTTAGGAATGGAGAAGCCATCGGGCCGGGCTTTGTCCCATCATCGATCGAGAACATGGCCATCTTGACCTCCCTCATGTGATATTTCACCATTCCAAAATATTTAGATCTTTGTTGGGACCAAACAAGTCCATCGATTCTATAATCGACACTATGAGACCATCAACACATAAAATATCTTTGAAATAACGCACTGCTTCCTCTTTGATTGCCAACGGGTCTTCAATTCTACACCCCTCCGGATGTCAGATTTTTATCGCATTTCGAGCATTCAGGAGCCTTGTAAGCTTTGTGGAAGTAATTCGTATTCGATCTCGGTTTGAGAGCCATTGGACTACAGACTTTTGTTTTAAGAACCTATCGGCATATCTGAAGATCATGGTACTCTTTAGACATACTTCCTCTACATCCATCGGCAAAGGATCGGTCGGATTGTTCGGCAAATTGGATTGAACTGGTTTAATTCTCCTGGCATCACAAACACGTTCACGCGACAGAAGGAATGAAAATTAAAAGTTTTGAGAAATGACTTTCCTCTCTTGACTTTTGAGCCATTACGTACATGGGAGTCCCATAAACATCACTTCCCCAGAGCATCGCTACAATCTCTGAATCTTGAGGATGATCATGAAGTTGAAGAATTTGAATGGGAAGTTCTTCTGGCACTCGGGACTTGGCGACATTAAGACTGAAGTAATCAGGAGGACAGTAGTTAGGATAATCGGTGATGAACTTAGTTCAGGCATTGGAAACATATCGAGCAAAATTCATTTTGGAACAGATCCGACTTCCTAGCTGAAGTTTCCCTACACGTGGCCGGTTCCATCCACGTAAAATAGGCTGAGAAAGGAACGTAACTCCAAGGTTGAAAAGGCACTGTGGAACTCAATCATGGCCATATCCACTTTGAGTACCCCCGGAGTTTTCTCATTGGCGAATGCGGTGGTGTTGAAATCTCAATAACCATCCATGGATTTTTATGTTGACCACGGGACCCACACTGCTGAAGGTGGCATACAACACCCTTCTATCAATATAGTTATTCGAAGCATATACAGTAGAACACCAAAGCGAATATTTTCCTTGATGGGCACGTGATGTGACATAGTATTTACTTTGGTCATAAGTGGATGATATTAATCTTGCTTAGTTTCGGGGTTACCACAAATCCAAATTCTACCAAATAAAACTGAAGTCATAGTTATGATACATTCGCCAACTGGAAACATAGAAGAAAGATTCTATCCTTATTTGTTGCTCTTGCAGCGTTTCAGAATACACAAAATCAGAGCATGGGTCTTTGGAGTATTATGATTCCCTGAGCATTGAAAAAGTTAAGTTGGTGGCTACAAAGATGTGCAAGAATAGCCTATTTGGTTTGGAAAAATATGAAGAGACAACGTGAAGAGATGGTAAAAAGAAGATTCAAACTTAGGGAAAGATGAAGAAGAACTAAAAAGTACCTTCCTTTGCTCTTGCCAAGACATCTACCTCGAAATTCGAACTTTAAGCAACGAAGATTTGAGTGTGGAGGAGTATTCGATAAGTTTGTAAACTTGATTATCAAGGAGATTTGCAAGAGTAGAGGAAATATGCATAGCCCACAGCTACATTCTTTGGTTTGAGATCTAGTATTGCTAGAGTTATTTTTGCAACCATATAATAATCTTCAAGATGTGATGAAACTTGCTTTGAAAGTTGGGGCTAAAAAAAGTATGGAAACTCTACTACAACTAAGAGTGTGGCTAATGAAGGGTTTGTTGAGGTTCTAATTCTTGGAATCCTAGTGGTGGGGAAAACTACCACACTCAAGTAAAGAGTGAAGCCTTCTGAATTGGCTTCTAAGTCAAAGACGTGTTTTAAGTGCCAAGGGTTGGGGGCATATTGATTACGAATGTCTAACCAAGCGTGCCTTAATTGAGGAAGATGAAGCCAGGAAGAGAAGATGTTGAACAAGTGATCGAATCTAACCATGTCCAAGAAGGCGATGAGAACAAATCCTCTTTGTCAAAATATAAGTTGGATGTTTGAAGAAGTAGTCGAATCTAACCATATTCAAGAAGATGAGGAGAAGAGGATTCCTACCATCAAATTTTGATTTAGAAATCAAAGATGTTGAGATCTGTGACTTTGGTTGTTGGCGAAAGTGAAAAGATTTCTCACGAGAAGCAAAATCAGTTATAAATTTGTTGATGTAATGCTGAAGAAATACCACCACGATTTTCCACCTATGAGAGTGATTCAACATCAAATAGAACCTCATACCGAGGTTGGTTTTCTAATATTGCTTTCTATAGAAGAGCCTAAGAGCATGAAGAGTTTAAAACCTGAGTTGATAATTTTCTTGACAAAGGGCTTGTTCGAGAGTGAAACTTCCCTATGTGGTTCCCACTATGTTGGTGCATGAAAAGATGGATCTTGGAGTATGTGTTTTGGTGCCAAGCTTTTAAACAACATTTTTTATTCATGAGAGCAAAGATTCGACAAAAGGGCAAAAGAGTGGAACAATATGAAAGACAAGCATATGAAGGTTATCGGCTGTGGTATTTGATCTGGGAGGATGGATTCGATTACACATGATAAAGAGGTGTTCCTACTTATCCAAAAAAAAAAAAAAAAAAGAGAGGAGTGTTCCAAGTTGCCACAGAATAGATGGTTCTTCCAAGATTATTAAGAAGATCATAAGAATGCTTACAAGGTTAAATTGTCGGGTTATTTGCAATATCTTGCCTACATTCAAGGTTAAGGATTTGAGGCCTTATCATGGTGAAGACTTGGGAATGAGTCTTTTTCTGACTAGGGGTTTAATCTGGAACATCTGTAAACCCACACCAAACATTGGGAATTGACCCTAATTATTGAAGAATTGGATTGGAGGTCGAGGCATTGAATACATGTAGAAAACTCCTTTTTTGGATCATTGGGCCTTGGTAAATGAAAAATGTGGTCGGACATGGAGTGAGCCAGTGGGCTGCCATATTTATTTTAGAAAGTTTGCTTTATTTATTTTAGAAAGTTTGTTTTATTTATCTTAGAAAGTTTGCTTTATTTATTTTAGAAAGTTTCGCTTATTTATTTTAGAAGATTTACTTTTTTATTTATTTTTTGCTTTAGGAGTTGCTTTTGTACTTAGAAAGTTTCTTTCCTAGTTAAAGTAGAAGTTGTTTTTATAATTTAGAAGTTCTTTCCTAGTTAAAGTAGAAGTTGCTTTTTTGATTTAGGAAAGTATGGGGCCATATATACCCCCTTAATGCAGTCTTCTTGAAAATCGGCCTCAAGTTTAATATTTTCGTATTTCTCTTTGGGCAGCTTCTTGTTTCTTATCTCGGTGGATTCCCTGGGGAGAGTTTCGCGGCTTCTCATACCTAGGTGGATTCTCCTTGGTATGGTCTTTGTCCGCTTTATCAATCAACCCGCCCATAGTTGGATTGTGGCGCCTTCTTACTCCACTTCATCTATCTTGTGTGGATCTTTTCAAGAACTCCAGAAGTAACCACTCTTGTGCAAACTCTACTTTCCATCACCATCTCATCTTTTCAAACTTTCCATAACCATATTTTCAACCTCAACCCAAAATTTCCAAATCTTGTTCCATACTACTAAACCTTCCTAAATACCCCTTTCCTTATATACCATAAATTTACCTTTCTTAACGTGAAAATCTCCAAAATTCGTCCATAACCTATTTTGACTCCAAGTAAACTACCCCAAACCCATATTTTGATTCTACCTAGCCCTCGGATCATTTCATCACTGGCCCCAACCTTGCATCACCCTATCCCCTCGATCCCCGCATATTAGCAAGACTCCGTTTCTTCAATTTCTTGAGCTTTTTCCCTGAAAGAGTAATGTGCGTGAAGTCCAAATTTCATCAACCCTTTTTATGTGCCTGAATGTGTCAATAATGGGAGAAGTATCCGAAAAATCAGTATTAGCATTAGGTTCGAACAAAGGTCCTTCTTCCTCACTAGGACTCTCCTCCTCGCTTTGCGCTAGACAAGCAAAGGTGTTACCATGCAACTTGGGTGGATCGTCAATTCCAATAGCCAATCTTATTTCCTCTACATCCAACCTAATTCCCACTTCAGCATGCGTTACAGTAGGATTGATAGCAAAACTGTCAACTGAACTAGTAATGGTATCAGCTGCTAACTTCATCCCTTCACCTGCATCATCATTATCCTTCCTAATAACAGCCTCATGTTTACTGTTCCCAGGATTTGTGGAGATTTTTCCACTGCTCAGACCCTTCTTAACTTGACAATTTACCAGGTTATGGCCAAATAGCTTGCATTCGGGAAAGACAGGAGCCCAAGGATATTCGACCCCATCGTAGAATATTTGCCATTACCCCCGGGTCCGTATGCCACACATTAGGAATCTACAATCAACCCCCACCTCTACACAAATTCTAGCAAATGATAATCTTGTCTGGTTCTCGGTGAGTGGATCAAGGTGCAGCGGGATACCAACAGTGCTTGCAATGTGCCCAAGACATGTGCTTGTCCAGTATTCCAGAGGAATGTTATAGAACCTGACCCAAATTGGGATAGATGATAGCTGAATGTTAAGCATGTCCATTCCAGGCTTCCATGCACTTAATATGAACGGTCTCCCTGCTAGGTGCCATGGTCCAGCATCCATAACCCAATCCCGAGCCTCCGAGTCCCTGAATCTAAAGAAGAATAAACCATTCTCGGTTGTAGATATGTCAGGCATCTCCCTCTTGCCCCATAGCTTGTTAACCAGAGAGCGCACCACAAGGAACGGAAGACGCTTATCCAGAAATTGCCCAACCAAACAACCCTTCCACATGTCAATGCCTTCATTCACCGCCTCCACTGGAGGTTTGGCAACCAGCTGTTTTCTCAGGCATAGAAACCAGACTTTTCCAAGATTTTACTGGAGGATCAATCTCCAAATTAGCGGCAAATTTGAAGACTGGTAATAGTGAACATACCCTTTCTCCAAAATTTAGCCCTCGACTTTGTAAATCGCCCTTCCTCTCATGCTCGCCTTGCTTGCCAGAAGATGGTAACGACCTGCCAAGACCAAGGGATGTCCTCGGGTGAGCTCCAATAGCTGGATTTGAGCTCGTCAGGGCAGAACCATCCAGATATAAGAATGGGACAACTGGGTCGGCGCTCGTTCCTTTGATGGCATCTACAACGCCTGAAGTAGCTTGAGCTGCTGCAATAGAGTCGCCGGTGATACCCTTCGAGGATCGCGCGCCGGTAGCGGCCACACCACTGTGCTCGACCTGGGAAATCTCACCATTGTCGTGCGATTCTGTGATGGTTCCCTTTTTAGGAGCCCAAGATTGTGAAACCCCTATTTGGGGAGGCCCCACGCTGCGGACCCTCCACCAACACCCGCACCCCACCACGAGATACCATCCTCGCGCTCACCGCAGACGACAAACTGGTCCGGCCCCTAGAGGACAAACGGGTCAGCCCTATAATTCTGGAATTTTAGAAAGTGAGAGAGAGTTCTAGAGAGAAGCTAGAGAGAAGGAGGAGAAAAGGCTTGAAGGAGCTTGGTTTTTGGTGGAAAAAGTTCACTAAGGTACAACATGATCTTCGAGGCCTTAGTCAGATTTCTGCATTGATCTTACGGTATTCCTAGAGTTTTTTTGGGATTTCATCCTAACCCTAGATTTGATGAAAGGTGAGTTTGGTGGAACCCTAAATTGTAAAAGACCGGTTTTGTGAAGATGGCATGTGTGTGTGTTTGTCCAAGGGAGGTGTCAGCCCAAATTTTCCCTTGACCCAATGAAAGTGTTGGCTATGTTGGTTTGTAAGAATCCGAACTGATGATCCCAGCTTGGAGAAGAAGCTCCAAGACCTAGCTCCTTCGAATAATGTCTGTGAAGCAACCAAGAACTAAACCTCTACCATAAGACCCCTTTGAATTTGAGGTTGAGTCGTACGATTCTGGCCCCCGTTCGAGCAGCCTGCTGGAAGCTATAAGTTGAGTTATATTGATCCAAATGGAGTGATTCAAAATCCTTCTTAAAGTAGACACATAGGGAGTAACTTCACATGAAGAGTATGGCCAAATTATGGCCTACTTGCCCCATAATTTCGTCAGCGGCAGGAAGAGAGGGGCACAGATTCTGTCCCTAGGAAATACCTGGGAGGTCAGAGTGTAAAACCATAACTTGGATTTTGAGGTCCGAATGACCTGGATTTAAGAGGCTGTGGAAAAGCTATGAGATAGGGGAAATTTTGGTCAGAAGTGACCACACGAACAAAAAGCATGTATGGCTGGTCAAAAATTGTGGTTGAGAAAAAAAGGGGTCTTGAGATAGGCCGAAAAAAAGGGTACAAGTGTCGTGTGTGTCGCTTAGTACCCTAATAAGTGGGTGTTAAATGTTGATCTTAGTAAGTGTAAAGAGGAGTGCACTGAGGATCAAGATTTATGTTGGAGTGTATAAGAATCTTTGTGAGTCGAAAGTGGTGATAAAAAAGTAATAGACCACTCTGAGTAATTTTTATGTGACACGATTGTAAGAGGCTAAGGAATCTTATGACTTGTTATTTGCAGATCCTTTGGAGTAGCCTCGGGTTTTGACTTCCTTGAGAGACTTGCAGATTTTGAATCTAAGGAATGTAGGGGATCTTATAACCTTCTCTTGCTTGTATTGTGGTTTGATGTTGTGGGAATTCTGTACCATTCCGTGCTTTGACTGTGTGATTTTCTAGTGATATATAAATGTATATTTTTATATATATGGAAATCTTTGAATTGACTGGTACATGTTTTTAAATATCCATGTGGTTGAATGCTTTGTGAAATTGTTTTAAAGCCTCCTCCGAACTGTACGCCACTTCCTGATACCAATGGGGTTTAACCGGGTTCCGGCTCTGGCGTGGCTTATCATCGGTTTGGCTACGTTGTCTCATCAAGCATAGGATACGGCCTCGATAAGATCTGGCTGGACGATCGGATGTTGAGACCGCACGATCTGAGCGCGCAGTGCACTTTCCGCCAAGATTAGTTCATGATTCCGGTTCTGGAAGTGCAGTCTCACTGCCATTGTTTTTTTTTGGATAATTAAGAATTTATTACCAAAGGGGCAACGCCAAATTAAAGAATAAGAAGCAAAGAGCCCGAGGGCCATGAACGGGCAAAGAAAACGACAGCACTCCCCTATAAATATAGGAACAGCAAATGCACCAACAACACAAAGCTCCCAACAAAAACAAGCCCACAACCGCAAAAGAAACAACGGAACCACAACCCGGGCAAGGCAACAAGGCCCCAACAATCACAAATCAAGCAACCAACCTACCATGAGATAAAATATTAATGGGGAAGGACCATCTCTCACACATTGATCTGTTTGCAGGACTATCAACAACCTTCTGAATACCAGAACACGGTCTAACATCATCACAAATGAAGGACAAATAGTGTCACTGAGCATGTTGTTCTCTTGAATTCTTCTATTCCCATGACTTTACAGCGGTATATAGTAGCCGCCATGCAATCTTCCTTGTAATAGAGTTGAAGGACTTTCCTTGATGGCAATTACCCATAATAGTTCGGGGTCTCCCCAATAATTGAGTTCTAGAGACCCCACACAACCATAGAATCCTCCGCTAAATACCACCGTGAAATGGCAACCGAAGAATAGATGGTTCTCGCCGTTTCACCGCTTACTGCTCCCGCATCGTTTCGTTTTGTCCATCGCTCGACGCATGCATTGAATGACCGACTTTCGACTTATGATGTGGAGAGATCTCAAGGCCTATGAGTGGGATTACTTGGCTTTCAGGTTATCTCCTTGTGAGTGGAGTTTATGCACTTCATCGCCATCGCTGCGCCCGCTTGTGGGTCGCGCCATTGGGTTTTCCCTTGATTGCTTTGGTACCTTGCCATGGTTGGGGTTGTTCTCGTAATGATCTTTGCCGCCTTGCCTGGTCAGGTGGGCGGGTCGGTTTTCTCCTTGCCCGGTGTGGGCTTGGCTTTCTTGGTTGGTTGTTTGTCAGCCCGAGCGTGGGGTTTGGTTTGTTGTCGATGGGTGTTGTAGCTGGTGCTTGCCCTTCCTTCTTGGGGGTAGGCTGCTTTCTTCCGCTCTCCCTGCTCCTGCAAGGTCCCCATTGCTGGGTATTTGTGTCTCATTGCGGGGTCATGTCCCTTCCTAGTTTTGGGGAGGTGTCGGTCCGATTGGTTTCTTGGGCCTCGGGCTCTTGTATTGTCATTGGTTGTTGTTATTTTTGCCCTTTTTGGAAATAAATTCTTACTTATCCAAAAAAAAAAAAAAAAAAATTGTTTTAAAGCATGACATGGGTATGAGACTGCAGAGAGTCCCGATGGATGTACGGACACGTGGATCTACGACTACCCCGGGTCAGAGTCCCGCAGCTGTCACAGATATACTGGATGTGGGCATATCCTGGGTGGTAAGTCCCAAAGAATTTGTCAGCATTCGGGATGATCACAGTCCCCGTGAAAGCCCAAAAGAGTCACCGATGAGGCTGAGATGGTGGTAGTATTGCATTGATGTGTTTCCATCATCAACCTATTATTTGTAAAATGCTCATGTTTTGAGATATTTTGAATTATGTATAAATTGAAATGTTTTTATAAATTGAAATGTTGCCTCGACCTAGTTCCATGACATGCATAGGAAAGGTGCCTCGGCCTAGTGCAGCCAGACAGCATGACTCCTACTTCAGCATGCCTGCACACTCCAGGCTCTCACCCAGTGCCATGCCATGCCTAGGAAAGGTGCCTCGGCCTAGTGCCATGTCATGCCATGCCTAGGAAAGGTGCCTCGGTCTAGTGCATGCCTAGACATGTTGCGTAGGCCTAGTCCCATGACATGCCTAGGCAAGGTGCCTCGGCCTAGTGCATGCCTAGACACGGTGACTCGGTCTAGCTCATGCCTAGACACGGTGCCTTGGCCTAGTCCGATGCCTAGCAAGGGTGCCTCGGCCTAGTGCATTATTAGACACGGTGACTCGGCCTAGTGCATGCTTAGACACGGTGCCTCGGCCTAGTTCTATTACATTCCGTGGCAAGGTGATGAGAATCAAAGCACAAAGGATTCGTGATGCAGGAGCTTCTAGAAGATTCATTAGGATTTCAATCTTAATTATGTAAAAATTCGCATTCGAGGCCAGGAAACCTTGAGATGCCGAATATATCGCTTCCAAGTGTTTTGAGTTTCATTACTACTTTGATTGAGTCAGGTTATTTTAAAGATTTATTCTCCAAGTCAAAGTAGAAGTTGCTTTATTTAATTTAGAAAGTGTGTTTTGTTAGGAAAATAGGAGCCTTTCTATTTCTTTAAAGATTTGCTTCAGATTTGGTGTTGATTTGTCGATTTGGTGATGATTTGTTCGATTTGCCGCTATTTCGGGAGCCGACTTGTTTCGATTGCGCCGATTTGTTCTGATTTGCCGCCATTTTTGAGCCGATTTGTTCCCGATTTGGCCAAGTATTTTGAGAGCTGATGAGCCTCGATTTGTCGCTGATTTTTACACAAGTTCAGACTAAAAGTTATCTAGTTTCCTTTTTTTGTTTTTGGCCAAATATTTTCTTTCCTTGTTGCCGAATATTTAGTTTCTATTCTTCATGTTTGTAAGCCTATTTATAGGCTTGTTATCCTTACATTCTTCAAGTTTTAAGCATTTATAAAATTGAGAGTTTCAATTTCTCTTTGGATTTTTAAAGAACTCCTTGAACTGATCGGTTATTCCGTGACGTTCATCAAGACTTATCAATCGGATCTCCATCACCGACAGCGCCCTCACATATACCAAGGTTCTTGCTTCCATATAAGCAACGGGTCAAGGTCATCCATCCAAGCCAACATTAGAGCTGTTCTTCCAAGCTAATTCGATCACGGGTCTCCTCACAAGTTGACGGGGTTCGTATCACAAGGTGCCTCGGCTTAGTTTACGCCTAGAACGGTGACTCGGCCTAGTGCATGCCTAGACACCTGCCCTCGAAGCCTAGTGCTGCGCCTAGGACACGCTGGACTCCTACCAAGTGCATGCCTAGACACCTGCCAGCCCAATGCCACGACAAGCCTAGGAAGGTGGCTTGGCCTAGTGCACTCCTAGACACGGTGACTCTGCCAGTGCATGCCTGTACGCGTTCCCAGTGCCATGACATGCCAAGGAAGTGCCTCGCCTCACCGGCATTCCTAGACACGGTGACTCGGTCTAGTGCATGCCTAGACACGGTGCCTCGGCCTAGTGCCATGACATGCATAGGAAAGGTGCCTCGGCCTAGTGCATGCCTAGACACGGTGAATCGGCCTAGTGCATGCCTAGACACCTGCCTTTACCTAGTGCGATGCCCAAGGGTGCCTCACTAGTGCATCACCAGACACCTATGGACTGGCCTAGCGCATGCTCTGTGACACTTGCCTTGGCCTAAAGTGCCATTACATTCCTAGGCAAGGTGCCCCTACTTAGCTTACGCCTAGAATGGTGATCTCCGCCTACAGTAATGCCCAGACACACCCAAGGGCTCCCACCAGTGCATGCCTAGACCCAGTTGATCTCTGGGCCTAAGTGCATGCCCAGACACGGCCGGCCAGACCCAGTGCCACACAAGCCTAGGAAGGTGGCTTGGCCCAGTGCACCCAGACACCCAAGGACTGGCCTAGCGCAAGCCTGCATTACCGCTGCCCTACCAGTGCCATGACATGCCAAGGAAAGGTGCCCTACCTAGCGCTCGCCTGCACACCTGACCTGGCCTGTCTTTACTAGACACCGCTTCCCGCCAAGGCCAAGGACATGCCTTAGGAAAGGTGCCTCGGCTTAGTGCATTCCAAGAAACGATGCCTTGGCCCACGCCACGTCATGCCATGCTCCAGGAAAGGTGCTTCGTTCAGTGCATGCCTAAGATGATTGTTCTACTAGTGCCATGACATGCCCCAGTAAGGTGCCCCTACTTAGTGCATGCCTAGACATGGTGACTTGGTCTAGCTCATGCCTGCATTACGGTGTCTCGTCCAGCGCGATGCCCAGCAAGTATAGCCCCCGCCCCAGTTACCACATCTCTAGCAAGGTGCCCCTGCTTATTTATGCCCCAGAACTGACTCGACCTAGTGCATGCCTAGACATCGGTGCCCTCAAATTTAGCGCATGCCTAGACACGCTGACTTCGCCAAATGCATGCTCAGACACCTGCCTCAGTCGAGAGAATCAAAGCACAAAGGATCCATGACGCAGAGCTTCTAGAAGATTCATTAGGGAATTCAATCTTAATTATGAAAATTCAGATTCGGGAGGTCAGAAACCTTGGAGACGTCAACATATTTATGTTTCCAAGTGTTTGAATTTTATTACTATTTTGATTTGGAGTTGTTTTTTAAAGATTTATTCTCCAAGTCAAAGTAGAAGCTGCTTTATTTACTTAGAAAGTGTGTTTTGCTAGAAAATAGAGTTTATATTTTTTTAGAAAAAGATTTGCTTCGCATTTGGTGTTGATTTGTCGCTAATTTGGTGATGATTTGTTCGACGGTCTTTATTTTGGAGTCGATTTGTTCCCGACGGTTTCTATTTCGAGAGATGTGATTTGTTCCTAAATTGCCGCTATTTTGAGCTAATTTGTCTCTGACGTCAAAGTATTTTGAGAGCCGATGAAATTCTCGATTTGTCGATTTTTATCACTAAGTCTTGTCCTAAAAGTTATCTAGTTTCTTTTTCTTTGTTTTTTTGGCCAAATATTTACTTTCCTTGCATAGAATATTTAGTTTCTATTCTTCATATTTTTCGCCTATTTAAAGGCTTGTTATCCTGTATTCTTCAAGTTTTAAGCATTAATAAAATTGAGAGTTTCAATTTCTTGCCTTTGAAGAACCCGACCTTACTTCCGCTATTCCGTGGCGTCCCATCAAGACTTATCACGGATTCCATCACCGATCACAAGGTCCCTCACCTATACCTGCTGTCCCGCTTCCATATAAGCAACCCGACAAGGTCATCCATCCGCCAATGCTAGAGCTCTTCCGATCGACCGATCACGTGTCTCCTCACAAGTTGATGGGGTTCGTATCACTAGGCCTAGTGCCACGACAAGCCTAGGGAAGGTGGCTTTGCCTGCATCCCCCAGAGATGGTGGTCCTGGGCTTATGTGCATGCCTAGGACACGCTTGCCTCGCCTAGTGTCCCTGATTATGCTGGCGAAAGGTGTTCCTCGCTTAGTAGCTTTGCCTAGACACAACGACTCGGCCTAGTTCTTTACTTGACACGGCGCCTACTCTGTCATGACATGCTCAGGAAAGGTGCCCCGACTCCTTAGTCTCACTCCTAGAAAACGATGCCCTGACTAATGCCATATCATGCCATGCCTAGGAAAGGTGCCCCAGCCTAGTGCATGCCCAGACATGTTGCTCTACCAGCCATGACACATCCCAGGCAATGTGCCTGGCCCAGTGCTCTGCCTGCACACTGCAACTCCGGTCTACCTCATGCCTAGACAAGGTGCCTCGCCTAAGGCGACGCTCTAGCAGCAAGCTCTGCAGATAGCATTATTAGACACTCTGCAGACTCACTCTAGTGCATGCCCAGACACTGCGGTCCCACAGTGCCATGACATGACTCAGCAAGATGCCCCGCTTAGTTTACGCCCAATCCAAGTGATTCCTGGGCTTTCTGCATGCCCAGACACCCGCAAGTTCCAAACCCAGATGCGCCCAGACACGCTGACTCTGCCAAGTGCATGCCCAGACACGGTCACAGCCTAGTGCCATGACGTCTAGGGGAAGGTGGCTTGGCTCTAGTGCATCCCCAGATTACCTGCTGACCCATTTCAACATGATGCCTAGGACACGTTGCTCCCTACTTAGTGCCTGACACGCCAAGGAAAGGTGCCCCGACCCACGCATGCCCAGACACTGATTCCTACCAAGGCATGCCCAGACATACACTCACCTCAGTGCATGCCTGCATTACTGACTCCCGCCAAGTGCATGCCTGTGACACGATCGCCAGGCTCCTGTGCCACGACGTGCCCAGTGGAAGGCAGGTTTGGCCCATACATCCCTACAGACACCTGACTCCTACCTAGTGCATGCCTAGGACACGTTGTCGCCTAGTGCCTTGACATGCCAAGGAAAGGTGCCCCACTCACCCGCACGCCCAGACACCATGGACTCCCCGGCCTAGTGCATGCCTAGACATGGTGCCTCGGCCTAGTGCCATGACATGCCTAGGAAAGGTGCCTCGGTCTAGTGCATGCCTAGACACGATGAATCGGTCTAGCTCATGCCTAGACACGGTGCCTTGGCCTAGTGCGATGCCTAGCAAGGATGCCTTGGCCTAGTGCATCAATAGACATGGTGACTCGGCCTAGTGCATGCCTAGACATGGTGCCTTGGCCTAGTGCTATTACATCCTAGGTATGCCCTCGACTTAGCTCTTACGCCTCAGAATGGTGACTTCACTAAGGCATGCCTAGACACTCAAGGGTCTCACCTCTAGTGCATGCCTACACGCGACTCTGGCCAAGTGCATGCCCATACACCCAATGCGGGAGGCCCTAGTGCTTCAAGACAAGCCTAGGGATCAAGGGCTCGCCTAGTGCATCCCATAGACATGGCACTCCCACTTAGCTGCACGTTGCCCCCGCCTAGTGCCATGATATGCCAAGGAAGGTGCCTGCCTAGTGCGATGCTCAGCAGTGGGTGCCTCTGGGCCTAGTGCATGCCCAGACACTAGTGGTTCTGGCCATTGCCATTACATTCCCAGGCAAGGTGCCCGCTCATTTACGCCCCAGAACGGTGACTGGCCTAGTGCATGCCCAGACACCTGCCTAAGCCTGCACGCCCCAACACACCGACTCTGGCCAAGCGTGCCTAGACATTCCGTCAAGGCCTAAGTATAGCGACAAGCCTAGGGACGTGGCTTGGCCTAGCGGCATCCCCAGACATGGTGATTCTACTAGTGCATGCCTAGACACGCTCGCCTAGTGCCATGATTATGCCAAGGAAAGGTGCCTCGGCCCAAGGTTTGCCTAGACACCCGTGCCCTGGCCTAGTGCTTGCCTAGACACCCGTGGATCCTACTAGTTCTTTACTAGACACCATGCTCCCCCGCTTGCCCTTTACCAGACACTTGCCCCTGCCTAGTGCCACACATGCCTAGGAAAGGTGCCTCACTCGCGTACGCCTAGAACGATGCTCTCCGCCTAGCTGTCTTGCTAGGTTGCCTCGGCCTAGTTCCATGACATGCCTAGGAAAGGTGCCTCGGCCTAGTGCATGCCTAGACACAATGACTCGGCCTAGTGCAAGCCAAGACACGGTGTTCTACTACGGCGATGCCTGTAGCGGCGCCACCACTTAATGCCACCACACATGCTCAAAGTGTTGCCCTACCATGCCTGGGACACCCGGTGCCCCGAATCTAGTACCATCACACACCCATGTAAGGTGCCCGGCCCAGTGCATGCCTAGACACCATGATCTCTGCCTAGTGCATGCTCCTCGAATCTAAGACTTACCTAGTGCGATGCCCAGCAAGGGTACTCCTCGAGTAGTGCTTCTGCCTGCACACCTGGATTCCCCGGCCTGTCCTTTGTTTAGACACTGCCCTCGCCTAGTGCCATGACATGCCTAGGATATGCTCGCCTAGTGCATGCCTAGACACAATACCCTACTCATGATGCCTAGCTGGGTGGTACTCGCCTTGTTCCTTAACATGCCTAGAGAGGTACCTCGCCTAGTGCATGCCTAGACACCTGGACTGGTTCAGTGCATGCCTAGGACACGGTCTCTGCCTAGTGCCATGGATCTGCCTAGGAAAGTTTCGCCTCTAACAAGATACCTGGGACCAAGCACTGGCCTAGTGCATGCCTAGACACCCAAGTAAGGCTCCCGCCCCAGCGATGCCCAGCGGCGCCCTCGCCTAGTGCCACGATATGCCTAGGCAAGGTCCCTCGGCTTAGTGCATGCTTAGACACGGTGGCCTCGCCCCCAGCGCTAGGACACGGTGGCTCACCTGCTAGACACCTGCCCCTGATAGTGCCAAGGACATGCTCACGCCAGGTGCTCCGCCTAGTGCACTCCAGCACCTGACTCGGTCTGAGTGCATGCCAACACACTCGGCCCAGTGCGATGCCCAGCAAGGGTACCCTACCAGCGCGATGCCCAGCAAGGGTACCCCCGCCCCAGTGCCACGATGCGCCCAGCAAGGTTCCTCCGCTAGCATGCCCAGACACGGGACTCCCGCCTATCGATGCCCATAGGAACGCTTGCTCCCGGCCTAGTACACGTCGAGACAAGCTGCTCCCGCTGGGCCGCTTAGACACGGCGGAATCGACTTAGTGCCCGCCAGACACAAGGCTCCTCGCCTAGTGCGACACTCCAGCAAGGGTGCCCCACTTAGTTACATAGTCATGCTCCTCGCGTGCCCCCACTGCATTCCTAGGACACATGACCAGATTCCAAGGCATGTCTAGACACAATGCTCCTACTTGTACCGCTTGCCTGACAGTGACCCCGCCCCAAGACATTCCCATACACCTGATTCCCACTCTGTGCATGCCTAGACACCTGCCTCAATAGTGCCATGACATGCCCAGGCAAGGTTCCTCATCTAGTGCATATCTGTATTAATCAGGTTCTACTAGTTGCATGCCTAGACATGGTGACTTGGCGTAGTGCATGCCTAGACATGGTTCCTCGGCCTAGTGCATTCCTAGACAAGGTGACTGGGCCTAGTGCATGCCTAGACACGATGCCTCGACCTAGTTCCATGTCATGCCTAGGAAAGGTGCCTCGGCCTAGTGCTTGTCTAGACACTTTGCCTCGGCCCATGATATGTATAGGAAAGGTGCCTCGACCTAGTGCACAGCTAGACATGGTGACTCGGCCGAGTGCATGCCTAGACACAGTGCCTCGACCTAGTGCCATGACATGCCTAGGCAAGGTGCTTCGTGCCACGGACTTGTCCCTCGGATGTTTCTAAGTCAGCCTCCCACGTGCCTTGCTTGCTAAGCTCGGCTTCTACCCACGGCTTAGAAGCGAAGATAACACTTGAAAGGAAGAAAGCTCTTTATTGAAGAATGGCTCTTTACAATGCTTTGAGAATCTCTTGACTTGGTTCTCAAGTTGGTGGTTTGTAAATGAGGCCACCACCTCCTTATATACAAATGAATAGAAGTGTGTAGTTAAATCAAAACAACGCACAACTTAAAAAAACCATGGAATGCTCCCTAGGGCAAACCAGTTCGTCAACGCATTGAAGATGGTCACTGGCAGGGTCCGGTGCTGGTGGAGGTCCACGCATTTTCTACTCCCAAGATGGGAGCTTCGCCTTGGGTTCCCAAAAGGAACCAACGCCAAACCGCGACGACCATGGCGTTGTTCCCTCCAACCGAACACGCGGTGTGGTTGCACCTGGCAAGGCTCCCCGAGTGGGACTCTGCCTCCATTGAAGCAGATCAAGGTTCCTCAGGTGCTGTTGAAGCCATCATCGGAGCGAACGCAAGCACTACCGGCCGGAAAACGAAGCTTGGCTCTGCCCCGACGAGCCCAGAGCCCCAGATGGCGCCGCCTCCCACGAGCCCGCATCCGCACCCGCTGAACTCATCAGAGCGCACGAACGCCAAATTTCAGCGCTTGTTCCTGGGTCAAGATCGGAAAGGAACGCCAAGAAGACAAAGCTTGGCTCACCCCGACGAGCTCAGATCCACTATGGCCACTCGCGAACTCAATCTGTACCTTTGATCTCACCCAAGTCCTCCCCTGTCTGCAATTCTCCAAAAGGTGACGAGCATGGCGCGGGTCGTCTCATTTAAAATGGGTATGTTCATCAGAGCACCGATTTTCCTACGCCATTGATATGGAGATGACCGATGATCCTCCAAGAAAGTCTTGGAAAAGTCGTCTCTATGCCCTGTGAAAATGTGGGGTCCATTGCGCTCTATGAGCCGCATTATGTCAAGGTAAGTTATAAGCCAAGCCTCCCAGAGAGGCAAAGTGAATGAGGGCATCGACATGGAAGGGGTGTTTAGTAGTACTGACAATGTTTAATTCCGCTCCCGGTGGTGCGACCGTTAATGCACTTTGGGGCAAGAGGAGATGCCTGAAATAATCAACAACTGAGAATGGTTTATTCTTCTTCGTATTCGGGTGGACCGTGAGGCGCCGGACTGGTTATGGATACCGGGACCATGGCACTTAGCAGGGAGACCGTTCATATTACGTGCATGGAAGCCTGGAATGGACATGCTCAACGTCCAATTATCTTCTATACCACTTGGGTCAGTTCTATAACATTCTCCGGGAATAATCGGATTTGTTAATTGTCTCGGGGTAATACTGCGTTAATCTATCGAATCCGCTACACTGATCCTCTCACCGAAACCAAACAAAACCGCTCTTTGCTAGAATTTGCATGAGGTCGGGTTGATTGTGAGTTCCCCAACCTGCTCCTGGATGTGGGTAATGGCGCTATTCTACCATAAGGATCAATATCCTCGCTCCTCAATGTTGTTCTCAATGCAAGCTATTTGGTCATAACTTGTTAAATCATTGCCAAGAAGAGACCGATAAAGGGCATGATCTCCACAATTCCCGGGAACAAGAAGTACGAGGCTGCAAATGGGAAGTGGAATTGATGAAGAAGGGGAAGGATTGGAAGATAGCAATTGAACGCATGCGGGCCGAGTGCCCACTATTTCGTAATCCATTTCCTCCCGTAACGCATGAAGAAGTCGGGTTTTGGCTTGGACGTAGGACAAGAGGCAAGGCTATTGAGGTCGACGCCCTCCTCAAGCCGCATGGCAACACCTTTGCTTGTCTGGGGCCAAGCAGGCTTGTGTAGAGGATCCTAATGAGGAAGAGGGTTCGCGCCTCGCCCTACCGCAAACACCGATTTTCTGATACCTTCCCATTATTGACACCTCAGCACACATAAAAAGGGTTGATGAGCCGGATTTCACGCCCCGTGCCTCTCCTTGCGAAAGGCTTCAAGAAATCAAGAAACGAGCCCTAGCTAATTCGCAGGATCCGTGGATAGGGGACTCCACATCTTCCCAATGGTTGGTGCCCGCCTCTCGAACATAAGGCTTGAATCCACCCCCTCAAGCAAAGAGAAGTGCGTTCTTTTGTAAAGTTCCATGCTCTTGATTTTATTTGTCTCTTTGAAACTCGTGCGAGCACCTAACAGGGATGCACTTTAGCTCACTTTTTCCGGTGGATTTTCCATAACTACGAGCATGCTCAGCCTTGGTAGAACTGGATTTAGGAAACCCCGAGAAGGTCAAGATTGATATTATTCACTCCATGGACCAAGCCATGCTTTGCCACACACAGGCCGGAGCAACATCTCCTCCGGGGTTACTCCAGCACGCCTCAAACAACTACACGGGACGTAAGAGTACCGCGCCATCTCTTATGGTGTGAGCCCTTGGTCACAAAATCCCTCGGATGATTACGGGCGACTTCAATACCACCCGCATTTAGCAAAGGAGAGGTCCGGGGCAACACCTGAAAGACACTCGCCATGAATGACTTCCACGAGTGCCTGCTCTCCTCGAGCTTCATGGATATTCCTTTCTCAGCTCTTTATTCACTGGATGGTCCGGGCTGCTTCTAAAAGTTAACCTCATGAAGGAAGTTAGACAGATGCCTTCAAAATGAGTGCTGATATATTCCCCAATGCATTCACGGAAGTTCTCCCCCGGGTTATCCTGACCATTGCCCGTTACCGGGCCGAAGGAAAATCCGGCCCCGGCCCAGAAACTAACCTTCAAATTTTTTTTAATTTCTGGCCGATCATCCCGACTTCATCGGGCTTGTAAAGGAAGCGGAGTTAAGGAAGTCTTCGTACCGACAACTGGGGATCGACCCGCAAGTCAAAAGGGTGAAGGCCACCCTAAAAGCCTTCAATTCTCCGACATCTTGCTGGTTTGCATGAGCGCTGTCAAGGCGGTCGCATGTGCACTTTGCCGCCCAATCTGCTTGGCTTAACATTCCCTCTAATCCCATGCTGGGGAAAAATGAGGAGTTGCTTAAAGAATTATCATGACTTAGCCGTTGTTGAGGAGGGTTTCTTGAAGCAAAAATCTAGAGTTCAATGGCTTAAACTCGGGGATCAGAACACTAGCTTCTTCCACAAGGTCAGTTTTCACAAAGCTCAATGCTAGAGTGCTTTAAAGGTTATTACTATGGCGAATGGATGCGTAACTCCACACCCTTGCCATCGTGCAAGAAGTCAGAAGACACTTCTAAGGTATTTTATGCCTGATAACCCCGCCTAATCCACCCGAGTATTTAAATAGCTTGGATGGCTTCAGGTGGTCACCTCAGCATATGGATACACTGAATAAAACAATTTCCCATGAGGGGATTAAGGAAGCCATTTTTTCCTTTGATGATTCCAAAGCTCCTGGCCCCGATGGTTTTTCCTCACGTTTCAAGGCGACTGGGCATTATTGAAGCGATGTTTAAAAGAGCCGTGAGTTCTTTTGAATTCCTCAAGTATGCTTCACGAGATTAATTGTACAGCTATAGCTTTCTCGTGCCTGTCTCTAACCGGTTCTATGCATCGACATGTGCCTATTTCGTTGCAACACCATCTATAAGTGCATCTCAAGATCATTGCTGCGATAGTTAAACAAAGGTATCCCGCATATTATCGCCCTCGCAGTCAGCTTTTGTTCAAGGTCTGAAAGAGATTGCCGACAATGTCCCATCACCCAAGACCTTATGTTAACCACCATCGTGATACGGGTCCTCCCCAAAAGGGCAGAAGGTTGACATCAGAAGGCATACGGTACGCTAGTGGGAATCGTATCTGAGTATTCTCTCCTCGTATGGGTACCTTCACCTTTTTGGGAATGTATTATGGCATGCATCACTACCCGTCCTTTCTCTATTTCTAGAAATGCGAGTTTAAGGGGCTTTTTGCTAGGCAGCGTGGCTACAAGTGTGGGGACCCATTATCACCTTTATTCATCCTCGCAATGGAGGCCTTTTCCAGATCCTTAGCTGTGGCAACCAATAGGCAAGGGTTTCGGTTTCACCCCAGATGCAAGGAAATCAACTTAACTCACTTATGCTTTGTAGATGATATGTTTTTATTTTTCCTCGGTGGGACGATCTCCAAAGAGTTCGGTGTCTCTCATGGAAGAATTCATGTGTTTATGAAGCCTCGGGCTTCATGAACAAAACGTAAAAGTGCCATTTTCCTAGCCTGAGTTTCTGATGAAGTTAGGTATGACTTGTTGAGCGCCTGTGGTCTGGGCCAAGTGTGTTTCTATGAGATATTTGGGAGTCCCTCCGATTTCTACAAGGTCTACCTTCCACGGTGATTGTATGCCTCTTATCCAAGAATTACCCGGCCAGATCCGGGCCCGGACTAGCAACTCTCTATCTTATGCCAAGAGTTACGCTTGATTGCTTCATTTATATATACAATTGTAATCGGTGCACTCTGTTTATTATTCCCAAGTATACATATTCAAGATCGGCGTTATTGCAAATCTTCTACGGTCCGAAATTCTAGAGCGCCCGTCGTGCTAAGATCAATCGGGAGTCACAGGTCAAAGGAGGAGGGCTAGCTTGGCCTCGTGACGTGTTAAAGACCGAATGATTCAAATGTTAAGGAAGCATATCCGAATCTAATCTACAAGAAGGACCTCATGGGTAGCAAAGTGAGGTTTTATCTCGGCTGCAGGGGAGTCTCCGGAATGCAAAGGTCCCTACGTAGTTGTTCATGGAGTTGGCGGAAATCCTTCAACTTAGAGAGAGGATCAGGCCCCTCATAAAGCACAAGGTGGGTGACGGAGCGGCGACCTTCTTATGGCATGATTTCTGGAACCCGGTTGGTCCTCTCCTTCCCTATTATGGTGAGCGGATCTTGTATGACTCTGCAATTCATTGTAATGCTCGAGTAGCTGTAGTTATTGATGAGGGGGGGTGGAACTGGCCTATCGCTAATTCTGGGGACCTTATTGCTATCAAGAACAGTTGTGCCAATTACCATATCGATGCCTCTAGAGAGGATTCTATCTCTTGGACCCCAGTTCCTTCTGGGATTTTCACTGTAAGCTCTGCTTGGAACCACTTTAGGCCAAAGAAGCCGTTTGTTAATTGGCACTATTCGATCCGCCCCCGCCACCGTGAGGCAATGCTTTCATTGTCTCTGGTCAGTCGCTCGTAATCATTGGCTACCCAGAGAAGCTTCTCAAGTGGGTCTCACCAATTCTATATCTTGTGTGTATTTTGTCGTGCTAATGTTGAAGACAGGAACCATCTATTCTTTCGCCTGCTATTTCACACCGTATTGCAGGATTCTATGAAGCGCAATCTCAGAACTCCGAGGTATTGGGAGAACGAACTCTTATGGGTAATTGCCATCAAGGGAAAGTCCTTCAACTCTATTACAAGGAAGATTGCATGAGGTGCTACTATATACCACTTGTGGGGTCATCTAATAGAAGTTGAATCTTAAGAGAACAACTTATGCTCCAATGACACTATTTTTCATTTCATTTGTGATGTGATGTTAGACTTCAGATTTCTAGTATTCATAAGGTTGTTAGATAGTCCTCAAGAAATGTATCAATGTGTGAGATGGTCCTTCCCATTAATATTTTATCTCATGGTAGGTTGGTTGCTTGATTTGTGATTGTTAAATTTGCCTTGCTCCTAAGTTAGGTTTCCGTTGTTTCTTTTTCCTGTGATCATGGGCTTGTTTTTTGTTGGGGGCTTTGTGTTGTTCGGGCTGTCTGCCTTATATTTATAGGAGGTGTCAGTCTCGCTTTTCTTTGCCCGTTCATGGCCTCGGGCCTCTTTGCTTTGTATTCTTTGGCTGGGCGTTGCCCCTTTGGTAATAAATTCTTAATTATCCAAAAAAAAAAAAAAAATAGAAGTGTGTAGAACCTAGGAAGGCTCTCTACTATCCTAGAGAATTCTAGAATATTCTACTATGTACATGTAAATCCAAGACTACCATGGAAGACTCTAGACTACTCTCCCACATTCCATGGTCTTCCATATCCTTCCACATCCTTCCACACTCTTCTACAGATGTGTGGACACTTCCAGCATGTTCTATAATTGTGTAGACTTCTCCAGGGTCTTCTAGAACCTTCCACATAGCTCTGGTGGAGGAAGTCTCCACAAGTGTCTAGAACTTTCCCTCTCCTTATATATGGGCTTGAGGGGCTCTCTTGTGCCCATTGAGGGATCCTTCCCATAGGATGTTGAGGTCTAGAGAGTGAGTTCGTGACACTCTTCCCCACCCATGCCATCGACGTCCCCGTCGATATTGCAGTCTCGAACCATCGATTCCAATCTGCGAACTTGCCCATCACATTTTCGCATTCCCGGGCCATATTCTTCCGCTCTCTAGACTTTCCACCGAACCGTGTACTCTCACATCGGGAGTGACCTGTGTTTCCTAATGTAATTGCCTGGCCTAGGATAGTATCCACCTCCTTCTCCCGCGAAGCCACTTTTGTCGGTAATTCTTTGTTGAGGCTCCGAGTGTCGTGCCTTCAGCCGATCGACTTCTCTCTCCTACTCCTCAAGGATGTTGTCCCCGCTGGTCATACTGCTCAGCTTCCTCCCTAGCCTTTGCGGACTAGCCTTGGGCATGACTTGGAGGGCGCCAAATCATCCGTATCGAACCTGCCGCATCCTCCGTATTCTTCTCATTTTTCTCGATAAGGGCACTGAGCGCTTTCCTCTTAGGACATTCCCTTGTCAAATGCAGACCATCGCATAGGAAGCACTTAAGCTTTGGCGCAAACACCTGTTGCTTACGCTTGCCTTTATCTTCCTATGGTACCTGTTCCTTACCATGCCCGGCAAGATTGCGGGGAACCTCGCCTCCCATCCGTGTCGCTACCCATCTTTGAACCTTCGGAGGACACCTCTTCTCCCCCACCCGAGCTGTGGCTGACCCTTGAGCCCTTGTCATCAGAAGAATTGCTTTCCTTGTAATCCATCTAAGATTCGGCGACCGCCATTGCAGTTGCTAGGTCTTGCACTCCTCTTTTCCTTCGCTCCTGCTCGGCCCATCCTTGAAAGTTGTCCATGAATTCAAAGAGAAGCAGTTTTTCATTCATACTGAGCTCCTATGCATTAGAGGGAGAACTCCTTTACATAGTCTTTATCGACCCCCAGGTGCTTGAGATACCCGATCTTCTTCCGTGCCAAGTATCTCCACATCCTCCCGTAACGCTTTTTGATTTCTTGAAATCTCGCCCATGTGTCTATGGTGCACATCCCCTTTCTATTTAGAACCTTCTACTACCACCATAGAGTTGCATTATCGCGAGGTAGAGCCGCACTGCCATGCACTCCTTGTCGCCCAATCGGCCTAGTGCTATCGCCTCAAAGTACCTCCATGTGCCACAAGAAGTTGTCTAACCCCTCGCATCCCGCTGCCCACCGAACGTGTGTGTGGCTTACACCTCCATCCTGGTGTGCCCGTGAGTGGCCATAACCCAAGCCCACAATGTCAAGTTTTATAAATGGCCACCCTTGCCTCGGGCCTTCCTTTTCATGCTCGTCAGACCTCCACCCGACCCAAGCTAGCGAGCATCCTCAAGACCTTGTCTTGAAAAGTCATGAACTCCTCGTGGGACACCGCATGAACCGATGAGCTTTGCATCCCCTCTTGAAGGTCTTGGATATGCACCTTGAGATCCTCCACATCCTTCTCCATGCTTTGCTCCAAAAGGTCCATCCCCTCCTTGGTGTCTGCCACACCCAACTCTAGCCTGACGAATCGTCCCACAAGGCTAGAAATGGCATCACGAGACTTGTCCTCCCTAATTGCAAAGGACCCCAGGTCCTTACCCTGACTTGTTCGGTAAACCCTTCCTCCACATGAGAACCCGCCATCGTATCCTACAAGTTACTCCCACACGTCGCAACCAAGCTCTGATACCAACTGTCATGGACTAAGTCAGCCTCCCACGTGCCTTGCTTGCTAAGCTCAGCTTCTACCCACGACTTGGAAGCGAAGAGAACACTTGAAAGGAAGAAAGCTCTTTATTGAAGAATGGCTCTTTACAATGCTTTGAGAAGCTCTGACATGAGCCCTTAAGTCATGCTTGGTCAACAAGGCCCACCACCTCCTTATATACAAATGAATGGAAGCGTGTGAACCTAGGAAGGCTCTCTTACTATCTTTTGAGAATTCTAGAATATTCACTTTATACATGTAAACTAGAAGACTAAAATGGAAGACTACTCTCCAACATTCCATGGTCTTCCATATCCTTCCATATCCTTCCACACACTCTGCGCATGTGGACACTCTTGAGCATGTTCTATAAATGTGTAGACTTCTCCAGGGTCTTCTAGAACCTTCCACATAGCTTTGGTGAAAGAAGTCTCCACAAGTGTCTAAAACTTTCCCTCTCCTTCTATATGGGCTTGAGGGGCTCTCTTGTGCCCATTGAGGGATCCTTCCCATAGGATGATGGGGCCTAGACAGTGAGCCCGTGTCACTCGGCCTAGTGAATGCCTAGACACAGTGCCTCGGCCTAGTGCGATGCTTCGCAAGGGTTCCTCGGCCTAGTGTGATGTCATGGTAAAAGAACCATTAATAACTCTAGGGTTCTCAACATCAATTTATTATAGCTATGCAATCTTTACCGCTATTGACCTAACTGTCTTACCCGATTCATAACAATTGCACATGGTATAAGAACAATTACACACTAGCCAATACTATATAAATCATACAAGCATTATAATATCTAAACTCATTATATCATGCTTGTAATCACACCAACATGTTATCACATAACTCGTAAAACATGTTATCATAAAATACCCTTCACTAGGTTGTCGTTAGGAAGCCTTATACCATGCCATGTAGCGAAAATCATATCATCACCCAATAGCACAACCCTAGCATCTAAAAACCAAAGCTCTCACTATACAAATTAAAGTGTGCCTAGGAATCCTATGTGTACCTATTGAATTTTCCTTTAATCTCCCAAGGATTTATCCCTTTACCTGACATTAACTTGTCACACCTCGATTTACTGTGATTTATGTTATTTTACCATCTCTTTTTTTTTTTTTTTTTTCACAACTTGAGCTCTAACATAGGACTCTTTCAAAATCCAACACTTTGCGGCTGCGTGGCTACCATCACTCAGACACCATATATATCAACCTGTATTTCTTCAAAACCTGAGTCCAAAACTCCACTTGGAGTAATCGCCTAGAAACATAATTAAAACTCAGCTCCATGTCTCAAAACATATATATACATATCTGTATTGAGGTAACTCAATGCACCCAAGACTATACACTTACACTTGATCAAAATAATACGGCTAATAAAATCCCAAACTTTCTACAAAGTGTCCCAAACTAACTATGCGTTTGTTATACAACACCCATGATCGATATGAACTGTCCAAAATATACAAGCAGAACTCCAATAATAACACTAGATGTTCCTCAAAATGTATGCCCGACCAATTAGCAAGCTTAAGGTCGACGACACCCCCCCAACCTCCAAAACCCCGTAAGTCAAACTTCCTCAAGTCATGCAACCGGTCTCGCACTGCATCTAAGGTGGAGGGAATAATGGGAGTGAGTCTGACAACCCAAGAGTGAACCCATAACAAGCCATGCTTATAAAAACATTTCAAAATACAAATAATTCAACACATCTCAAAACATGAGCATTTTCAATTAATAGGTTGCTGGGACTTACTACCCAGGGATATGCCCGCATCCCGTATAACGACAAATTGTTGGGATTCACCACCTGTGGATATGCCCACATCCCGTGATATCTCGTGACCTTCGACTACAACCTGACTACCATAATCCCGTGTCCACTACATCAATCCGACTCTCACACAAGCCCCATACCCATGTCATGCTTTAAAACAATTTCACAAAAGCATTCACCCACATGGATATTTAAAACATCATGCACCAATTAATTCAAAGAATTCCATATAAAATATACACATTTATATATATCATTAAAATCACACGCTTCAAGCATGGAATGGTACAGACTTCATCAAACCATGGAATAAGCAGAGAAGGTTACAAGATCCCTACCTTCCTTGATTCAAAATCCACAAGTCTCCCCAAGGTCAAAACCGAGGCTACTCCAAAGGATCCGCAATTACCAAGTCATAAGATTTCTAGCCCTCAACTAATCCGTGTTACATAAAATTACCCAATCGGTTTATTAATACTTCACCACTCAAATCATTAATATATTCTTATACCTACCAACATAATGGAACTCCAAGCTGGTCTCTCTACTCACATTATGGAGACCGTGACTATATGATCCAATATCTACACAATGCTCGTAGTCGAGGTTATTATTGGTGGTAGGTGAATTGGCCAATTGCAAACTCTCGCGATCTTATCGCTTATCAAGAATAGTTGTACCAACTATAGCCTTGATGACTCTTAGAGAGGATTTATCTCGTGACACTTGCTTCTTCCGGGAATTCACCGTGAACTCACTTTTGGAACAATTTTTAGACCAAAGAAGTCGGTGGTCAACCGGCACTATACGACGGTTTCAAGCTATCGGGAGACATGCATTCATCTGTTTGGTCAGCTATTCAGGATAGATTGCCATGCAAGACAAGCTTCTCAGGTGGGGCATGACCGACTCTATATCATGTGTTTTCTGCCGGACTAATGTTGAAGACAGGAACCACTTGTTTTTTGGTTGCCGATTCACTGCTGGTATCTGGTTGAGAGTTTTAAGGCTATGTGGAATGCTAACCTCGCGGAATTGGGGGATAGAATAGAGTTCTTATGGGTAATTGCTACTGTGGGAAATCCTTTTGTTCTATCAACAGATGATTGCGGGTGCTACCATCTATCACTTCAGGAGACGGAATAGTAGAATTTATGAAAATATTTATTATCCACCGATGCCATTTTTCATCTATTTGTAACGATGTCGCCGAGAATTCAAGTTTTAAGGTGGTAGATAATCCAAAGGAATGTGTTACGTGTGAGAGATGGTCTTCCTCTAATATTCTCGACATTGGTGTTTCATTTGCTGATCGAAGGTTTCGCTGGTCAGGTCAGTCCTCATCCGCGCGGCCCGGGGGTGTCTTAGCCCGGTTGTGGGTCAGCTTTGGGGCTTGGTGGTCAGCTCGTTGTGGGTGGGTATCTGCTTGTTTTGTTTCGCTTCCTCCTGCTGTTGTCGTCAGACATTGCCGCTTTCCTCGCTTTAGGAGGTTCCATTCGCTTTTTTCCGGTTTTTTTTCGTCAACAGGTATTCTTTTACAGCGGCGTTGCCTTGGAAATAAATGGCTATTTATCCAAAAAAAAAAACCTTGATCCTTCAATAGCACCCTCAATGATTAATATCAACATTTAACACCCCTTTATTAGCAACACAAACAAAGACACACAACACTCTGTACCTTTGTTTCAGCCTATCTCAAGATCCCCTTTTTTCTTTTTTCTAACTACCATTTTGACCTACCATACACGTTGCTCACTATGGTCTTAATCAGAAGTTCTCCTCGTATCTCGTAAAACATAGCTTAATAAGGTCATTCTGACTCCTGAATCAAGAGTTATGGTTTTACACTCGACCCCGAGACCATTTCCTGTGACAGAATTTGTCCCTCACTTCACCCTTACTTTGACGAAATTATGGGAACAAATGGAGCCATAATTTTGGCCACACTTTCTTTCATGAAGTTATGCCCTATGTGGTTACTTTGAGAGGGATTTTGAATCACCCATTTGGATCAATATAACTCAACTTATGACTCCAAAAATGTGAACCGCTCCGTAATACGGGACAGAACTGTGATCTGACTTTCAACTCAAATTCAAGGGTCTTACAGTAGAGATGAGTTCATGGTTACTTTGTGACATTCGAAGGGCTAGGTCTGGGCTTCTTCTCCAACTGGAATCATCCAGTTCGAGTTCTTTGCCAACTTATGGCCAAACATCACATGGGGTCAAAGGGAAAGCTGGACAGCACCTCCCTTGGACACACACACACACATGGCATCTTCACAAAACTCGGTCTTTACAATTTAGGCGTTCCACCAAACACCTTTTCATCAAATCTAGGGTTAGGATGTAATCCCAAAAAAACCCTATAATATAACCAAAGTCCATAAGAAATACAACTAAGGCCTCAAAGATCATGTTTACATACCTTAGTGAACTTTTTCCACCAAAAACCAAGCTTTCCTCAAGCCTTTCTCCTCCTTCTCTCTAGAACTCTCTCTCACTTTCTAAATTTCCAGAATTTTCCACTTCCTAGCAAGAAGTTGGTCTAGCATCCAAAACCAAGAGAAATTGGTTTGCTTGGCACATGGCAAGCTCTTCTCATGCACTTGCCATGTGTCAAGATCTCCTACCATGCATATATGAGGTGTCATGCCCTCATGATGCCACATAGCTCAAGAGGATATTACAATTTAGTCCCTCTCCACTAACAAGTTTTTCAAAGTGGTCCTTCAACACATACTTAATTACAAACCCTAACAAAACCACTAAACTTACCTAATTGCATAATTAACCCACATGCCATAAAAATGCAATCTAACACACTTTGCTAATCCTCTAATTAAACCAACCATTAAGATGGCTAATCTTAATCACAATTTAAAATATCATAGGGCATAAGTTGCATTTGTTCCCCAAAAATCCTTACTTGAATATAACAAAACATATACCAGGTGTTACATTCCTCCCTTACGCACTTTCGTCCCGAAATTAAACCGCACTTTAACCCCAGAACAGCCTTATACTCTTCTTCTGCAAACACCGTCTAGTTCCCATGTAGCTTCTTCCACTCCATGGTGTTCTACAACACTTTCACTAGGAAATAATTTGTTCCAAGTACAACACGCTGCCTCCTACACATCTAGAATCTCCCCTTGGCCGCTCTTCATATTTCATATTCTCTTGCAAATTCAAATTTCTTGCCAATCTTAGTATGTGTGCTAAACATCCGGCTCATACTTCAAAATAATGAGAAATGAGAAATACATCATGTATCTCAAATTAATCACTACAGGAAGAGCTAACTGGTAAGCTACCTCTCCAACTCTTTGGAGAATCTCAAACGGACCAATGTACCTAGGGGCCAGTTTCCCCTTTTTACCAAAACGAAATATTCCCTTGCGAGGCGACACTCTCAAAAACACATGGTCCCCAACCTGAAACTCTAAGGGTCTCCTCTCCTGGTCAAAGATAACTTTTTCGTCGCTCGTGTCGCCAAGAGCCTGTCACTGATCACCCTTATCTTCTCTCGCTGCTTCGTGACCAACTCGACCAATCAGCAGCCTCTCCATCTGGGCCCAAAGACATGAAGATCTATACGGGCCTTCCATAAAGAGCTTCCATATGTGCCATCCTAATCGCTTCGAAACTATTATTATATCAAAAAACAAACTGCAATCGTAGGCAAATGGTCCATCCAACTCCCCCGAGTCTCAACACACATGCTCGAAGCATATCTTCTAGAATCTCAATCACTCTCTCGACGCTCGTCGCCCGAGGGTGAAATGTTGTACTCAATCTCAACTCAGTTCCCAAAGCTTCAAAGACCGCCAGACTCGGGACGTAAACCTCGAGTCCCTATCTGACACAATGGAGAGAGGTACACCATGCAACCTCACAATCTCCCTCACATACAACTTGCTCAAAGTAAGAATAGTCGGTGGTCCTTATCATGGTGAAATGTGCTTCGATGAATAACCGTCAACAACAAATCACCCAAACACCATCTTTACCCCGCGAGTCTTGGGTAAACTACCATCGGTCCATCACAAATGATCCCAATTCCATTCTCATAGACCGGTAACTACGCATCAAACTCGCCGGGTCTCTCGGTGCTCAACTTTCACTAAGCATCAATAAACACTGGAGACGAAACTCGCCACGCCTCTCTTCATCCCATGCCACCAAATTAGCGCCAAGTCGGGTACATCTTGTTCCCACCATGTGACGGTAACACTGAACCGAGAGTGATGAGCTTCCCTCATCACCTCCTCTCTCAACTGTGCATCATCCTAAGACAAACAACTGGGCTGAGAAAATAGATCCATTCAGATGAATGCTCCACCCTTCAAAATTACCCGCTACCACTTATGCAGCTGCGGTGCTCCTCAAGCTTTATCACCCTCCGAGCCTCGATGACTTCTTAGAAAACCGCTATCGAAGCACCAACGTATAAAAACATGCCTTAGTCTCATCCCCATCAAAGCACTGGTGGAACTCGCTGATGTAATCATACATCTTCCACTCATAAGCCATCAAAACCCAAAAGATGTTCTTTGATTTTCTACTCAAGGCATCAATAATCATACATTTGCTTTACCCGTGGTATTGCAAAGAAAAGTCAAAGTTCCTCTAAGTGTCTCCATCCACCTTCTCCGCCCGCATCTAAATCTCTCTCGCAAACATATACTTCAAACTTCAGGGTCGAGAACACTTCCAAATCCACCATACAAGTAGTGTCGCCATAACTTTAGGGCAAACACTACCGCAGCTAGCTTCTAAAATCATGCGTGGGTACTCTTCATGTTTTTTAATCGCTTGCAGGGCACAGGCAACCACTCTACCTTGCATAAGTACACACCCTGCTTCAACCCTCGAGGCATCACGTAAAAACCGTACTTTTCCCACCACCAGAGTAATCAACACCACATGTAGTCGCACTTTTCTGTAGCCCTGAAAGACTCCTCACACTTGTCATTCCAAATAAAGCCTCACTACAAGTGTTAGTTCAGTCATTGACATGCAACTTAGAGAAGTTCTCAATAAATCGACAGTAATAACCAAATAATCCAAGGAAGTCAGCAGACTTGTAAAGACACTCTTGGGTCGCTCCCACCTAATCAATACAACTTCGACCTTTGCTTTCCATCCACCGAAATACCTTCCTAGACACCATGTGCTCTAGAACTCGGATTTCTTGTAACAAGAAATCACACTTCAGTTTGGCATACAACTTATTCTCTTCCGCACTGGTAGCTAACCGCAAATGTCAAGCCATGTTCACCGACCCTTGGAATATATTAGGATGTCGTCCACAAACACTACCACAAACTGATCCAGATACGGACGATATATCCTATTCATCATATACTGACCCTTGGAATATATTAGTCAATCCAAAAGGCATGACAACAAACTCGAAGTGTCCATACCTCGTGCGAAAAGCAGTCTTCGGGATATCTGAGTCCCGTACTCTCAACTGATGATACCCAGATCTTAGATCAATCTTCGAGAAGTAACAAGCCCCGTTCAACTGATCAAACAAATCCTCAATCCGAGGAAGTGGGTACTTGTTCTTCACCGTTACTCTATTTAACTTCCGGTAATCCACATAACCGTAGCTGCCTCGTCTTCGCTTTTCACGAATAATACCGGAGCACCCCAAGGCGAGGTACTCCTACCTGGAGAACTTACCCCGCAATTCTTTGCAGCCAGGTTCAACTCCTTAAGCTCAACAGGAGCCATCCTAAATGGAGCTATTGAAATAGATCGCATCGATACAACCGATGGAGAATTCCATCTCTATGGGGAGGTAATCCCGCAACTCATCAAAAATACACAAGAACTCACACACTTGTGGAATACAATCCACCTCTACCTTCGTTTACTCTCCCGTGATAGTAAAAGGGAAGTGTTGGCCCCCATTCTTTCTCAACCACTTTTTCTCCATCTCTATCAACGATCGAGTCCCGACTCACCCCCTAGATCCGCATAGAAGTCGACACACGTGACCCACAACCAACTGAAGGTCACCTTCAAAAATAGCTTCCAGGGACTGCATGGCGTGGGCCAACCAATCCATTCCACAATCACGCTGCACCATATGTAGGAGTATCAAGTCAATCACGAATATCCCCCAACATTCAACACACAACCACTCGTGATCCCCAGAATTTAGCTTCCATCACGCCACCCATAGGTGCTTCCATCAAACAAAGGACAAGAGAGTGGTGCAATCTCAAGTCCAAAATGGAAGCAAAAGAAGTAGATATAAATGAACGTGATGCACCCGAATCCAATGTTCATGCCCAAGGCGTTATAACACAAAACCATACCTTCCACTAGCACATTAGGCTCAATCCCGAGCCGTCACAAATAAGACTCGCTATGAGACCCTTGGCCTGGCGATGCGCCTTTCCGAATCTCTCCCTTGAGGTCAGTTCCTCCTTGAACACGCGAATGGTTTACTGGTCGAAACTCGACTCAGGAGGTCGGGTGTTCCGCCGTCAGAATCCTAGGGCACCACCTCTCAAGTGTCCCGTCGCACCACACTCATAACACGCCCGATACTCCCATGTCCCCAATTGTACTCCCACTGGCTTGGCCCTGTTGCATGGGCAACTGCCGTGGACCATTCATCCTCGCACTAGCCCTCTTATCCTCGAATTCGTCACAAAAAACCCTGGAATTCTTGGCTTCTTTCCTTCGCACTTCGCCGCTCCTCTCAATAATCAGGGCTCGTGCCACCACCTCACTGTAGGTGCGAAGCATGAAAGGAGCCACTTGAGCCCGAACAAACAAATTTCCTCAAACCTCCCGAACCTGCTTGGCTCTCATTTGCTCGCCACCACATGCCGTGCATACCCCGACAATGTAGTAAATCGAGGCATACTCATAGCCATAGCCCCTCGTGTGTGCACAAACTCCGATCTTCTCGTCTCCCTCATGGCCTGCTGGGGGAAAGTACTCACAGCAGCCTCCTGTCCCAGTCCACCACAATCCCCAGCACACATCACGGGTGTTCTAACCATATCCCACCAACTATCGCCTCGTCCTCAACATAAAGGACGCTAGAGAAACTCTCCGCTCCCCTGGGGACTTCCAAGACATCCAGAATCTTCTTCACTTCCTTTAGCCAATGCTCAGCCTCAAGGAAATTGACACCACCCCGAAACACTGGGGGAATAAGTGCCTTGAAATCCTTGATCAACCGCACGTCCATCTTCTCCGGAATGACCCTCGGAGGTAACGTCACGCTCTCCCAGCCCCATCCTCTTGAACTGGTGAAGAGGATCTCACAAAGCCGCTCGACCCTTTGTCAGCCCACTCCTTCTTTCCTCTATTCATTGTCTATATAAGAGAATAGACAATCGCTATCACGATGTCATGGGTAAAAGAACCATTAATAACTCTAGGTTCTCAACATCAATTTATTATACGCATGCAATCTTTACCGCTTATCACCTTAACTGCCTTACCCGATTCATAACAATTGCACATGGTATAAGAATCATTACACACTAGCCAATACTATGGCAAAATCCATACAAGCATTATAATATCTAAACTCATTATATCATGCTTGTAATCACACCAACATGTTATCACATAACTTCAAAACATGTGTTATCATAAAATACCTTCACTAGTTGTCGCCGCTAGGAAGCCTTATACCATGCCATGTATGAAAAATCATGGTCTAAATAAAGACAATCCTAGCACTAAAAACCAAAGCCTCATCATCATACTTAAAGTGTGCCTAGGAATCATATACTTATTACCTTTCCTTTAATCTCCCAAGGATTTATCCCTGTTCGATGACCAACTTTCGTCACACCTGATTTCACGGTGATTTATGTTATTTTACCATCTCTTTTTTTTTTTTTTTTTTTTTTTTTTAACAACTTGAGTCTCTAACATAGACTTTCAATCCAACATTTGCATGGAAAAGGCTACCACTAGCCCTACACACCATATATCAACCTCGTATTTCTTCAAACCCGAGTCCAAAACTCCACTGAGCAATTACTAGAAACATAATTAAAACTCAGCCTGTGTCTCAAACATATATATACATATCCGTACGAGGTAACCTCAATGCACCCAAGACTATACACCTACACTTGATCAAAATAATATTTACACAAAATCCCAAAACTTTCTACAAGGTGTCCCAAACTAATCATAAGCCAAATATACAATGACCCATGATCGATATGAACTGTCCAAAATATACAGTGTGAACCTCCACACAACACTAGATGTTCCTCAAAATGTATGCCCGACCACCAAAGAAGCTGTTGCTGACGCACACCCCCCAACCTCCAAAACCCCGTGTCAAACTCTCAAGCCTGCAAATGTCTCGTACTCCGCCGCATCTAAGGTGGAGGAATAATGGGGGTGAGTTCGACAACTCAGTAGTGAATCCCATAACAAGCCATGCTTATAAAAACATTTCAAAATACAAATAATTCAACACATCTCAAAACATGAGCATTTTCAATTAATAGGTTGCTGGGACTTACTACCCAGGGATATGCCCACATCCCGTATAACGACAAATTGTTGGGACTTACCACCCAGGGATATGCCCACATCCCGTATATCTGTGACCTTTCTGGGACTACAACCTGTGGACTAGGTCATAATCTCCGTGTCCACTACATCAATCCGACTCACACGCTCCCATACCCATGTCATGCTTCTTTAAAACAATTTCACAAAGCATTCACCCACATGGATATTTAAAAACATCATGGACCAATTAATTCAAAGAATTCCATAGATATAAAAATATACACATTTATATATATCATTAGAAAATCACACAGTTCAAGCATGGAATGGTACAGACTCTCATCAAACTATTGGAATAAGGTGAGAAGGTTACAAGATCCCCTACCTTCCTTGGATTCAAAATCACAAGTCTCCTAAGGAAGTCAAAACCGAGGCTACCTAAAGGATCCGCACCAACAAGTCATAAGACTAGCCTCAAACAATCCGTGTCACATTTGTACCATCCAAACCGGTTTAATTCCTACTTCACCACTAAATCACACATATTCTTATACCTACCAACATAAACCTTGATCCTTCAAGAGCACTCTCTTTTACACTTACTAATATCAACATTTAACACCCTTATTGGGTGGTAACACAAACAAAGACACACAACACTTGTACCTTGTTTCACCATCTCAAGACCCCCTTTTTTTCTTTTTTTTCTTAACTACCATTTTGACCAGCCATACACGTTGCTCACTATGGTCTTCTCGACTTAAGTTCTATCTCTTAGCTTTCCATAGCCTTCTAAATCGCCATTCGACCTCTAATCAAGAGTTATGGTTTTTACACTCTGACCTCCCGAGACCATTCTCCTTAGGGACAGAATCAGGTCCTCACTTCACCCTTTACTTTGACGAAATTATGGGAACAAATGAGCCATAATTTTGGCCACACTTTCTTTTCATGAAGTTACGCCCCTATGTGGCTAGCTTTGAGAGGGATTTTGAATCACTCCATTTGGATCAATATAACTCAACTTATGACTCAAAAAATGTGAACCGCTTCCGTAACATGGGACAGAATCGTACCTGACTTTCAACCTCAAATTCAAGGGTCTTATGGTAGGGATTTAGTTCTTCGTTACTTCTAGACATTCGAAGGGCTAGGTCTTGGCTTCTTCTCCAACCCCACCATCCGCCGGGAGCTCTTGTGCCAACTTATGGCCAAACATCACATGGGTCAAGGGGAGTGTTCGGACGCGACCTCCCTTTGACACACACACACACACACATGCCATCTTCACAAAACCGGTCTTTACAATTTAGGGTTCCACCAAACACACCTTTCATCAAATCTAGGTTAGGATGTAATCCCAACAAAACCCCAGAATATAACCAAAGTCCATAAGAAATACAACTAAAGCCTCAAAGATCATGTTTACATACCTTAGTGAACTTTTTTTTCCACCAAAACCAAGCTTCCTTCAAGCCTTTTCTCCTCCTTTCTCTAAATCTTCTCTCTAGAACTCTCTCACTTTCTAAATTTTTAATTTTCCACTTCCTAGCAAGAAGTTGGTCTAGCATCCAAAACCAAGAGAAATTGGTTTGTTTGGCACATGGCAAGCTCTTCTCATGCACTTGCCATGTGTCAAGATCTCCTACCATGCATAATGAGGTGTCATGTCATGATACAGCTCAAGAGGATATTACAATTTAGTCCCTCTCCACTAACAAGTTTTTCAAAGTGGTCCTTCAACACATACTTAATTACAAACCCTAACAAAAACTAATTAAACTTTACCTAATTGCATAATTGACCTTACATGCCATAAAAATGCACTCCAACACACTTTGCTAATCCTCTAATTGTCCAACCATTAAGATGGCTAATCTTAATCACAATTTAAAATATCATAGGGCATAAGTTGCATTTGCTCCCCAAAAATCCTTACTTGAATATAACAAAACATATACCAGGTGTTACACTCCCACACATCGCAACTGAAGCTCTGATACCAACTATCACGGACTTAGTCTTCCCACTAAGCTCCCGTGCGGCACTTAGACAACTCGCCCTTTCGATGTTGCTAAGTCAACCTCCCGATTGCCTTGCTTGCTAAGTTTGGCTTCTACCCACGGCTTGGAAGCGAAGAGAACTTGAGAGAACACTTGAAAGGAAGATTGCTCTTTATTGAAGAATGACTCTTTACAATGCTTTGAGAGCTCTTGGCTTGGTGGTTTGCAAATTGATGCAAGGTTGGGACCGTGATGGATGATCCAGAAGTTTAGGTAAGTCAAAATATGGGTTTGGGGTAGTTTTCTTGGGCCAAAATAGGTTATGGACGACTTTGAGATTTTCAAGTTAAGAAAGGTGATTTTATGGTATATAAGGGAAAGGGGTATTTTAGGAAGGTTTTGGTAATATGGAACAAGATTTAAGTTTTGGGTTGAGGTTGAAAATTTCTAAGGGAAAGTTTAGAGAAAAGATGAGAGACGGTGAGGAGAGTAGAGTTTGCACAAGAGTGGTTACTACCGGTAGTTTAATGAAACGATCCACACAAGATCGATGATGGAGGAAGGCGCCAATCAATTATGGACGAGTTGGATTGATAAGCCGACAAAGACTTCGCCACCAAGGAATCCACTAAGGTGCGAGAAGCCAACTCGTCCCCTGCTGGAATCCACCCCAAGAGAGTAAGAGAACAAGAGTAACTCTAAAAAAAAAGAGAAACTGAAAATATTATTGTTAAACTTGAACTCATTGTCAAAAGACTACATTAGTAGTATATATAGCCCCATACTTTCTAAATCAAAAGCAACTTCTACTTTAACTAGAAAAGAAACCTTCTAAATTACAAAGAACAACTTCTACTTTAACTAGGAAAAGAAACTTAAATTACAAAAAGCAACTCCTCTAGAAAACAAAATAAATAAAGCAAACTTTCTAAAATAAGTAAACCGTCTTCCACAAAATAAATAAAAAGCAAACTTTTAAAATAAATAAAGCAAATCTTCTAAATAAATAAGCAAACTTTCTAAAATTAATATGGCGGCTCCACGTCGGGGTTTGTCCAGAGTCGACCACGTTTTGCGCTAAGGCCCCGAATGGGGTCAAGGAGTTTTCGCATGTGTTCAATCGTGTGACCTCCCCAATCAATTCTTCAATAGTGAGGGCTAAATTCCCAATGTTTGATTGTGTTTTGGTCTCCTGCATCGAAACTTTGATGCGAGGTTGGAGCGTGATGGATGATCGAGTTTAGGTAAAGTCAAAATATGGGTTGGGAGTGCGTTTTCTTGAGCCAAAATAGATTCTGGTTTTGGAATTTTCTAAGTTAAGAAGAATTGATTTTATGGTATATAAAGGAAAATTATTACAGGAAGGTTTTGGTAATGGAACAAGATTTGGAAAGTTTTGGTTGAGGTTGAAAATTTAGTTATGGAAAGTTTAGAGAAAAGATAAGAGGCAATTGAGTAGAGTTTGCACAAAAGGAGTAGTTCTTTCTTGGGGTTTAATGAAACGATCACAAGATGGAAGTGATGGAGTGAAGGCGTACGATCAGTTATGAATGAGTTGATTGATAAGCGGACAAAGACCGCCACCAAAGGAATCCACCAAGGTATGAGAAGCCTGAACTCGTCCCGAGAATCCTGAGATAAGGAAACAGAGAACTCTTAAAAAGAAATACGAAAATATTATTAAGCAGACCGGTGTCAAAGACTATTAGGGGTATATATAACCCCCTTTTCTAAATCAAAGCAACTTCTACTTTAACTAGGAAAAACTTTCTAAATTACAAGAACAACTTCTACTTTAACTAGGAAAAGAAATAAATTACAAAAGCAACTCCTAAAAACTTTCTAAAATAAATAAAGTAAACTTTCTAAAATAAATAAACCAAATCTTCTAAATAAATAAAACAAACTTTCTAAAATAAATAAAGCAAATCTTCTAAAATAAATAAAAACAAACTTTTCTAAAATTAATATGGCGAGCTCTCCCATCAGGTTTGTCAGTCGACCGCGTTTTTGGCAAAGGCCCAAATAGTAAAGGTTTCACATGTATTCAATGCGTCTTGACCTCCCGATCAAATTCTTCCCGATAGTGGGGCTAAATTCCCAATGTTTGGTGTGTTCACGAGATCTTTCACGCATCAAACCCTGGATTGGGAAAAAGATATCACCAGTCTTCACCATGATAAGAGCCTCAAATCCTTAACCTTGAATGTAGGCAAAAATATTTGATCATAGGACAATTTAACCCCATGTAAGCATTCTTTATAGTCTTCTTAACTAATCTTGGAAGAACAAGCTATTCTTTTGTGCCTGACTTGGAGCAGCCTCTTTTTTTTTTTTTTTTTTTGGACTGAGTAAGACACCTCTCTTTTATCCTTAGCTTAATCGAGATCATCCTCCTGGATCAAACACAGTCATTGATAACCTTCTTGCCATGTCTTTCATATTTGTTTTACCACTCTTCCTTTGTTTGAATCTTGCAGCTCCTCGCGAATAAAAATGTTGTTGAAAGCTTAGCAATCAAAACACATACTCCGAAGATCCATCTTTCATGCTCAACATAGAACGTGTAGACCACACCCAGGGAGCTTTCGCTCTCTTGAACCTGGCCACTTTGACTCAAGAAAATCATCAACTTGTGTTTTAAGCTCTTCACTTTGCTCCTTGAAGGCTCTTCGACTAGCTTAAGGAAAAACAAAACTTTGGTATGAAGTCCCTATTTGATATTTGAATACCCTCATAAAATTGACTTAGTGCGGTATTTCTTGAACTTTTATTATCATATAAATTCTATAATCGATTTTAGCCTAGTGAGAATTCCTTTTTCTTTTGGTTCTTCAGCCAACCCAAAGTCGTCGCATCGAAACATCTTTGATTTCTAAATCAAATTATGATAGTGAACTCTTTCTCCTCAATATTCTTGAGGATATATGGTTAGATTGCATTTGCTATTTAACATCTCCCGACGGAATTTTGACGGAGTGATTTATTCTCATCGTCTTCTTGGACATGAAAGTTTGGTGCAGATAAACGTTCAACATCTTCTTCCCGCCCGGCTTCATCTTCCTGGAGTTCAGAAGAGGACAGCTTTTTGGTTCAGGACATTAGGAATCAATATGCCCCGACATGGCATGAAACGTCTTTGACAGAGTAATTCTTGTAATTCTTCACTCTTACTTGAGTGTGGTGGTTTTCCTACCACTAGGATTCAAAATTGAACCCTCAACAAACCCCTTCATTAACCTCTTAGTTTGGCGGTAGGTTTCCATACTTTTGTAGTCAACTGAAACAGAGTTCTATGGCATCTTGAAGACTATTATATGTGGTTTGCAAAAGAATAACTCTAGCAATACTAGATCTCAACCCGACAATAGTAGTGGTGGGCTATGTGCGTTTCCTCGGCCTGCACTTACCAAGTCCTTTGATAATCAAGTTTTCAAACTTAGCGAATACTCCTCACCACTCAAATCTAGTTGCTTAAGTTAAGATTTTGAGGTAGATGTCTTGGCGAGTGGATTAAGGGAAGGTACTTCCTTTTTAGTTCTTTTCTTCATCTTTCCCCAGAGTTTGAATCTTCTTTGCCATCTACTTTCACGTTGTACTCTTCATGTTTTTCCTCATAACAGTGAGCGACTTAAGCGATCTTGAGATCTTATCTCTGCATCAGTTCTGGATTGTTAGTTTTATGATCGACCATGATCATGAGCTGCGACTACCACTTTGATGCAAGGTTGGGACAGGCGTGGATGATCAGAAGTTTTGAGTAGAATCCAAAAATATGGGTTTGGGGTAGTTTTCTTGGGCAATAGGATATGAATTTTGGAGATTTTCTAAGTTAAGAAAGGTGATTTTATGGTAGCATGTAAGGAAGAAAGGGGTATTTAGGAAAGGTTTGGTAATATGGAACAACAAGTTTGGAAAGTTTGGGTTAGGTTGAAAATTTGGTTATGAAGTTTTAGAGAAAAGATGAGACGGTGAGAGTAGAGTTTACTGTAGTGGTTGCTGCAGGTTTAATGAAAGCGATCCACACAGAATGCAGATGATGGGTAGAGCGCCACAGTAATATAGACCGAGGATTGTTGATAAGTAGGACAAGACTTTCATACAAGGAATCAGCACAAGGTATGAGAAGCCACGAACTGAAATGAGGAATCCACAGAGATAAAGAGCAAAGAGAACTCTTAAAAAGAAAATAAATATTATTAAACTTGAGCTGATTGTCAAGGACTCTGTTAGAGCATATATAGCTATGCACCTAAATAAAGAAACCTTTCTACTTTAACTAGGAAAAGAAACTTTCTAGAATTACAAGAACAACTTCTACTTTAACTAGGAAAAGAAACTTTCTAAATTACAAAAAACGACTCCTAAAGAAAACTTTCTAAAAATAAATAAGCAAACTTTCTATAATAAATAAACCAAATCTTCCTAAAATAAATAAGTGACTTTCTAAAATAAATAAAGCAAATCTTCCTAAAATAAATAAAGCAAAACTTTCTAAAATTAATATGGCGGCTCCATCGGGGTTTGTCAAGTCGAGCCACGTTTTGCCTTCCAAGGCTGAATGAGGTCTAGCAGGGATTTCCGGCATGTATTCAATACGTCTTGACCTCCCAATCCAGATGTCTTCAATATTAGGAGTAATTCCAATGTTTGGTGTGTTTTAGAGATGCTCTGCATCGATAGAATACCACCTCATATACTTGCCACATGGAAGTGTGTAGGTACTGAGAGGTTCCCACCAAACCTAGAAATTCTTGAATATTCTACTATGTACACATATGTACAAGAGGAATCTCTAGAAAGAACCCAGGATGATATCCTTCCTTCAATGCCCTTCCACGAGTGTGGACTTCTCTAGGAATAACTAGAACCTTCCCTTATCCTTCTAGCAAAGGAGGGTCTCTCAAGTCTCTAGAATCTTCCCACACTCTATGCAAGCCCTCATAACCCATACTTATGATCAAGAGGGCTTTCCATGTGGTCGACACTCGGCCTAGTGCATGCTTGGGACGCGGTGGCTGGCCTTTGGTCAGTGCTGAACACGGTGGCTCGACCTAGTGCATGCCTAGAGGTGGCTCGACCTGGTGCATGCACAGACATGCGGTGACTCGAGGCCCCTGGTATTACCTAGACACGGCGCCACCGGCCTAGTGCCATGACATGCACAGGAAGGTGCCGCCGACACAGTGCTTGCACCCCGAGACATGGTCGCCCGGCCTAATTAGCGCTGAACGCACCTCACGACCTAGTGCCATGACAATACCTGAACACGATGCACCGGCGCAGTGCGTTGCACACCTGGGGTGCCTCGGCTTTAAGTTCCGCGACATGCCTGAAGCGAGTGCACCGGCTGATGCGTGCCTGAACCACGATGACTTGGCGGTGCATTCTGAACGGTGCCTCGGCCACAGTTCCATGAAATGCCTCGGAAAGGTTCCGCGGACTGGCGCGTACCTGAACACGGTGACTCGGCCTAGTGCTTTGCCTGAACCACGTGCCGACTGCACTTCCATGACATGCTGAAACCAAGTGCCTCGACACAGTGCATCTTTAGACCGCGATCGTCGTCCTGGTCGATCGCCTAGCAAGGGGATGCTGGGCCTAGTGCCGCGTGACAGCGTTCCTAGGCGAGGTGCGCCGGCTGGTTCATGCCTGAACCGCGTTGACTCGGCTGGTCATTACCTTGACGGTGGCTCGACGAGCTTCGTGACATGCGGCGGTGACTCGGCTGCCCAGCGTACCCTGGGCTTCGGAGCCGGTCTGGTGCATGCCTTGACCATTTGCCTCGACTGGTGCGATGCACAGCAAGGTGCCTCGGCCTGGTGCCATGGCGTTACTGAAGCGGGGAGGTGCGCCGGCTGAATGCGTACCTGAACCCGGTTACTAGGCATAATGCATGCTGGACACGGTGCACTGGCACAAGGCCATTGCATGCCTAAGCGATGTGCCTCGACCTGAGGTATGCCCACGGTGGTGACTCGGGTCACATCCTCACTCATGGAAAGCCCCTGTGATCCTTGTAAGACAAATATTGATAGGGGGCATATGGGGAGGTGGGAGAAGTGCAGAGACTTGGAGAGACCCCACTCCCTTTGCTAAGAAGAATACGAGAGAGGTTCTAGAGATTCCAGGAGAGTCCACACTTGTGTGGAAGAGTATGGAAGAAGGAGACTATCCTAGATTCTTCTAGAGACCTCTTGTAAATATGTGTACATAGTGGAATACTCTAGAATTCTCTTGGCCATCAGGAACTAGCCCGAAAGGTTCTACACACTTCCATAGATGTGTTTATAAGGAGGAGGTGGTCTCATTTGCAAACCACAGCCAAAATATATAAAGCATTGTAAAGTCATTCTTCAATAAAACGTCTTCCTTTGAAGAGAGTGTTCTCTCAAGTTCTCTTCGCGCTGAAGCCGTGGTGGCTTGAGCTAACAAGGCAGGGGAGGTTGACTTGCAGCAGCATCGGGAAGGCGCGAGTTGTCTAGGAGGTGTACGGAAGGGAGCTTAGCGGGAAGCAAGTGTGAAGAAGCGGGTTGGTTTCATGAGAGCATCAGTTGCGACGATGTGGGTTGCTTGGGCGTGTAATGGCCAGTCTCAAGTAGGAGATTTAGGCAGTTAGAGGGATATTACGACCACGTGAGGGAGGAAAGAAGAGATCTGATCACAGCTTGGGCGGTCGAAGATTTGACGGTTGAAGGGTGACATGAACAAGGAAAGTGGACCTCATGTATGGCATGGAGAAGGTAGTGGAGGGATGTCTCTATCTAAGACGGGGGATGCGCCTTTCCGGTCCATTGGTGTCTGGCCCGGACCTGCGCCCTCTTTGGCTCGTGCGGACCTTGAGAGGATGCGGCACCAGATCCGTTGATGTCGCTATATGGCGGACACGGCCTCTTTGGCTGATATTTGTTTTGAACGCTTCCAAGCGAAACTTTTCGGCACTTTTGCTACATTCTCTCTGAACCTGAGGCGTACGGGCGAGGCTCTACCGACTTCGTGTTTATTAGCTACTGCCGCCTGAGACAATTTTGCAAAGGCTCCCTCGGGATGCTACATCTTTTTATTAGGATCGGCTGTCTGTGGATGCTTAGAGGAGTGGGCGAGGCCCTTTGTATAGGATCTTTCGAGGCTGATCCAGCCGAATGAATATTTATAATAGTCCTACTCTAACTCCCAGTCTTCAATCCGACCAAACATAAAAGCCTTGATCCTTCGCTCTGAGGTCCTAATGAATGGAAACTCCCCCAATACATTCCATAATTCCCACGAGGAGTAGGGGTCCTCCAGCTATGGTCTTACTAGCCTAGGGTCCTTCACTGCTGGGAGTCTTTCCAGCAGAAGTAAGGGTCGCTTCCCGACCTAGATTGCCTTTGCCTTCCCTCATGTGCTTGCCGGCTCGCGCTTTATTGCCTCAGAGGCGCCCGACCCATCTTTGCCTTACTTGATTTCCCTTAGAAGGGCCATGGGGCCAGAGCGGCGCCACAAATGCGCAGCGCGGGACTGCGTGTTATCTGATCGATGGGGTGACCACACCGAACCGCGGTGACTTCGGCTAAGTGCCATGCCTGAACGCCACCGGTGGCGGGCTAAGTGCATGCCTGAACAGTCTCGGCGCCAGTGCCATGACATGCCTGGTAGGTGCACCGACTGGTGCGATGCCTAAGCGAGTGCACCGACTTTAGTCGTGACACGCTGGCGAGTGCCTCGTCAATCACGGACTTAGTCTTCTGCTAAGCTCAGTCGGCATAGACAACTCGCCCCTCAAATGTTACTGAGTGGGCCTCATGCGCCTTGCTTTATGCTCGGCTTCTACCCTTATGTCTTGGGGCCGAATAGAACTCGAGAAAACACTTGGAGGAAGAAGCTGCTTTTTTTTTTTCTTCCCATTCCACCCATTGGGGAAGGGAACACTTTTTTTTTTTTTTGGACAATTAAGAATTTATTACCAAAGGGGCAGCGAGCCAAAGAATACAAAGCAATGAGGCAGAGCCTAGAAGCAGGCAAGAAAAGCCGGACATACCTCCCACATAAATATAGAGCAGTGACCAGCCAAACGACCTAAACGCTGACAAAAACAAACCCACAATCAGGGCAAAAGAAACAAAGCATAAACACAACCAAGACGAGCAAATGAAATTTAACAATCTAAATCAAACAACCAACCTACATGGAATAAAATATTAATAGGGAAAGGACCATCTCACACATTGATACATTTGCGGGACTATGTGATGCTCGAATACCGGAAATACGAAGTCTTTTATGTCCTAGGCGGGTGGGAATAGTGTCAGAGTGGAATAGTTGTTCTCTTGAATTCTTCTATTCAGATGACCCCACAAGTGGTATATGGCCAGCACCCCACATGATAACTTCCTTGTAATAGAAATTTGAAGGACTTTCCACTGTTGATGCGTTACCATGGGGTCGTTCTCCCAATTCCTCGGGTTCTAGAGACCCCCACAACCATAGAATCCTCTGCCCAAATACCAAATTTGTGAAATATGGCCGAGAATAGATGGTTCTGTCTTCAGCAGCACGACAAAATACCTGAAGATATAGAGCTGGTGAGACCCGGCGAGAAGCTCTCACAGGCGGCAATACGTGCAATACATTAACAGACAATGAAAGCATAAAAAAAAAAAAAAAAAAAAAAAAAAAAAAAAAAAAAAAAAAATTTCTCGATGGCTTAGGGAAACGGATCGAATAGTGCAATTAACTGTGACTACAGCTAAAGTGGTTCAAGCGGGAGCTTCTGATGAAAACCCGAAGGGATGCGGGGTCCCGAAATAATATCCTCTCTATTCGATATAGTAATTAGCCTGTTACATTCTTGATAGCAATAAGGTCCCCCGAATTGAGCCAGGCCAATTCCACCCCCTCATCAACCATTTTTCGAGCATTACAGTGAATTCTGAGTCATACGAGGAATGCTTCTACCATAATAGGGAAGGAGAGGACCAGCCAGGGTTCAATCATGCCATAAAAGTCGCGCATGAGTGCCCACCTTATGCTTTATGAGGGCACGATCCTCTCTCTAAGTTGAAGGATTTTCCATGACTCGGGAACAACTTCGTAGGACCTTTGCATTCAGAACTCACACTGCGTGAGATAAACGCCTCACTTTTACGCCTTGTAAGGAGTCTTCTTGCCAGAAACAGTTCGGATATGCTTCATAACATTTTGAATCCTGTCAGTCTTTGCTGCGTCTGGCCGCGCCCCTCCTCCTTTGGAAGAACCTGCGGCTGATTGATCTGCCGTGGCGCTCCGAATTTCAGACCATAAGAAATTTTGCCCAATGGCTTCGATCTTAGTATAGTATACTTGGGGATGTCGCAGGCTGCACAGTACAATTATCTTTGTATAAGATAGAAACTCTGTCCCGGTTGTAACTCTTGAGCAACATAAGATAGAGAGTTGCTAGTCCAAGGCGGAATTGGTAGTAATTCTTTGAATAGGGGCATACGTCGTGGAGTGAGCCTTGTAGAAATGGAGGGACTCACGACTATCTCTGAAACCTACCAATTTGCCTCTTGTGGTTCAACAAGTCATACCTAACTTCATCGAAACTCGGAAGCTGGGAAGAATGGCCACTTTGCATTTTTGTTCATGAAGCCACAGAAGCTACATAAACACCTTAATTAGATCCATGAAGACCACGAACCTTGCGGAATACGTCCCACGGAAAATAAAAACATATCATCTGCCAAAAGCATAGAGCAGAGTTGGGTTGATTTCGCTTACATCTGGGGTGGCTTGAGGCCACTTGCCTATTGATTGCCTGACTAAGGATCACGAAGCTGACCTCCATTCAGAGGATGAATAAAAAAGATGATAATGGGTCCCACCTTAACCAGCTTGCTAGCAAAAACCCGCAAGCTCACCATTCTAGAAATAGAAGGACGAGGTGGTGCGGCGCGCAATGCATTTCAATAGGTGGTAGAGGTACCACATACGGGAAGAAAGAATACTCGAATCACAGTCCCAACTAAGCGTATGCATTATGCTGGCAGTATGATGTCAACCTTCAGCGCACACACACACGGGAGGACCAATATCACGATGGTAGTTTAACGCCAGGTCTTGGGTGATGGGACATTTAATCGGCGGCCGCCGACCTTTTGCAAAAGCGAGCTGCGAGGGCTGATAATATCAGGATACCTTTGTTTAACTCGCGACAATGATCTTGAGATGCACTTATGAATGGTGTTGTTGCGACAAAGAAGTAGGCCCTATAATAATCGTGCATAGAACCCGGGTTAGAACCTTAGGCACCAAAGCTATAGCGTACAATTAATCTCGCGAGAAGCATACTTCCCAGATTCAAGGAACTCGAGGCTGCCACGACATCGCCCGATAATGCCCGACTTATGAAGCGTGAGGAAAACCGCCGGGGCGGGAGCTTTAAGATCATCCATGGAAAAATGGCTTCACGCCATCTCCTGGCAAATTGCTTTGTGATGTATCCATATCTTGAGGATACAAACCATCAAACTATTTAAATACTACGGCGGTTAGGCGGGGTTCATCAGAACATAAAATACGGAAGTGTCTTGACTCCTGCCCGATAACAGCGGGTCTTGAGTTCGCAGCCGTGCGCCATAAGCCTTATAACCTTTAAAGCACTCTCTAGCATTACGAGCTGGCGTGCGTGGAAGAAGCTAGTGTTCTGTCCCGAGTTTAGGCTTCATTGAACTCTGAATTTTTCTTCAAGAAACCTCCTCAACAGCGGCTAAGTCATGATAATTCTTTAACCAACTCTTCTCATTTCCCCGACGCAGGATTAGGCCCCATTAAGCCGCGATTGGGCTTGGCAAAGTGCATGCGGCGCCCTGGCAGCGCTCATACCAAACCACTAAAGATAGGAAATTGAAGGCTTTTAGGGTTTGACTTCCCACTTTAAACGCGGTCGATCCCGAACATGGGAGTAAGAACATAACTCAGCTTCCTTTACAAACCCGATGAAGTCGGGATGATCGATGATTAAAAATTTGAAAGGGATAGGCTTCTGGGCCGGGACAGTTTTCCTTGTTGAGTAGCAAGGCGTGTTCGGATAACCCGAGGGGAGAACGGATAACCAGCGGACCAGTTTGGGAAGGTTTCAATAAGTATCACCGAGTCAGTGATTTCTACTAGACTTTCCCATTGTGGCCTTAGCCTCCTTGGTAAGAGTATGGCGAAATCCGATCTTGGACGTGAGATCATTATCTTATGCGGGGGAGGTGCGGTGGTGCGCTCAGTTGCATAGCATTGGCGAGTGTCTTGGTGCGATATTTTCATTATTCCCAAGTTCTTTTTTTTTTTTTGGATAAATGGTATTCCCGAGTTCGCTATTGCGAAATTGAGCAATTATTCAGCGATTTTGTAGTCGGTAAAATGGGTTTCTTTCCGATCTGGTGATTAGGTGTCGTTTGTCTCGAAGGATGGTGGTTGGGTCTGGCGTATTAAAGATTGAGCGTACAAATATTGCCAAACATGGAATTTGTTACATAGAAAAGACTCATTGTGATTGCTCAGGTTGGAGATGGTACCAAACAGGAAGTTTTTGGTGTGCAAAAGTCCCGATAGCTGCTTTCCTGGAGTTAGGCGTAAAATTATCGATTAAAGGATGGATGGACCTCTCTATTCTGGTGCGAGTAAGTGTTGGGTTCTTTATATTGAGCGTTGTTCTGATCAGTTGGTCATCTCCTTCCTTACTATAGTGAAAGAATCATATCGACTACGCTGTTCGCTAAGCTCATATGGCGGAGGTTATTGATGAAAGGTAGATGGAGGCGGCCTATCACTAATTGTGGACGCCTTATTACTATCGGGATAGTTGTGTTGATTATCGACTTGATGTCTACAGTGAGGATAGCGTATACTGAATGCACCTCCTCTGGGATTTTCTCGTTAGCTCAGTGGCACCATATTGAATCAGAAAGCGGGTTGTAAAGCGGCATCTGATCTGGTTTGATATTGAGGACATGCTTTTTATTGTGTGGATGGCCATCCAAGGCGATTGGTTACTCAGATAAGCTTCTCAGGTGGGGCCTTACAGCTCCCAGTTCGTGTTTTTCTTAGGGTCGGTGGTGAAGATAGAGACACTTGTTCTTGGTTGCCACTTCCTTTCTTTGGTATGCGGATGAGGATTTAAGGTTATGTGGAGATTCTAGAATGCAGGAAGTGGGAGAATGAATTTTTTATGGGTAGCTGCGTCGGGTAAATCATCCTCTCTATTATGAGGACAGTGAGATAGACAATCTTATATGGAACAGCGGAATAGTAAATTCATGAGAACATTTTGTTCGTGAGTGCCATTTTCCACCTCATTTGTATTGATGTTAGACTTAGAATATGGTGATCGAGGAGAAGGTTGTTGATAATCCTTCTAACGAGCTTTATGTGAGAGGTGGGCCTTCACTTTCTGTATCCTTTGCAATTGTGGTTGTCTCATAGAAAGTGTGATTGGTGGTCCTCTGAGTCTTTGAGACTTCTCTCTTTTTGGTCCTTGGTTGACTTTAGCGGCGCCAGAGCGGGAGTCTTTGGGTTTCTGCCACACCCCGGTTGTGGGCTTGTGTTTGAATTGGTTACCTCTTGTGCTTCCCAGAGGGTTGTTGGTGATGCACTCTCTGTTACAGGGAGGTCTTGTGGATTTTTCTTTGGCTTTTGGCTTTTTGTTCTTATAATTCTTTGATTCAGTTGTCAGACTTTTGCCTTTTGATATCAAATTCTTAATTATCCGAAAAAAAAAAAAAAGAACCCAGTGAATCAAAATTGGGAATATATCATTTGCTCTGTTTTGGAAACATCTGCTAACTTCCTACTTCAGTTAACACCACCAGCTGTGGTTCATCAAATTGAATAGAAAAAAGGAGAAAAGCCCGGAAAAGAACATGTAACTCGAGGAAGCGAGGCTTTCGTGAAGTCGTTGGCCAGTGTCAGACTCGCGTGACGCCCCCCGGACCTTTGACGCTAAATCCCGGTGGTATTGAAAGCCAGCCCTGTCATCCGAGAGTTTTGAGCTAGCAAAACTCACACGAGAGATGTGGCCGAGCACTCTTACGTCCATGTCAGTTGTTTGGCGTGCTGCGAAATGCGAGATGTTGCTTTCCGGCCGATAATGCTGGCAAAGCATAGCTTGGTCCTGGAATGAACCAATATCGGTACTGACTTTACGGGGTTTCACAGTCCCGAGTTCTACCAAGGTGAGCATGCTCGCGTTATGGAAAAGCCTCCTTTGCACGTTGACCTAAAATTCTACTCCTGTTGATTGCTCATGCCAGGTTTCGAACAGTAAAATCAGAGCATGGAACTTTAAAACGCGCTACTCACTTTGCCTTGCTTGGGTCGTTCAAGGCCCCTTATGTGCCTGAAGCGAACAACAAGTGGAAGATGTGAGTCCCCTATCTGGATCTGCGAATTAAGCAAGAGACTCGTTTCTTCAATTCTTGAGCTTCTTCCTTGAGAAGAGTACAGGCTGAAGTCAGGCTCATCAGCCACTTTTTATGTATGCGAAAGTGTCGATAATAGGAGGAGAATGTGAAAAATGAGTGTTTCTGGAGTAGGGGCAGGCGGCGGGACCTCTTCCTCGTCAGGGTCCTACCGCTTTCGCCTAGACAAGCAAAGGTGTTGCCATGCACGGCTTGAGAGGAGGCGTCAACCTCAATAGCGCCTTTCTTTGTCACTCACGTCCAGCTAAATCTGAAACGCATGTTACGGGAAAATAAGATTACGAAATAGTGGACTTTTCATTGCGCATCGTTATGGTAAGTAACTCTTGCCGCAAATGGAGTTTCCGAGCTATCTTCAATCACACCTTCATCAATTCCCTTCCGTTAACACGCCTCTGCTTCATTCCCGAGGAATTGTGGAGATCCTTCCACTTTCAGGTCTCTCTTATAACAAACAATTACGGGTTATGACAAATAAACGCATTGAGCAACATTGAGGGCTGAGGACCATTGATCCTTATTGTAGAATCGTGCCATTACCTGCATCGAGAACGGATTTGGGAACTCACAATCAACCCCCAACCTCTATACAAATTCCCCAGCAAAGACATTTGTTTGGTTTTGGTGAGGATCAAAATTGTGGGATTCCCGACTAGTGCGATCATGCCCGAACGCCATTCTTGTCAGTATTCGGAGGAATGTTATAGAACTGTTGAAGTGGTATAAGGTATTAATTGAATGTGAGCATATTATTCCGGGCTTCCATACGTAAACATAGAGCGGTCTCTGCTAAGTCTGTGGTCGACATCCATAACTTGATCCGCGCCTCGGGTCCACAGATGAAGAAAGAATAAACCATTCTCGGTTGTTGATAAGCTTCCGGCATCCTCTTGCTGAAGTACATTGGCACCGGAATCGCGCACCAGGGGAGCGGGGTAAACGGCCGGTATACACAAACACCCCTTTCCACATGCCGATGCCCGTTTCAACGCCTCTCTTAGGATGGCTTGGCTTATGGCTTACCTTCAGCATGGCTGCTGGCTCGCCGGCCCATAGCGGACCCTGTTTCGGGGCACATGGGGATTAAGCTTCCAAAGACTTTCTTGCGGGATCATTAGCCATCTCCATATCAATGGTAGCCGGAAAATCTGTGTTACAGTGAACATACCCATTTTCCGCCGGGCCCGACCCCTTCCTCTCGCGCAATCACCTTTGCCAAAGAAGGAAATGACTTGCCAAGACAGGGGAGGGACTTCGGGTGGAGTTCAATGGTTGGATTTAGAGTTAATGGGGCAGCGCCATTCGGATCCCGAGCTCGTCGGTGAGCCAAGCTTTGTTTTTACGAGGCTTCAACTTGGTTCTCGTTAATTGGTTTTGCAAATGAGCCACCACCTCCTTATATACCCTTGAATGGAAGTGTGTAAGAACTGTGAGTTCTCTACCCCAGCCTAGAGGATTCTAGAAAGTTCTACTATGTACACATATTTACAAGACTACCATGAAAATTCATAGACTACTCTCCCACATTCCATGGGCTTCCATATTCTTCCACATAGTTCCACACTCTTCTACACATGTGTGGACACCTCCAGCATGTTCTACAAGCGTAGCCCAGACTTCTCTAAGGTCTTCACGGAGACCTTCACGCATAGCTCGGTCAAGAGGGTCTCCGAGGCTCTAGAACATTCCCTCCTTATATATGGACTTGGGGAGTTCGCGCCCGTGGGGATCATCCCATAGGATGTTGGGTCTAGAGAGTGAGTTCGTGACACTCTCCCCCACACATGCCATCGACGACCTCGTCGATATGCGATCCCAGGCCATCGGTTGGCTCCCGCGAACTTTTGCCAGCGCAACCTCGGGCTCCGGCTTGTCTTAACCCCGTAGACCCTTCCACCGAAGACAAGTACTCTTGCATTTGGAGGACTCGTTCCTACTAACTTGATCGGATGGATAGTCTCCACCTCATGCTCACGTGAACTTTGGTATACGCTGACACCACATGCTTTTGTTGAGGCGGGGTGTTGTGCCTTTGCCCACTAACTTCTCTTACCTCAGGGATGTTGTCCTGCTTGGGTGGCTACCTCGTACGCGCTCTCCTGCCTCGCTCGCTGCTGGGACGTAGCCTTGGGCATGACTTGGGCTATCATGCGTATCTCGAACGGCGACCATCCTCGAGTCGTCTTCTCATTTTTCGATAAGGGCATGCGCTTTCCTCTTGGGACATTTCCTTGTCAAATACGGATATGGCCGTACGGAAGCACTTGGCAGGCGCGGACTCCCGTTGCCCCACTCTGCCTTTATCTTCCTGGGTGTGGGGGCGCTGTATACCATGCCTATTGATGCTGGAACCTCTTCTCCCACATCGAGTCTTTGCGACTATCTTAGAACCCTCGGGGACACCCTCTTCTCCCACACAGTACATTAATTGCCCAAAAAGGTGCTATTTTTGAACCCTATTTATTATAGGTTTAAAGTGTTTTTGTATACTAATCATTCTAATTAACAGGTTGCACATTAGGTCCCTACTATTCTACTGATCGCATTTTATGGCAAATTTTGCAGTTTTTGCAAGCTAATCCTTACCAAAATTATTGAGTGATCAAGCATGAAGGAGGAAGAAGGTAAAAAAACATAAGAAAAATGGCCAGTAGAGTGTGGTCCACAACTTTGTGAAATTGATCATGTACACCCATTCTCCATTTCACGCTTTTGTTCTTTTGTTGCAATTTTTGTTTCTTCCCATTTGGCCCTTATGTGATTAAATACTTTGTTGTTTTTGGTATTTTTACTTGTCTTGGTGGCTATAAGCCATTTGTATACAGTTAAAAAAAAAACGTTTTCTTCAATGAATAAAATTTAGGAAACCTCTTGATTGTTCCAAACTCCACTTCTTGATGATGTTGTCGGCCCTCTGTTAGGTTGGAACTAGTCTCAGGGCCGGTCCTACCAGCATTCTGAGATTTTTCGACTAGTCTCCTAATTGTGAAACGTTTAAAAATATCAAGAGAATTGATGAGTTGGACCTCCCAGTGTTTGCCACTATCAGAAAAAGCTCGAAGTGAAGAAACAACGCCAGCGCCCGTCACGCTGTACTAGCGGTTATGCGGTTACTAGCACTCCCTACATTATGGAAATTGACCCCATGGTTCTGGATGTGGTGGTGTTCATATGAAGCTCGCAGATTATCGATTCTTGACGCCATGTTTGTGGGGTTTGTTTTGTTTTGATTACACAGTTCCTGCATCTTAAGTTACTGGTTATGTTTGGTACTCACTTGGGATGTGGGCTTTGTTTTCTCTGTGTCACATTTGGGGATTGGTTGTTGTGTGGCTTGTTGGTTCTTGCACGTATGTGGAGATCTGGCAGCCGGGTGCGTGCGCTTTCTGGGGTTTTAGAGTGTGTCCAGTTTGTTCTTTCGGGTAGCCTTTTGGCTCGTTGTATTGTTCTTTGTTTGTTGGGGCTTTGCCCTTTTTGGAAATAAATTCTTAACTATCAAAAAAAAAAAAAAAAAAAAAAATTTAGGGCTCCAGTTCTCCCATTTTTCCATTTTCTTCCCTTTTCTCTCCAGTATTCTGTTTTGTGAACACCCTCTGGGGATAATGACTCGGGGATCAGCGGCTAAAGCCCTTTTTCCTTGGAGTGCCATGAAGATATTGAGCTAGGGGATCGCGAACAGCAGGGTTTTTCCATGTTTAACGGAGTTATTTTCTACATTTATGGTTTGAATTGACGTAAGCTTTAATCCCTTCGGTTGCTTTGGACCAGTGTAATATTTGATAAGCTTTGGGTTCACTTGGATGCTTATCGTTAGATCCATTATGACTTTTAGTTGATTTACCATCTATGGGTTATTAAAAGCGATTCAAGATATTTTTATTTTCTACATTTGAGGTTTGATCCCTCGGATCGACCCGACGCTAGTACTTGGTGATCACGACCGTGACTTAATGAGAGACTCATTGATCAAAATTAACCGGAAGAAGCAGCTCCTAGTGTCGATGAATGGATGTGCCCATTTCTCGTTTAGCCCATATGGAAGCAAGAGAACGCCGCCCGTATATCATGGGGGCATACAATCGGTGGTGGAGTCAGTTGATAAGTCTTGGTAGGCATGCGGGAATATGTAGATAAGTTCGAGGTTCTTCAAGAACCAAAGAGAAAGTGAAACTCTCAATTTTATTAATGCTTACTTATAGAATATAGGGGATAACAAACCTTTAAATGAGGCCACAGGAAAGTAAATATTTGACGAAAAAAAGGAAAACTAATATACTTTTTCCTAGTAACACACTAAAAAAGGAAGCTAGATAATTCTAGGATGAGCTTGGGAATCGTCAGCCACAATTTATAATAATAAATCAAAAAAACACAGCCCGACGCAAATTAGCGACAAATCGGGAACAATTGAAACTTGACTAAGTGAATCAGCAGTCAAAAACTCCCTTGTGGTTCTTGGTCAGGATTCGGATTTAATTTGATGATGTGGACCATCTTTGTTTCCTTTTTTGGGTTGAACACGAGCTTCTTCCACGTGGGCATCTCGGATTAAAACAATAACGAGTTTTCTTACACCTAAAAGTCTTCAAAGTAACTCGAGGAATTTGCATCTCTTATCACGGAAACAATTGTCTAGGCATACAAAAATCTCACAACCTCACGAGAAAGACAAATTGGCAACATGAGGCGCATCATCTGTTTTGTGACATGGGATAAAATGTGTCATCTTTGAAAACCTATCCACAACCACAAAATGATCCTATGTGCTACACAGTCCTAAGCGGACCTAACGAGAAAGTCCATTGAAGATCCAACCCAAGGTTCAGGGAATAGGAGAGTGGTGTGCACAAACCATGGGGTTGCACTGAGAGATTTAGCTTGCCACATGTGATGACCTCCCACAAATCCTCTCCATCTCTAAGCTTCATGACCAATAAAAATGTTCTTGCAACCCACAAGTCTTAGCTACCCCAAAATGTCATCAATCCTCCACCATGAGACTCCTCGCCTAATAAATCCCAGAATGGAACAGTAGATACACAACCATTTTCGAAAACAAGAACCCTACATGTCTAAGAACTTTGTCATGGGCTCCTTTTTCACAACAAGCATGTCGTTACTAAAATCTTGGTGTTCCAAGGGATCTGACGTCAGTAGGGTGGGACGTACCTCGGTGAAGTGCATCGAAGCAACAATGTTTTTTCCTTACCCACTTGTTTGTAAGCGGATGACATATCGGAAAAGTTTCTAAACTCCATCCATCGCGAATGTCTCTTATTCAGCTTATGTTGTATGATGCTTCAGTGAAGAAATGACTGGTGATGAATCCCCGAATTCATGTAAGGCTAAATATAATGTTGCCAAGTTTCCAAGGCTCGAACCATCGCATACAACTCTTTGTCATAAGTTGGGTATTTCAGGTGCGTGCTTGGATCACGCTTTGTGCCTTCAGACACTTGTTTTCCCTTCTTTGCCTTGCTCGATTTCCCTAGGCGCGGGCCATGGGGGCCAAGAAGCGGCGCCCTCATCGCCATGGGACTCGTGTTGTATCTAGTCAGGGGCTAGCAAACCCTCCCCACTAGAGGCCGACTAACGTCTCGTTGACTTCATGCGCATGCTGAGGATCGATCTTGGCTGTAATGCCCAGCTGCCACCCAACTTGCCTGGCTGACGACGTCCTGCTGTGGATTAAGTATTGGGGATCCCTTGTTCTTCCGGTTCCCATCACCTATCACAGAGGATGCTTGCAATCTCTTCTTTGAACTACGACTTTCGCTCATAGGCGGGATTACGCACGCTACCTCTCTTTGGGACTAGAGGTCCACTTGTGATAAGGCTTGAGTTTGTGAGCCACATTCCCACTATCCTTCTGGCCAGGGTCCATCATATTTGAATCAAACCTCTTTAGGCTTTTCCTCTCTGATCTTCGCTACATACTTGGGAGTGCTTCGAACCATCTCACTTGCTCAAATTCAGTCTCACGCACTGCCCTCATCGCGCCCTTCTTCATCATCTGCGCGCCTTCCTAGGCTGTCTCGGCTATCGAAACAAAATCTTAACCCGAGACTTTGCACGACTTATGCCTTGGTGGGCTGCGCTCGTCGAGGTTGCTTTCATAACGTCTCGTCGGCGTATGTACCGTGCCGGAACCGTTCGCGCACTCGGGTTCGCCACAATGGTGAACTTATTTGCGGTGCGGAATTCTTTACTCCCCAGAAGTTCGACCAATTTTGAAATTTGTCGCAGTGGCGCGCCTCTTCAACATCTGATTCGCCTCTCCATCCGACCATCGGTCTGGGTGATAGCGATCGAGCATTTTACCGCGAGCGACTCAACGAAGCTTGCTGTGCGCGCCATCTCGATAACACTGCTGTCCCTCGGGCATCCCAAAATGTTTCAAAACATTTACTAAAAGAAGATACGCATTTTTCTTATTGGACACTCCTGTTTGGGATGAAGCGTGGAAAAACTGTCTGGCCGGTCAAGCCCTCTACTTTTCCGGAAACGCGTGAAGTCCATTGATACCTTGCCATGGCTTCTCGAGATAAGACGGTATAACAATCCCTTCCTTCTTCAACCGATCTTGTCTTTCAGCCAAACATGGCATCTTGACATATGCTTACCGCGTCTTCCGCCAAATGCCGACCAGTGAAAAGTAGTGCGGCGATCTGCAGTTCTTTCCTCTCTGGGTGACCGACCCATTTACCCAAGTATCTAGCCATATTTCCACTTGAAGCGAAATACATGTGGCTTGCTCAGGCACATATAGCTCTCCTCTGGAAATTAAAACAACTCATTCTGGCTTGATGCTCCTTTCAGTGGTGCGCATTCTTCACCGCTCTACTGTTTTGATCACGTTGAGTCTTATGCGACCAAGTCTAACTCAACATTTGAAATACGTCACAACCCCAGCTCACTTGCGATCCCACATAACTGTAACTTCCTCTTCTAAAAGCATCATCAAGTGAGTACTCAGTCTCAAATGGATGACCTGATATCCTCACTCTGCATCAGTTGTACCTTCCTTATTTTGTTCAACTTGACTCTCAAATGCTCTTGGATGCCCCTCTTGCACAAGCCTCCACCTAGAGACTATCAAGCATTAGTATGCACTTCAGCGGCAACTCAGTTTGGCCTCTGAAAACTAAACACCCGGGCGTTGGCATCTTTGTTTTAAGGCGACAGCACTCTACATCCCATTCCCACTTCCTCCTTTTTCAAAGGTGCGCGGGAAACGCGGCTGTGGAATAACCTGATATAAATCTGTGGTAGTTTGCTGGCGGGAACTGTCAGTTACATCACCCGTGGTGGGCGTGATCTCGGTGCTTGCTGACCTTTGCACCATCCATCCTTATCTCGGACTTTGAAATCAGATAACACAAAAACTTGACACTGGCGAGTTGCATCTCGATCATTCAAGCACCATCTGAGTGTACCCGCGTGATCTTCTAGGACATCATTCATGAGGATTTACAAAATGTAGCGAACATTAGGTGAATAAAAGGCATAACAAAATTCAACTTCCATCGGGTAAAGTCAGCGGTGATGCTTTCGACCTTACTTTCAGGCCGTCCGAACAATTACGCAACAAAGGGTATCGGATGCGGTCTTGATCGTGACTTTGTCCGTGCCGGTAATCCCACGCACATATGAAGCATCCCATCTTTGCTTCTTTTTGAAAACGCCGCCAAATTACTCCATCGGCGCTTTGGAAGCGGGCCGGACGCATCTAACAACTCAGTCCATTTGCTTCCACGCTCTCTAAGCTTCTGGGTAGAGTCATGGAAGCAGGAGCTTGGGAGGAGGTCTCGGCTCCCAACACAGCTCTCTATCGATGATCCATAACATGATGGCGACTTCTTGACAACTGCAGGCATAACGCCGGCAAAATCTCGATGCCAAGGGGGCTATGGCATCGCGCCGACTTGCCCAGTCAGGCTTGATCACGATCATTCTGCCATTCTATGTGTGCTCACCTTTTCTAAAGCCTTTCTCAGGTGAGGCGGACAGGTCTTCTACCGAGAGAAGGTCTGTAGGCGACTTGTTGATCTGAAACCTGGCTTATGTGGCCTTCTCATCCATGATCGTGAGTCCATTTCAAGTGCGACAAGCTACGTAGCTCTTCTGGAAGAAATCGTTGCCTAAAATGAAATCCAAAATCATCCCGAAGAACTATTCAAGGGAAGTCTATAATTGCCCCAGTCACACGATAAAATTGCCGTATTGTAGCCGCCAGTATCTCTTGCTTGGCTATTTATGGCTTTGAGCTTCTTGTCATCTTTAAGCGACTGATCGCGTCTGGCACCTGCTTTGTTGATGAAATTGTGCGTTATGCGGCGTGCCTATGCCATAATTTTGCACTCGATTAAATGACTCATACATGAATCCTGTGAGTTGCCTTGCGGCTGCGACCGTTCAACAAGCTGAAGAGGTTGGCTCTTATAGGGACTACGCGTATCTTCCCGTAACAAGCCATTAGTGCATTGTTTCTCGCCTTTACGGGCAATCCACCAATGATGTGGCCCATTAGATAAAAGCATCCAGGCCTGGTAGTTTGTGAAGTCCCGCCTACACTTTCAGCACGCATATCTATGACTTTGGCTAACCTTCCCACCTCCACTCTTGTAGATCACCATCAAACTTGCGGGTTTGACTCTTTGTTGTGGCCTTTCCACTAGGAGTAGAGAGAGGGCAGCTCCCCAGTAATCAGAATAGCGATCCATTCTTTACGCCATTCTTGAGAACAAATCCGGACACCTCCTGATTCGATTTGACCCATCCTTTACCTTGGACATAGAGTTTGATAGCTAATGTACTTGAGACATGTCATGATGTCGAGATCAACGAAACTAAACTCTTTCATAGTCTGGCTTGAGGCATGCCTTAGGTTTCTTTAGAGACTCCCTGCCCATCCATATTGTATTGTTCATGGGTAAAAGCGATCAACTAACTCCTTTTCAAGATTTCCCGACTCTCAAGTCTTTGGTGGCCCGTATTGTGTTGTCGTCGTTTCATTGATCGCCACACAGCTTTGCATCACGTATTCATAGTGGTTGCTCAGTTACTGTTCACCCACCACGGTCGTCGAGGGCGATGAAGTGGCCTTTCCATGTCTCGGAGGAGTTCTCAGAAGTGCAGTGCGTTCGCTACGCCACGAAAACGGGCTCCGATTTTCGCGCACCTTTATGGGAGGCGAATCTGCGACTAGTGTGCCACACGCTGCTGCTGGCTCAGCAGCATGATCTACCCTCCCAGGATAAATCACGCTCCTCAGTCCCTCGGTCGCGTTAGCGCTCGGTCATGGAATGGCTCCGTGTCCAGTTCTCGTGGATTTCTCCGAGTCTCATCAATTCACGTTTGTGAGTCAAGATGCGAGCGGCATGTGATCGAGAGTCGAAGGGTGGTGTTCGCCGTGGCGGGTGTTCGCCCCGCCTGTCGTGGCTATCTCCGTCAAGCTCCTGACACTTGTGTGCCACCTCGAGATCCGCATTTGCTCACGCAAATACATCAATCACACATCCCGCTAGCCATCTCGTGGCTCGATACCAATCATTACACGCCTCTTTATTCCTCGTGTGCGCGCCTAGAAACTCCACTGTGCCACCTTCCTACTGCCTCACAATTCCCCCGAACACGTGCCGTGACAAGGCACTTCCCTCCCCAACTTGTATTTTATTAGCTACTAAAACACAAGACAATCTTGCAAAGGCTCCCACATCTCTGGATGCTCGATGTTTTTTTGTGGATCCAACTCCAATACATGAATTAACCAAATGGGCACGCAAGCCCTTTATATAGGATGCTCAAGGGCAATCCTAATACAATAATGACTAAGAGTCCTACTCTAACTCTAGTCTTCAATCCAGCAAGCCAGCCCAATCCTTCCCACTCTAAGAGTCCCGGGATCGAATGAAACTCCTATACACAAACCACGCAGGGAGTCGGCCCCCACTCCAGGAGTCTTTTCTCGCCTCAGAGTCCTTCCTCCCGCCAGGAGACCTTCCCGCCCAGGGAGTCCAACCCGCTCGGGAGCCCCTTCCCCTCCCAGAGTAGGAGTCCCTCTCCCGCCCCAGGAGTCCTTCCCGCATAGGACTCCTTAGGCTATAGGAATCCTTGTTGCACTCGGATTAGGAAGCTTGCCGCCTAAGAATCTCTGCCTATAAATTGCTGACATTCCCCACACTGATTCCGTTTGCCTCAAGTGCCACGCCCCAGGCCCCCTCTAAGCCGTGAATGCCGTGACAACCACTGTGCGCATCCCAGTCGGATTACTTGCATGCCTAATCTCAGGTGCGTGCTTGGCTCACACTTTGTGCCTTTGGGCACTTGTTTCCCATCTTTGCCTTGCTCATTTTCCCTTAGGTGAGTCATAGGGCCAAGGAAGCGGCCTCATGCCGCACGGGACTCGTGTTATCTAGTTGAGGGGCTGACAGTAGGCCACTATCCAACCATCGAAAGTTGATAGGGCAGATATTTGAATGATGCTTCGCTGGCACGATGGTCGTGCGATCCGTCGAGTTATCATGGTAGGTGTCACACCCCTGATTATCACAAGGAATTTTTCTCCTTTCGGATGTGCGGTGCTAACTCTTTTAGCCAACCCTTCCTCACAGTGTCTCTCAAAAGCAATGTATTAGATTTAATTTAGTGTATACAAGTGAAATGATCCCCAACCGGCCTTCTAAGGTTGTCGTGATAGTCCTCGCAAATGCATTTCCCCAATGTGTGAGAGATGGTCTTTCCCTCTTAATATTTTATCTCCTGGTGGTTTGGCTACCTGACTTGTGTTTGTTGAGCCCTTAGTTACCTTTGCCCGGGCTGTGGGCGGTATCTAGTGTTGTTTCCATTTTGCCCGGGTTGTGGGCTTGTGTTTTTGGTGGTTTTGAGTTGTTCGGGCTGTTAGCTGTTCCTATATTTATAGGGGAGGTGCCGTCCGTTTTTTCATTGCCTTATTGTGGCTATGGGCCTTGGTTTTTTGTATTCTTTGGTTGGGCGTTGCCCTTTTGGTAATAAATTCTTAATTATCCAAAAAGAAATGATCCTAACTGTGGGACAGACAAAATCGGCTGGCAAAGGCTCCCTTCTCTCAAAATACAAGAGATTTACAAAATACAGAAGAATGGCACACTCTCTAACCCCCTCTAAGTTAGAGACTACATGATGCAAGGTTGGGACCGTGATGGATGATCCAGAAATTTAGGTAAGTCAAAATATGGGTTTGGGGTAGTTTACTTGGGTCAAAATAGGTTATGGATTTAATTTTGGAGATTTTCTAATACGTTAAGAAAGGTAAATTTATGGGGTATATAAGGGAAAAGGGGTATTTAGAAGGTTTTAGTAGTATGGAAACAAGATTTGGAAAGTTTTGGGTTGAGGTTGAAAATATGGTTAAGTGGAAAGTTTAGGAGAAAGATGAGATGGTGATGGAAAGTGTGAGTTTGCACAAGAGTGGTTACTTACCCGGGTTATCAAAAGATCCATACAAGATAGATGATGGAGTGAAGGCGCCACAATCAACTATGGACGGGTTGATTGATAAGCCGGACAAAGACTTCGCCACCAAGGAATCCACCTAGGTATGAGAAGCCACGAACTCGTCCCCAAGGGAATCCACCTAGGTATGAGAAGCCACGAACTCGTCCCCAAGGGAATCCACCCAAGAGATAAGAGAACAAGAGAGAACTCTTAAAAGAGAAATATGAAAATATTATTAAACTTGAACTGATTTTCAAAAGACTACACAAGGGGGTATATATAGCCCCATACTTTCTAAATCAAAATAACTTACTTTAACTGTGAAGTTAAACTTCTAAATTACAAAAACAACTTCTACTTTAACTAGAAAAGAAACTTAAATTACAAAAGCAACTCCTAAAAGAAAACTTTCTAAAATAAATAACGTTAAATCTTTCCTAAAATAAATAAAGCAAATCTCTAAAAATAAATAAAGCAAACTTTCTAAAATAAATAAAGAATTTAAAAATAAATACTGCTAGCCCAATGTGGGTTTTTTTTTTTTTTTTGGATAAGTAAGCATTTATTTCCAAAAGGCAACGCCGCACAACCAAAGAATACACGGACCAAAGGCCCAAAAACTTAAAACTGACGTAACCTCCCTTAAAATCGAGGAAAGGCAATGTACCTCAATACAACCAACAACAACCAAGGAGAGCAAAACAACAAACAAATACCCACTCCACAACCCGGCGCAGCCACTCAAACCCCAAAGCTCAAATTTCACAACCCAAGCAGATACCTCAGCCCAACGCAGATAGAGAACCCAACCAAAGAATCTAAAACCATCAATCAACCAAATGAAACACCAATGTCAAGAATATTAAGAGGGAAAGACCATCTCTCACACATAGCTCTGTTCACTGGATTATCTACCACCTTCTGGAAACTTGAGATTCTCAGCCTGACATATCAGCTGGATAATAAATATTTTCATAAATTCTACTATTCCGCTGTCTCCACAAGTGATAGATGGTAGCACCCCATGCAATCCTCTTGGTGATAGAACAAAAAAGGATTTCCCCTTCGTAGCAATTCACTCCATAAGAACTCATTCTCCCAATCTCACGGAGTTCTAGCATTCCCACACAGTCTTAAAACTCTCAACCGCATACCGCAGCTGAATCTAAGAATCAAAAAACAAGTGGTTCCCTTGCCTTCAACATTAGTCCCACAGAAAAACACATGATAGAGTCTGGCCATGCCCCACTCCGAAGCTTATTCTGCATAACCAATCTATCCCTAATGGCCAACCAACCAATGAATGCATGCGTCTCCTGATAGCTTGAGGAAACCAAATCGTATAGTGCCAGTTGACCACCGGCTTCTTTGGTCTAAAAATTGCTCAAGTCGAGTTCACAAAGAATTCTTAAGAAGCAAGTGTCCACGAGATAAAATCCTCTAGAGTCATCAAGGCCATAGTTGGTACAACCATTCTTGATAGCGATAAGATCTCGCAGAAGCCTAAATTCAGCCAATTCCACTCTACCACCAATAATAACCCCAGCCTACAATTTGAAAGCATTATTATGAATAGTCGAATCATATATGATACTGGCTCATAATGTGGTAGAAGAGGGCCAACCGTAAGTTCCATGAGTCATGCCATAAAAAGTCCCTACCATTGTGCACCTTGTGCTCATGAATGGCCGATCCTATCTCTCACTACAATTTTCGCCAAACACGAAAGCAAACCGGCGGGATCTTTAGCACTCCACACGTGGGGTTTGTCCAAGTCCGACCACGTTTTTTTTGCCTTCCAAGGCCCAAATGAGGTCCAAAAGGAGTTTTCACATTTATTCACGCGCCTCGACTCCTCCCCAATCCAATTCTTCAATACCGTGGCCGACCATCGTTTGGTGTGTTTACGCATGCTCCTCGCATCGTAAAAACACGAGCGAATCGAGCGAATCATTCTTCGGTTTAAAACCCGCGGAGCGAGTGATTTGTGAGGTCCTACTTTTTTCTAACCTTGTTTTTTTTGCAGCACTATGTCAGACAACAACGCATCCGTAAGGTGTATGAGGCGTTGACATGGAAGTTCATTATGCCTTAACTAGCCAAGTACATAGAATGTTTAAATGAATTGGAACAATTCCATGAGAGTGGTGGAGCAAAGCTTCCGAGCACCCATGAAACCCTCCCACAAATAAGGTAGGGTAGAAGGAGAGGGCCACAAGAAGAGGGGCGCGAGTGGACGAAGAAGAGTATGACGGAGGAGACTTTAAAGATGAGAATGGTTATGATTTGGGTGTTAGTAATAGGAGGTATGGGGGGAGACATAGAGAAGTAGGTATCGGGAAGATAATAATTTGGGAAACATTAAGATGAAGTTCCATCTTTCCAAGGAAAGAATGCATCCCTATAAGATATCTCTTGAGCGTGGAGAGGAAGGTAGAGTCGTTTTTATTGTCACGATTATTATGAAAATAAGAAGGTGAAGCTCGTTGTCATAAAGTGCTTCGATTATGCCATAGTGTGGTGGGACCTTAATAGGAAGCCACTCCAAGGGAAACAATGGGAAGAGATGAAGAGGGTGATGCGAAGAGATTTGTCCCCACTTACTACTATCGAGAATTGTACAACAAGTTGCAAAACCTGAGGCAAGGTAATCGAGGTGTGGACGAGTATTATAAGGAGATGGCGGTTGCAATGGCTAGAGCGAATATTGAAGAAGATTGAGAGGCTACCATGGCAAGGTTTCTAGCGGGTTTAAACCGGAAGATTCAAAATTTGGTGGAATTGCAATATTATGTGGAGTTGGAGGATATGGTGCATATGGCCATCAAGATTGAGAATCAAGTCAAGAGGAGGGGCAGTAGCAACACACATTCTACACCCTGTCCAAGTTCATCTACGTGAACGAATCAATGGAAAAAAAAAGGGAAGATAGTTTCGAATCTCAACGCCAAGCCTAAAACATGGGCACCAAAACAAGAGGGGAACTAAGGAAATCAAGGTAAACTCGATTCTTCACTACTTCCTAATCGTGATATTATGTTTTAAATGCCATACAGTGGGTCATATCAAGAAGCCAATGTCCGAACAAAAGAGTCATGGTGATGCAAGACAATGGTGAGATTGAAACAGGCAATGAGTCGGATTGTGATTCTATGCCATCCTTAGAGGATGCCGATGATGAGGAGTATGATGTCCAAGGAGAACTAATGGTGGCAAGGAGGGCCTTAAGTGTGCAAGCTAAAGAAGATGACGAGATGCAATGGGATAACATTTTTCACACTAGGTGCCACGTCCAAAACAAGGTAAGGAAGGTGATCATCGATGGGAAGTTGCACTAATGTTGCTAGCACAACCATGGTGGAGAAACTAGGAATGCCAACATGTAAGAATCCTCAACCTTATAAATTGCAATGGTTGAATGATAGTGGGGAGGTAAGGGTGAATAAACAAGTGTTAGTCTCTTTTAGCATTGGGAAATACGAAATTTAGTGAAATCCTTTGCAAAAACCAAGCTTTCCTTCAAGTCTTTTCTCCTCCTTCTCTCTAGCTTCTCTCTAGAACTCTCTCTCACTGTGGCACTAGAGAAGTTTCTCTCACTAACAAGAAATGCCTCCCAGTGGAAGCCTCTCGATTGCCGTCTCAAGATCGATCTCACGTAAATGACAAATTCTGTGGTGGGGTCGGGAGCTGAAGGAGGGTTGACCACAAGTGGTAGGCCCTCCCAAAAAGGTGATTCGCAGATATGGGTTCCTAAAAAAGATACACACAAGGAAACAACCCTGCAGGTTTCCGAATGAGCAGAATGGGGAGGACGCGGCCGGAGTGGACTCGTCGGAGGTTGTCTCTACCACCGTCGAACTCAACGATGGAGCAGATCCAGCCGATTCTGACATTGCTGGTCCCAGTTGTCCGCCCGCCGCCGACCGAGGTCAGGCCAGACCGACATGGTTTGTTCCCCCGAGCTCAAACCCAGCTCGATTTGATACCTTAGCCCGCCTGAACACTTCCATTGGTCACGGTGAGCCGTTGGAATCATTCAGCTAGCATCGCACAGAAGACCGGGGATTCAGGATGGGCTCGGATGGTTATGGGTATGAGAAGGGACACCTGGGTCAGGTTGAGGCTGACTATGGTCAAATGGTGGCTGGCAATACCGCGGTAATGGAGGATTCCGGGGCGGATGAGACAGCGGCTATGGTAGGTAAAGAGCTAAGTGCTAAGCACAAGGCCGACAGTGGAACAGAGGATTTAAAGGGTGGTGGATTTGAAGGTACTGTACCTACCAAGAAAATCATGGAAGAACCTTTTTCGTTGCTCGAGAAAACAAGTGGTCAACTACAGTTCTTTAAACCACATAATGCAAATGGGAAGCTTGTTGCAAAACCTCCGGCGGAGGCTGGTGAACGAAGGCATTGATATGTGGAAAGGTTTGCTGAAGGCCACTTCGGATAAACGAATTCCCATTTCCCGTGGTGAGATCTCCGTTAGCGTGTTATGGGCAAGAAGGAGATGCCTCACATATCCACAAATCGAAAATGGATTATTTTTCTTTTGCATTCGTGACTTTGGAGGCCTTGGATTGCTATAGATTTTCCGACCATGGCATCTAGCTGGGAGACCATTCATCTTGGGTACATAGCAAGTACTGTTGGTATCCCGCTCCATCTTGATGCACTCACTGAGAACCAGACAAAATTATCCTTTGCTAGAATTTGTGTAGAGGTTGGGGTTGACTGTGAATTTCCTAAATCTATACTTCTGGACAGGGGTAATGGCAATTATTCTAATATAAGGATTGAATATCCGTGGACCCCACAATGCTGCTCCGAATGCAAGCGGTTTGGCCATAGTCTTGTCAACTGCCAAGTTAAGAAGGGCCCAGGAAGTACCAGCACTAATCCTGGGAATGTTTCAGAGATTGAGAAGGTGGCCGATGTGAAGAAGGATGTGCAGTAAATAAAGTTGATATCCTGGGGATACCAAAGGATATAATCGAATGACAAAGTGGTGTTAAAAAAACAAAGCATGTAAGACAGGATGAAAGTAATTATACCGCTACATTCGCCGATGAGGTAAGTAGGCTGGCTAATGACATTGTTAACAAACCTGTCATATATGGTAATGCCTTCAAAGATGTCTAGCACACCGAGGAAGAGGAGATGCCTAAACTACGCTTGATACTTAAGGATTTTCCGATTCTTCCTATTCCTGATATGTTCGCATAAAGAGAGTTGATGAGCTGGACTTCACGCCAGTGCCAATCTCTAGGAAGAAGCTCAAGAAATTAAAGAAGCGGAGTCATGCGTCTAAGCAGGACCCAGTGGCTGGGGGGTATGTACAGCTTCCCAATGGTTAAATTTGCTTCATGGAACATAAGGGGCTTGAATGACCCCCTTAAGCAAAAAGAAGTTCGTTCGTTTATAGAGTCCCAAACTCATGATTTTGCATGTATTCTGAAACTCCTAAAAGGTGGCGCATAACAAAGATGTAATTTTCAATGCTATACGTTGGAAATTGTTTCCATAATTATGATCATGCTCTACTTGGTAGAATTCGATTTGTGGAAACCCGTGATAAGGTGAGCATTGATGTTATCCATTCAATGGACCAGCAATACTTTGTCAGGTTACTACTATCAAGGACAATATTTCATTTTGGTGCTCTACCAGACATGCTCGAACAACTACATGGAAAGAAGAGTGCCAGGGCACATCTTCAATGGTGAGCCCGCAAGGCAAAATCCATGGTTCGTTATCGTGATTTCAACACCACCGATTTGGGTTCTTTCAATGAGAAGTCCTGGGGTACATGGCTCGTGAATTGGCACGATGGATTTTTCTGCGGAGTGTCCGTTCAACTTGAATTAGATGATGTCTCCTTCACTGACCTATATTTAATGCGGATGAACCTAAGTAAGAGGGGGAAAATTTCATAGCTAGAAGCCGGATCTGTCTTCAAAATGAATGTTGCTTGACGTATTTCCCAATGCACGAAGTTCAAGACTTCGGTTATCCGATCATTGCCCCTCGTCACAAGTTTGAATATTAGCCCTGTTTCGGAAAGCACGTGAAAATTTCCTTTAAGTTTTTTACTACGACCACCCCGCTTTTCTTGATTGTGAAGGAAGCTTGGGAGTGTGAAGGCTTGGTACTCCCATGTACGTGACCGACGTTAAAATGAAAAGGGTAAAGCGTCCCTTAGGCGTAACTCATCTGTATGTTAAGCTTGAACGATGGAAGCTGGGGGAGAACTCAACTAGGCCCAAAATGTCAGATCGAACAAATCTTTCCGATCACTTGTTGGTGGAAAATGAGTGAAAGTATTTAAAGAGATACCATGATCTAGCCTCTATGCAAGAGGGCTTCTTAAAACAAATCTGTAGTACAAAGGGCTCAAACTCGAGATCGTAATACGAGGTTTTTCCATAAAGTCGCCAAAGCTCTAAAGCATGGAGTGCGTATAAAGTCATAACCACCGGAGATGGATGCACTGATGACCCTGAGGCCATCAAAGAGAAGCCATTGTTTTTCTTCAAGAATGTATTATGCTCGATGGTCCTTCTTTGGACCAAGATATATTTTGGATAATAAGTTGGTGGGTTCACATGGTCTACGCAACACCTGGACATTTTAAAGGGTGAAATTACTCATGAGGAGATCAAAAAGGCCATGTTCTCTATACTTATCCAAAAAAAAAAAAAGGCCATGTTCTCTATTGATGAAAACAAAGCCCCGGGCCCCGATGGTTTCGTCTTTTTTCAAGGCAATGGTGGTCTATTATTGAAGTGATGTAGTTGAGGCAAGACTTCTTTTTCAAACTGTAGGCTTCTTCTGAGATTAATTGCACAGCTTATTGCTTTGAGCCCAAGGTCCCTAATCCCGAGACGGAATGATTATGTACCAATCTCTCATGCAGAACACCAGCGATAAATGCATTTCAAGATTATAGCCGCGAGGTTTAAACAATGCATCCCCGATACAAGTCCTTCGCCACTTAAGGTCGAGTATCACGATAATATCCTTATCACCCAAGAGCCAATGGTCAATCATCGAAACAAAGGCCTCCTAGTGTGCTCTAAAGTTGACATTAAGAAGGCATATGACATAATTATCGAGTCGTGATTTTGGCATTAGACATGGGAACACCTTCATTTGAAGTGAATGTATTAAGGATTGCATCTCTACCCCCACATTCTCTGTAGATCAGAATGGTGAGCTAGCGGGGTTTTTTTGCCAGCAAGAGCTGGGAGAGACAAGGATCCACTTTCTCCATGATTTATCACATATGGGAGGTCTTCTAGGTCATTATCGCCACTATTAATCGGGATTTTCGCCCATCCTTAAATGCTGAAATCACCAACCCATCTAAGCTACGGATGATATTTTCCTCTTTTTCTGAGGGACAAATCCAAAGGTAGTTGCTATGATGTTAGTTGGTAGTTTGAGCAATTTTCCTGGCCGCAAGTAAACAAGCTTAAGAGTGCCATCTTCATGGTCGGTGTTACCATATTAGGAATGATTTATCAACAATTTATTGTGATTCAGCTGAGGTTTCATGAAATATCTGGAGTCCTCTGATTCAACTAGACTTTCCCATTCTCGACCGCCAACCGCACTGATAAATTCCGGGCGTAATCTATTCGTGGACAAGCAAAAAGATCATATGCGAATATTGAAATGATTAATTCTTGCTTTTGTATAGTATACAAAAGTGATATGCAAATTTCTCGCTGACATTACTCAAATTCACAATTACAAGATTGAACAAGCTTTCAAAAGTTTCCTTTGGTCCGAAAATAGAATTCTCATCGCGCCAAGATCCACTGGGAGTCGGTTTGTTCCCCTCCGGCTGAGAGGGTGGTCAGTACAAAGGTCGCATCAAAGATTCGAATGATGCAAATGTTATGAAACACATTTGGGTGCGGAGTAGGTATTTGAGAAGCGGGAGCCTGTGGTGTGCTAAAATCCCTTCGGTTTGCTCGTGGAGTTGGCGAAAATTGCTTCAGCTGAGAGATAGGATCAGGCTCTTCATCAAACACAAGGTGCACAATGGTAAGGGACTTTATGGCATGACTTCGAACTTGCTGGCCCTCTTCTACTCATATTATGGAGACCAGACATATATGATTCACGAATCATAATAATGCTCGTATCGAGGTTACGATGTGTAGGTGGAATTTGGGCCAACATAACTCGCAGATCTTATCGCTATCAAGAATAGTCAGCACTAACTATATCTTTAATGACTCTGTGAGAGGATTTAACTGTGTATGACTTGCTTCTTCGGGGAATTCACTGTGGAACTCAAACCCTTGGAACAATTTTAGACCAAAGAAGCCAAAGGGTCAACCGCACCATACGATTTGCTTCCTCAAGCCATCAGAGACATGCATTCATCGTTTGCTGCCATTCAGATAGATTGGTTGTGCAAGACAAGCTTCTCGTGGGGCATGATCGACTCTATATCGTAAGCCGCCTGACTAATGTTGAAGACAGAACCACTGTTTTTGCTGCCAATTCACCGCCGGTATCCGGCTGAGAGTTTTAAGGCTATGGGAATTCAGAACTCCACGGAATTGGGAGAATGAGTTCTATGGGTAATTGCTAACAAAGGGAAACTTGTTCTGGTCACCAAGAGGATTGCATGGGGTGCTACCATTTATCACTTGTGGAGACAGCGGAATAGTAGAATTTTTGAGAATATTTATTCTCCAACTGATGCTATTTTTCATCTCATTTGTAATGATGTCAGGCTGAGAATCTCAAGTTTTAAGGTGGTGATAATCCAAGGAATGTGAGCTATGTGTGAGAGATGGTCATTCCCTCTAATATTCTCGACATTGGTGTTTCATTCGTTGATTGATGGTTTCTTACACGCTGGGTCCTTATCTGTGTTGGGCTCCTGGGGTCTTAGCCCCAAGCTGTGGGCTAGGCTTTGGGGTGGTGACTCACGATGGTGGTGTCTGCTTGTTTTGTTTTGCTATCCTTGGTTGTTGTTGGTTGTTGCCTTCCCTTCAGTTTTTAGGGGAGGTTCTGTCCGTTTTTCTGTAATTTTGGGCCTTTGGTCCGTGTATTCTTTGGTTGGGGGGCTTTGCCTTTGGAAATAAATGCTTACTTATCCAAAAAAAAAAAAATACGAAGATGAAGTTTTGTGTGATGTAATTCCAATGCAAGCTGGGCACTTGTTATTAGGAAGACCATGGCAATTTGATAGAAAAGTTCAGCACAACGGCTTCACCAATAAGTACTCGTCGTGCACAACCAACGGATCATTACTCTTGTTCCTTTGACACAAGTCGTTTATGAAGATCATAAGGTTGCAAAAAGATAGTGAAATAAAAGAAAAAAAAAGTGAAAAAGAGTGAACAAAAGAAAAAATAGTGAAAAAGAGAGTCAACAAATGCAAAAAGAGGAAAAGAAAGGAACAAAAGAAAAGCGTGAAAAGAGAGTGAGCAAAAGAAAGAGAGTGCCAAAATGCAAGGACCAAAATTTAAAAGAAAATGAGAGAAAAACCAATTTCTATGCAAGGGCAAGTGAGGTTAAGAAAGCATTGTTCTTAAACAAGCCTACGATTGTACTTTTGTACAAAGAGGCACTTTTTAATACTAACCAACTTGACACTTCTTTGCCTAGTTCTATTGTCTCACTTTTGCAGGAATTTGAAGATGTCTTTCCCGGGGAAATTCCGAATGGGTTACCACCTATCCGAGCGAACGAACATCAAATTGATTTTGTCCCTAGTGCTACCATTCTGAACTGACCCGCTTATAGAAGTAATCCCGAGGCGACAAAGGAACTCCAAAAGCAAGTTGATGAATTGATGGAAAAGGGATATGTGAGGGACAAACTTTGAGTCCATGCTGCCTGCTATTTTGGTTCCTAAGAAGGATGGGAGGATGTGTGTCTATCACGAGCCATCAATAAAGATAACAAGAAGTTATCGTCATCCCATTCCCAGATGATATGTTTGATGAGTTGCATGGTTCTTGGTATTTTCCAAAATTCGATTTGAAAAGGGATACCATCAAATTAGAACAAAGAAGGTGATGTCTGGAAAATCGTTTCAAAACAAAAATATACATATAAGGAGTGGTTGGCTATTCTTTCGGATTAACTAATGCACCTAACACTTCTGGCGAGACTAATGAACCATGTTTTCATGGTTTACTGGAAAATTTGCGGTTGTCTATTTTGATGATATTCTCATTTATAGCAAGAACTTAGTTGATCATTTGATTCATTTAAAATATGTTTTTGGATGTGTTTGGAAGAAAGATTGTTTGGTTAACCTTAAGAAGTGGCATTTTAAAATGATAAGCTTGTGTTTCTTGGTTTTGTTGTTAGTGCACGAGGGATACAGGTTGATGAAGAGAAGGTTTGAGCAATTCAAGACTGTCCAAGTCCAACAAGTCTGAGTAAAGTTCGAAGTTTTCATGGACTTGCTAGTTTTTACCGGTGGTTTGTGAAAGACTTTAGGAGCATAGCCGCATCGATAACCGAAGTCATCAACAAGGATTTTGGGTTTAAGTAAGAAGAGCTAGGAAAAAAGCATTCCTAGTTATCAAAGAAAATCCAACTCATGCTCCTTTACTGCTTTACCTAACTTTGCAAAACTTTGAGGTGGAACGCGATGTCGTGTCTAAGTATTTGCGCAGCTTCTATGCTAAGGACTCCACCCATCGCATATTTTTAGCGAAAAGCTAAGTAAAGCTCGAAATACCCTACTTATGACAAAGAGTTGTATGCGTTGGTTCAGCCTTGAAACTTGACAACATTATCTTCGCCTAAAGAATTTGTGATTCACACCGACCATGAGTCAATACATCCGAAGGCCAACATAAGTTGAATAAGAGACATGCCCGATGGATGGAGTTTGTGGAAACCTTTCCATATGTCATCCGCTACAAACAAGGTAAGGAAAACATCGTTGTCGAGCTGCAATTTCTCAATGAAGGTATGTCCTAATCTCTACTCTGGATGCTATATTGCTTGGTTTTGAACACATTAAAGAATTGTATCATTTGGACCAAGATTTTAGTAACGAATATGCTTGTTGTGAAAAAGGAGCCCATGACAAGTTCTTTAGACATGAGGGGTTCTTGTTTCGGGAAAATAGGTTGTGCATTCCTAATTGTTCCATTCGGGATTTATTAGTGAGGGAGTCTCATGGTGGAGGATTGATGGGACATTTTGGGGTAGCCAAGACTTTAGGGGTTTTGCAAGAACACTTTTATTGGCCGCACATGAAGCGAGATGTTGAGAAGATTTGTGGGAGGTGTATCACATGTAGGCAAGCTAAATCTCGCGTGCAGCCCCATGGGTTGTACACACCACTTCCTATTCCTGGTGAACCTTGGGTTGATCTTTCAATGGACTTTCTGTTAGGTCTACCTAGGACTAGACATAGTAGGGATTCTATTTTTGTGGTTGTGGATAGGTTTTCAAAGATGGCACATTTTATCCCATGTCACAAAACTGATGATGCGTCTCATGTCGCCAATTTGTTCTTTAGGTAGGTTGTGAGATTGCATGGTATGCCTAGGGACAATTGTTTCGATAGAGTTGCAAAATTCTTTCGGTCATTTTCTTGGAAGACCTTGTGGTGTAAGTTAGAAACCGTTATTGTTTCTACTACTTGTCATCCACAAACCGATGGTCAGACCGAGGTAGTGAATAGAGCCTTGCTCATTTTTGAGGGCTATCATTAAAAGAACATTAAAACCCCGGAAGACTATTTTCTGCCACATGTCGGGTCTGTTTATAACGTACTATACATTCTGCCACTAAATTCGCCTTTGAGATTGTATATATGGTTTTAATCCATTAACCCTTTTTTAGATTTATCTCCTTTACCTATGGTCCGAGCATGTTAATCTGTGATGGCAAAAAGAAAGCACTTGTTGCAGATTCACATGAGAAGGCAAGACTCCAACATTGAGCCGAAGGATTTAACACATAAATAAGCCAACAAAGGGCGCCGCCACGTAGTCTTTGAACCCGGAGATTGGGTTTGGTTTTGGTGCACATGCACAAGGAAAGATTTCCCGCACAAAGGCGATCCAAGTTGCTCCCTAGGGGCGATGGTCCTTTTCAAGTCCTCGAGCGCATCAATAACAATGCATACAAGCTAGATTTGCCCGGTGAATACACTGCAGCAAGCACTTTAACGTCACTGACTTGAGTCATTTTGATGCAGGTGACGATTTGAGGACAAATCCTTTCCAAGAGGAGGGGAATGATGGAAGCAGGGCTAAGGAAGGGAGTGTGGACCCGCTTGAAGTCCCACTGGGCCCTATGACACGAGCCAGGGCTAAGAGATTCAAAGAAGCCCTTCATGTTTTAATCCGAGATGCCCACGTGGAAGAAGCTCACGTGTTCAACTCCAAAAGGAAACAGCTATTTGGTCCACATCATCAAAATTAAATCGCATTTGGACCAAGAGCCAAGGAGTTTTTGACTTGTTGATTTGCTGCTATTTTGGAGCTGATTTGCTGTAGATTTGGTGTTGATTTGCTACTATTTTGGAGCTGATTTGTTCCTGATTTGTTGCTATTTTTTGAGCTTATTTGGTGCTGATTTGTTTCTAATTTGATGCTGATTTGGTGCTGATTTGCTATTGATTTATTCCTGCTTAGATTGCAAGCTTATTTTGATTCCCCAAGCCTTATCCTATAATTATTTAGTTTCCTTTTTTTTAGTGTGTTAATTTAGGAAAAAGTATAATAGTTTCCTTTCTTGTTTTTGGCCAAATATTTACTTTCCTTGTCGCCGAATAATTAGTTTCTATTCTTCATATTTTTTGGGCCTATTTAAAGGCTTGTTATCCCTACGTTCTATAAGTTTTAAGCATTTATAAAATTGAGAGTTTCAATTTCTCTTTAGTTCTTTAAAGAACTCCTTGAACTTATCGGTTATTCCGTGGCGTTCATCAAGACTTAATAATCGTATCTCCATCACCGAATGCAAGGCCCTCACATATACTCTAAGGTTCTTTTAAGCCTATATAAGCAACGGGTCGTGGTCATCCATCCAAGCCAAATACTAGGGCGGTTCTTCCGAAGCATCTGATCACGTCTCCTCCTCACAAGTTGATTCGGTTCAGAAAAGTCCATGAAAACTTTGAACTTTACCTCACACTTGTTAGATTCTCAGTCGGGCCTTGAATTACCTCGAACCTTCTCTTCATCAAGTCAGATCCCCTCTTGCACTAACAAAGAAACATAAGCTTATCTGTGCAAAATGTGCACTTCTTAAGGTTAGCAAACAATCTTTTTTTTCGAAGCACATCCAAAACATATTTTAAATGAATCAAGTAATCATCTAAGTTCTTGCTATAAATGAGGATATCGTCGAAATAGGCAACCAAAAACTTTCCTATGAAAGCACGCAAAACATGGTTCATTAGTCTCATGAAAGTGCTAGGTGCATTAGTTAATCCGGAAGGCATAACTAACAACTCATATAACCCATATTTTGTTTTGAAAGCAGTTTTCCATTCATCACCTTCTTTCATTCTAATTTGATGGTATCCACTTTTCAAATCAATTTTGGAAAAGATACATGAACCATGAAACTCATCAAACATATCATCTAACTGAGGAATGGGATGACGATACTTTACTGTTATATTATTGATGGCTCGGCAATCAACACACATCCTCCATGTCCCATCCTTCTTAGGAACCAAAATAACCGGAACGGCGCATGGACTCAAGTTGTCCCTCACATATCTTGCTTTTGGAGTTCCTTTGTCTCCTTGGAATTACTTCTATAAGCGGGTCGGTTCGTAATGGTTGCACCAGGGACAAAATCAATTTGATGTTCGATCCCTCGGATAGGAGGTAACCCATTAGAAATTTCCTCGGGAAAGACATCTTCAAATTCCTACAAACGAGAGACAATAGAACTAGGCAAAGAAGTGTCAAGTTGGTTAGTATTAAAAAGTTCCTCTTTGTACAAAAGTACACCGTAGGCTTGTTTTTAAGAACAATGCTTTCTAACCTCATCTCTTGCATAAAAATCGGGTTTTTCTCCTTTTCTTTTTTTTTTTTTTTTTTTTTTTTTGGATAAGTAAGAATTTATTACCAAAGGGCAAAGCCCAAAAAAACTAAGAACAAAACAAGAAGCCAAAGGCCACTAGAAAGAAAAACGAAAATCCTGACAAATGACCTCCCTAAAAACATAGGGAAGGGGCATCAGCCCGACACAAAAAAACCACCTGATAAACAACACCAAATATAAGCAACAGCCCACAACCCAGGCACAGGCCACACAACCAAAGAAAAACAAACAGTAAAAAATGAGAGCTCATCTCACAACCCGGGAGCAGGAGACAACACACCACCAGACGCCACATCGGCATCCTCTAAGGATGGAATAGAATCACAACCCGACTCATTGTTTGTTTCAATCTCACCATTGTCCCGCCTCACCATGACTCTTTTGTTCGGACATTGGCTTGCAATATGACCTGTGCCTTGGCATTTAAAACACATAATATCACGATTCCGAGTAGTGAAATAATTCCAGTTTCCTTGATTTCCTTTGGTTGTCTCCTTCTGTTTTAGTTCTATTTTAGGTTTGGCATCAGGGGTGGCTTCTCTTCCTTTTCCATTGAGTCGATTTCACGATGAACTTGGACCAGGTGTAGAACGTGTGTTGCTACTGCCTCTCCTCTTGACTTGATTCTCAATCTTGATGGCCATATGCACCATATCCTCCAACTCCACATAATGTTGCAATTCCACCAGATTTTGAATCTCACGGTTTAAACCCACTAGAAACCATGCCATGGTAGCCTCTCGATCTTCTTCAATATTCGCTCTAGCCATGCAACCTCCATCTCCTTATAATACTCCTCCACACCTCGGTTACCAATCCCCAATTTTAGTCACAACCTAATATCTACTTCATTGATGCAAGGTTGGGACCGTGATGGATGATCCAGAAGTTTAGGTAAGTCAAAATATGGGTTTGGGGTAGTTTTCTTGGGCCAAAATAGGTTATGGACGAATTTTGGAGATTTCTAAGTTAAGAAAGGTGAATTTATGGGCATATAAGGGAAAGGGTATTTTAGGAAGGTTTTGGTAGTATGGAAATAAGTGATCAAGTTTTGGTCTCAGTTGAAAATATGGTTATGGAAAGTTTAGAGAAAAGACAGATGGCGATGGAAAGTAGTTTGAACAAGGAGTGGTTACTTAATGGTTTAATGAAACGTATCCACACAAGATGCTGATGAAGTGAAGGCGCCGCTAATCAATCTCATGGACGGGTTGATTGATAAGCCTGACAAAGACTTCGCCACCAAGGAATCCACTGGCGTATGAGAAGCCACGAACTCGTCCCTGCGCGGGAATCCACCCAAGAGATAAGAGAACACTTAAAAAAAGAGAAAACTTGAAAATATTATTCAACTTGAACTCATTTTCAAAAGACTACATTAGTATATATAGCCCCCATACTTTAAATCAAAGCAACTTCTACTTTAACTAGGAAAAGAAACTTCTAAATTACAAAAACAACTCATTTTAACTAGAAAGAAACTTTCTAAATTACAAAAGAATCTAAAAAGAAAACTTTCTAAAATAAATAAAAGCAAATTCTTCCTAAAATAAATAAAGCAAACTTTCTAAAATAAATAAAGCAAACTTCTAAGATAAATAGCGTTTCTAAAAATAAATAAAGCAAAACTTTCTAAAATAAATATGGCGTGCCCACATCGTGGGTTTGTCCAAGTCCGACCACGTTTTGCCTTCCAAGGCCCAAATGAGGTCCAAAAAAAGGAGTTTTCACATGTGGTCTGGGCGCGCCTTGACCTCCCCAATCCAATTCTTCAATAATTAGGGCTGAATTCCCAATGTTTGGTGTGTTTACAGATGCTCCTGCATCATTCATCCCAAGTCCGATTTTCTTCATTCTTGATTAGATATAACTTTTGTTTGTTTCCTTTTTTTGAACAGTCCATTCAAGTAACACAAAAAAAAAAAGGAAAGTAAAGGAAAATGATCAGGTAAAAAAAAGGCCGGAAAAAAAAAATCCTATAAGTTTATCATCATTCTAGTTTCTAGCAATCCAATCCCCACCATAGTATAAAAAAATAAATAAGTAAAGCTTGAATATTGGTTAACGCCTACCTCAACTCTCGTCCTTTCTTCTTCGATAGGTTTTGATTGAATTTTTTTTTTTTTTTTGATAATTAATGAATGGATTTCAAAAAGGGCAAAGCCCTTACTTTTCAAACAACCAAGAAGAATACAAGAGGCCAAGGCCACCAGAGAAAACGAAACGGACAAAGACTCCCTAAAAGAGGTGAGGGGCATCACCACAGAACACAACCAGATGCCAACCTAAGAAACCAACCAACAAATCCAAGCCCGGCACCTGTAAGTAAAGGGAGAGATAAACCACAAACTGCACTTACATATAGGCCAACAGGCAAACCAACCAAATAAAACCAATACCACAACCTGAGCAAAGGAGAAACAAACCAATACCTCGCCCACAGCCCAGGCAAAGGCAACTAAGGATACCAAAAGAGAAAAGCCCACAACCAGGGAACTGGCAACAAACCACCCAAAGGAACAACCCAAGGGAAACCACAACCCACAACCCGGGCACAAGCAACCTAGCATTGACACGTAGAAATGTGAGCCCTCTAGAACACAACAACAATAGTCCGGGGCTTTGATTGAATTTTTGGAGGGACAAATTTATTTTGTTCCGATTAGTTCCAAAGAACTAGAAGAGAAATTTCGAAAGTGGAAAGGCAGAGGGTCATTATTATCTGCAAATTGTTCAAAGTCTGTTTCTTTCTTGGGGATAAGTAAGAAACAGACCCTTCATCAAGCACAAGGTGCACAATGGTAAGGGGACTTTTTTATGGCATGATTCCTGGAACCCGATTGGCCCTTTTCTTCCATACTATGGAGATCGTGAACATATGATTCAAATTATTCATAATAATGCTCAGAATGAGGTTATTGACATTTTGTAGATGAATTACCAATATAACTCTCGACCTTATTGCTATCAAGAATAGTTGCTATCAACTAGAGAGGATTTTATCTCGTGGACACTCGCTTCTTCCGAATTCATCGTGAACCTCACTGCAACAATTTTAGACCAAAGTAGGCCGGTGGTCAACGGGCACTATAATGATGGTTTCCAAGCCATCGTGAGACATGCATTTATCGCTTGTCATTATCAGATGAGATTGGTTGGTGCAAAACAAGCTTCTCAGGGCACGATCGACTCTATATCTCAGGTTTTCTCTCGCCGACTAATGTTGCAAGACAGAATCACTGTTTCGGCTTGCCAATTCACTCCGTCGGGTATTTGGTTGAGAATTTTAAGGTTATGTGGGAATTAGAACCCAAATTTTAATTGGGAGAATGAGCTCAAGGGTATTGCTCTTCAAAGTGGAAATCCTTTTGTTCTATCACCAAGAGTGATCGTGCATGGGGTGCCAACATTTAACACTCAGGAGTCACTGAATAGCAGACTCCAGAGAATATCTATTCTCCACCGATGCTATTTTCCATCCTTCATTTGTAATGATGTCAGTCGAGAATCTCAAGTTTCCGTAAGGTGATGGATAATCCAGCCAACAGAGCTATGAGAGGATGGTCCTTCCTCTTAATATTCTCGACACATTGGTGTTTCATGTGGTTGATCGATGGTTTCGTTTGCGGGTCCTTATCTCGTGTTGGGCCCGGGTGTCTTAGCCCGGGTTGTATCGGGCTTTGGGGTGTGGTGACCCCCGCCTCGAGATGTGGGGTGGGTGTCCGTTTTTTTTGTTTTGTCGTCTCGTCATGCTGGGTTGTATTACCGCTGGGCTTTCCCCGCTTTAGGGAGGTTCATCCGTTTTTCAGAATTTTGGCCTCGGGGCTCGTGTATTCTTTGGTTGTGGGGCTTTGCCTTTTGGAAATAAATGCTTACTTATCCAAAAAAAAAGTAAGAAGCTAAGTTTGGGGGTGTGATGAGTGCCTAAAAACACTCATTACAAACCCGGGATTTAGCGAGATTCGGGATTGCTTTCATATATATATGGCCTTGTTTGATTACTTTTCTAATATTTGGTTTTTATTTGGTTTTTGTAGGAGAAACACGGGAAAATGCTAAAAAGGGAGCCTTGTAGAAGGCCTGGAGAATAGTGGTGCAGAAAGCAGCCCAACCTCGCGACGTTGCAGGAAAGTCTCAACAAACCTTATCTCTTGGAGAGGCTATAAAAGGAACGGTAGAATCACATTGAAGGGGTTCGAAATCAATTGGCAGAACTAAGGCTTGAGGAATTGGAGCTTGGAACAAGAGAAAGAAGACTCGTTGACCAACATTTGGGAGAGAAGACTTGCAGAACCTGAGAGATCATCATTCCCTTGATACTTAAAGTCTTCTCTATTCCTATTACCATGTTATTCTTTTTATTTGTATTGGAACAGAACCTAATGAGGTTCTACTTTCATGGTTTAGGGTGTTGGTAGAGTTTTGGACTTTTTTTTTTTTTTGGATAATTAAGAATATATTTCCAAAAGGGCCAAGCCCCACAAACCAAAGAATACACGAGCCCAAGGCCCGAAAGGAAAAGAAAACGACAAAGACCTCCCTAAATTAAAGGGAAGCGGGCATCACGAACACCCAACAACAACCAAGGATGAAATGCCTGGCACAAACAAATAAAACAAAAACCCACAACACGGCCAACGTAACACACCCCATGACAGATCCACCCGATACCCTCCCGTGATTCCCTGTGGAAACCTCCGCCTAGTGAAGTTCCAGTTCAGACAATATCAGGGAAGATACGTGACTCCACTTTAAGGAGGGAAGTAAACACATGCATTAGTTTAATATCCCAATTATATATAAGAGTCCCACCACATATATAAATAAGGACCCATAAAAGTTCAATACGAATATCAGAGCATTCTAAGAGTATTTGAGAATTTAAAGGTACAAGTAGAGATGAATAAGTCCAATACAACAAACAAAACAGAGGTAGAAGCTTATAGAGTAGCCAAGTAGCTCGCATAAGATGTGTCGACCGAGCGAACAGCCCTACGAATCGCCCGACTCTAGGGAACAGATTTAAACAATAACGTGAGAAATAAATCTCAGTGAGTGGCATAATTTATATGGAAAATAATGCGTTTTTATTTTCGAAAATTTCTTCTCTCAAGACCTCACGTCCACTCTTTTGTAATGTTCCCCGTTTAGCAAACATTTCACAAAACCCAACTTTACCAAAGCCCAACAATATGACAGTCATGCTCAAAAGTTAAACCGACATCATTTTCAAAAACCTTAAAACCTGAATCTGTTTCACAACATACAATTCGATATACGCGCGTAACCACTGGGTGTCGTAAAAAATAACCATGAAATTACCATAACCATAAATATCAAATGCTTATACTTTAATCGTGACCAACAATGTAATCGCACTATACTCCATCATAAACCGCTGCAAACCCGACCACGACATCGCGGCAAACCACCTGGCCGGGTAAACCCGACCACGACCGCGGAATTGGCTTATATAACCCGTTGATGCAACTAACCTCACGACATCGCGTGTTAAAACCACACCGTTTGCAAACCCACCTCACCCACCGCGGGAAACTAATAAATCCAAACCGGCTTCAAACTCGACCTCACGACATCGTGGAAAACCACCTGTCGGTAAACCCGACCTCACGACCGTGGAATTAATATATATAATCGTTTCCTTACTCACAAGTACTTTTCCAACGATACTGTATTATAATCATTTCACAAGATCTCGTAAATCTTCTTTAAACAATAAGTTTTCAAAGTGGTTTAAAAACTCAATCCACGTACCAACATATTTAAAAATACCACGACTCATCCAAAAGAACTCAAGAAAACTTCCAAATGTAGCTTAAAAGGTTGACAAAATTCACATGAAATGATAACTTGTTTTTTTTTTTTGGATAATTAAGAATTTATTACCAAAGGGGCAACGCCCAACCAAAGAATACAATGAACCGAGGCCCGATGCCACAAACAGGCAAAGAAAAACGGACAGCACCTCCCCTATAAATATAGGAATAGGCAACAGCCCGAATTGGCCGGCCAAAGCCACCAACAATGACACAAGCCCACAATCCGGGCAAAAAAGAAATAACACAAGAACCCGCCCACAACCCGGGCAAGGCAACAAGGCCCCAACAATCACAAATCAAGCATCCAACCTACCAAGAGAGACCAAGCTTTTCCAATCACGGATGACAGTGAAAATGCTCTCTAGGGCTGCCCTGCGATGGAGGTTCACATGGATCACCACTGATGACGCTGGTGGGGCCGTATGTCATGGGAGCTGATTCACGTGGCGGCTCACTCCTTGAACCGATTTCCCATCCCCAAAGTGGGTTGGTAGATGATGGGGATTCCTTCCCATCTAGAGTCGACGATACTGGGTGTTCCAAAAAGGGTTCGCCGGAATCAGAAAGATGTGAGGGCTTGACCGCGCTGCTCCAAAGCTGGTACCCTCTCCCATAAAGGGAAGACTGCTGAATGTGGGTTTCCTCCGATCTAGGCTCGAGATGAGACCATTGCCGGCTCCGAGCCCCTAAAAGGGTTCGTGACGCCCTGGCCGACATGCAGTCGCATTGTCCCCGTTTGACGCCTGAAACCAAAGAAGGTCGATGCCAAAAGCGCCCGTCGATGGGGTCCTCGCATCGTTGTAGTTGACCACGCGTGGTTACCCTCTCCAAAAAGGGGTTCCCCCTTCTTTTCTCCCTAAAAGGGATACCCACGCTGGCCATAGTGGTGCGGAGGTTGACATTGCCACCGACGCTAACAACGTTGCAGCAGCTCACGTAGTTGCATCATCGGCAGTTGCCATCTTCGGCCTGATCGCCGATTCCGATGCCTCCGCCTCACATCTCAAGGGTACTGTAGCCTCCTCCGACGAACGCGCTTCAAAGGTTGACATTACCGCCGACGACAGCAACGTCGCAGTAGCCCACGCTGTTTCTGGTGTGGCAGTTACCATCATCGGCCCGAGATCCGGCGAAGATGGAAATGCGGGTAAGGCCTCCATTGCCGAATGCCGCAAAGCTTGCCGATAGGATCGCGCCCGCGAATCACAGGCCGGGAAAGTCGGAAGACGCGACCAAGGTAAGGTTTGGCGGGAAAATGGGTCCGCCGCCGCCGACGGCTGCTCCGCAGCGGACCAACTCGCGGAATGGGTTAAAAACCGTGAAGAACGCTTCCGGCCGAAAGCGCGTCCCAACTCCCGCCGTAGGAATGATTCTCCCGCCGACCGTAGCTCCGGCAGGTCCCCGTAAGGGCCGCCGCTGCACGGAGTAGCAAATACCCGATCGCCGATTCACTACCCACCGACGAGTGTTCAATTTTGGGTCTTGGAGATGACGATTTCCCACCAATTCGGCCATCGTCGGATTCCGGTGCAAACAGAGATGCTTTCGTGACTGGGTCAGTGAAGGCAAGGGCTAGCTCTGAGGTCAAGCAATCGGATACGCCATGTTAGCCACACCGAGGTCACTATTTGTGAATCGTCCAAAATTCGCTTTGGCCTTTCACAAACTCTCTACAAAATGGGACGGGAAGGTGATTCATCAAACCTTCCTCCCGAGGCGTTGGTCACTGAAAGTGGTCTATGGGAAGGAAGCCTCAAGGGTCAGCTTCTTTGACAAGCGCCTCCTCATTACATGTGGTCAAATCTTTCGCCGAGCGGCTGGGCACGAGATGCCTAAGATCTCCACCACGTATACCGGTCAGGACATTTTCAGTTCGTAGACCCGGCTGCTCTGATCGGGTTTCGAGAATGGGCCTCGTATTTACCGGCACCAATCATCCCCTACCCGAAACCGTGCATGGAGATGCTTAACGTGCGCATCACCTCCCTACCTATTCGGGGTAAAGTTTTAACATCCTCCTCGAATACCGACCGCTACTAGCCTTGGATACATTGCAAGGGCCGAGGCATTCCTATGCATTTGCATACCACCGAGAATCACTCTAGGATTTATCCTTTGCTAGGATATGCACGAGGTGGATGTGAATCAGATTTTCCCAAATCCGCACATTGATCCTCGGGGAATGGTAAGTACACTACTATTAGAATCGAGTACCCACGGTTCCCGTAACCGGCAAGACAATCGTAAGATCTTTGGCCATAGTCATGGGAAGTGTCGTAGTGTGAAGAAAATGGTCAATTTGAGAACCTGGTCCGATCACTTTGCTAAGAGGCCTGCTAAAGACTATGTTGATGATGCTGATCCTTCTCTTGTGCGTAGTGCTGTTAATACTGCCGATGATATAGTCAACCACATTACAACCCCAGGCAAGGCCGAAATGAAGGTTACCGACTAACTGTGAAAGGTCGACTCAAGAATACTTCGAATGTTTAACCAGGTGTGGCCGATGCCGTAATCTGTGGTTGCCGTTGATTCTATAGCGGTTATTCCAGATACCAATATTCCTAATTCTTCCAAGCTTGACCTTCCAAATATTGGTCGATTTGTGACACTTCTCCTCGTTTCAGGAAACGCTTAAGCATATAAAGACAGAATTGATGAGTCAATTTACATGCCGATGTCAAAGAAAATAGCTCAAGAAACCGAGAGGAAAAAAGGAACATGCTATCAAGGTCGCGAACTCTAGCCAGCAGAGTGTGGACACCATATATCCATACATTGCTGACACCGACTCAATCACTCGTGGTCCCTGCGTCCGGATGCGGGGCGGGGTTTGTCCGTATGTTTATTGCCCTGATTGCCAGTTTTTCTCTCGGCTCTGCTGTTTGTCAGCTCTGCCAAGGTTTTGCTCTCAGGATTGTTGTTTCGTTTCGGTTCCACTCTCGGGTGGTTTTGCATCTACCGATGCCCCGGCTTCCTATGCTTTGGGAGTAGTGCCGTCCGGTTTTCGTGATTCTCCGTCGCCAGCTTTGTACTATTTTTTTAGTTTGTTTGCAGCTTTTGAAATAAAGGCTCTAATTATCCAAAAAAAAAAAAAAAAAAAAAAAACCTACCAAGAGATAAAATATTAATAGGGAAGGACCATCTCTCACACATCGACCGTCGCGTGACTATCAACAACCTTCGGAGACCGAAATAATAAGTCTAACATCATCACAAATGAGGTGAAAATAGTATCACTGAGCATAGTTGTTCTCATGAATTCTACTATTCGATGACCCCACAAGTGGTAGATAGTAAAGACCCCACGCAATCTTCCTTGTAATAGAGCCGGCGACTTTCCCTTGTCAAGTAATTACCCACAAGAATTCGTTTCCTCCCAATTCCTGAGTTCTGCAGGACCCCACACAACCATGTAACCCTCGCTAAATACCAACCGCAACGGGCAACCGTTAATGCGGTTTCGCCTTCAACATTAGCACGACAAAATACACAAGATATCGAAATGGGTGAGACCCCACTCGAGAAGCTTATCCTGCAACTAACTGGGCCTGCATACAGCCGTACAATGAAAGCATGCCTCCCGATGGCTGGGAAACCAAATCGACGACACAGTGCCAATTAAAACCTAAGATTCGTCTAAAGTGGTTCCAGTGCAGTTTACAAAGTGAAAACCCCGTGGCGATCTAGGAGTCCAAGAGATAATATCCCGGGGAGGCATCGACATACTGCAATGCAGACAACTGTTTGATAAGAATAAGGTCATCCTAATTACATTTATAAGCCAATTCCACCCCCTTCATCAATAACTACAAATTTACCGAGCTGCTACAATGAATTGCGTAGTCATACAAGATCCGTCTCACCATAATAGGAAGGAGAGTGACCAACCGGGTTCCAGAAATCATGCCATAAAAAGGTCGCCGCACCGCTAATTCACCTCAGGCTTTATGAGGGTCCGATCCTCTCTAAGTTGAAGGATTTTCCCGCCTCAACTCCAAGAACAACTCGTAGGACCTTGCATTCCGTAGGCTTCCCGCCAGATAAACCTCCGCACCCACGCCACCCACAAGGAGTCCTTCTTGTAGAACAGATTCCAGACATGCTTCATAACATTTGAATCATTCAGGTCTTTAACACGCTCAGCCCTAAAACCGCCTCCCTCCTTTCGGGAAGACACACGATTCCCATTTGATCTTAGCACGACGAGCTCCTTTAATTCTGCACTCATAAGAACTCATCGAATGATCAAGCCAATCTTAGATATAGTATACTTCTGTAATAATAAACAAGCCGCACCAAGCATAGCTGTATACCAGATAAGACTCCAAGCAATCACTGTGACCCGGGCCTAAGATAAGATAGAGATTTGCTTGTACAAGATCGACCTCCGGTCGTAATTCTTTGAATAAGAGGCATACAATCACCGGAGTGAGCCTCAGAGAAATCAGAGAGGGACTCCCAAATATCCTCAGGAAACTCGCCAATCAACCCCCGTGGCGCCTCAACAAAGTCATATATCAGTCCCAAATATCCCAAATATCTCATGATAACTTGTTTTATATGGGACCGATAATCACATTTGTATGCAACCAACCATTTGATCAAAACAGTATATATGTAAAATATTTAATCACAATAGATATATCAAAATAATACCCCAAATCATTTAAACATATAAACCACTCACGTGACTACGTAGACGCTCGCCTGTCTTCCAAGCAGATCGCTCTTCCCGCCTGCGGATCGTCAGAATATAAATAAAATACCACTTAGGCTCCAATAATCGAATCCAACGATATCGATATCCCGGCGCCCAATAACTTTTTAACCATGGCATTCATCCAAATTGAATCTCCGATGCCTGCCTCACACGCTGCTGTGCCCATAGTCCGACATACCTAAAATTGGGGCTTTTCACCCGGGAGCTAATTTCTCAAAATTCAACCGTCCAATAATTTCTAAAAACATCCAATTTCACTAATACCACTTCAATTTTTCCAAATTCGACCAATCGCAGACTTATTTCAATTCCGATCTCAGAATTACCCGAAACAACCTAAAATGGAAAAACTAACCAAACGACGTCCAAAATTTACAAACCACATATCAATGGAAAGCCAAGAGACCAGGAACACATCAGGTACCCTTACCTTCGTCCAAAGGTTGCCGTGGGCGCTCTAAAACTCGATCCAAAATACGCAATAATTTAGTTTTTGCCGAATCTTTCAAACGGTGATGAATATGGAGAAAAGTGACTAATGGAAATGAGTTTGGGAGGGTTCAAAATGGTAGAAAGGAGGTATATTGGCCTTGAAAATGGCCGGAAAACACAAAAACTGTGACCCAAGTTTGCGGGCCGCCGCCTTCAATTCTTACCGATCCAGCGCCGGCTGACGGGTCGGGCCGGAAAATTTACCAAGATAAGTCGCCTGGTCGTCCCTCCTCCCTCCCTGTCCGGCGCGTGTACAATAGTGGTGGCCGGAATCGGCTCCCACTCTGGGCCGGGAAACCGTGATCGCCCTAAAATGGTCAAACGACCCAGCCGCTTTTCTGCTTTGGGATTTTCTCCTGCTTCGGTTGATCCTCACTTGCTAGACTCCAAAACCAGCTTATATAGAGCCTAGGTTGTTTATGGTAAAATCCCGAAATGAATGGAAAACTCGATAAAATAAGATCGGCCATTGCTTCAACTTACCAAGACCATAACTTATCCGTAGTCTGATTTTGACGTTCAACCTGCTTCCATAACTCAGACGACTCAGCCTATGAAATGTGTCTTAGTCAACCCAAAATTATTCATCCTTGAAAGTCAACTTGGGCCCACATACTGGCGTTGGTCAAACTTGGTCAAATGTGTTAAAACTCGTATTATTTGGTACCTGCCTACACTCCCAACAAGGAACAAAATATCGTAATTACGGATTTATCGGGTATTTCTTGGATTTCCACGGATATATCGGAAATATCGGTAAATATCGGTGGATATTTTGACAAAATATCGATAGCGAAAATTAATAAAAATAGCTCTCAAATTACGAAAAATACTTTGCTGAACTTTATAAAAGATATAACAAGAAATATACACTATTAAAAAATAATATTCATTATAATTTATCGGTAAATTAATACAATAAGTAATTTAAAACCAAAATGAAGACCGGTTTCATTCCATTACATTATTCGACGGGGCGGTCCCATCTGATGAAGATAATATTCATAATAAAGATCTTCAAAATATCGGTATAAATCACAAAGTTAAAAATACCTGGTAGCTTAAACGGAAATGGATGCATTACTTAGCCAGAAAGAGATTGCACGATTTACAAGATTTATAAAATTTTTGGAGTCAAAATAATAGTGATTAATGATATTTACCGATATTTTACCATATTTACCGATATTTACCGATATTTGACCGATATTTTTTCAAAATTCCCGCAGACAAAGTCACATGGCCCATTACCGATTGATGGAAAAATCGGGTTTTTTCCGATTTTTTCTTTAAAAATCGACGATTTTACTCAATTTTTCCGATTTTTCCTCCGACGATTTTTCTGATCGATTTTTCTTTTCTCTACCTACCGAAACCGATTGTTCCTCAGACCTAACACTCAATACCCGGCAACTTACTACCGCCAAAGGCCCAACAGAGACCAACCCCCAGCTAGCAAAAAGTACCATCAATCACCAAGAGGATCCACCTGTGCCAAAGAATATTATGGGGCGACCACTCACAATATCGATCCGTTCTCAGATTATCCACAACCTTCTGAAAACTGGAAATTCTTAGTCTAACATCATTACATATTAGATGAAAAATGGCATTAGCAGTAGAAAAGATGTTCTCATGAACTCTATAATTCCGCTGTCTCCACAAGCGCGATAAATGGTAAAGACTTTTTATAATACAAAGCTGACATTTAATACTATGCAAAAGCTTTTTAAATTTCTTTTATAATTCCATTATCTTTTATATACTTTTTTTTTTTTTCGATAATTAAGCACTTATTTCCAAAAGCAAAGCTCCCCACAAACAACCGTTAAGACACAAGAAAGCTGCCGCCACCGTATAAAAACAAAAACGGACAAAGATCTCCTATAATTGGGGGGAGTAGGGGCATTAGCTCGCTACAAACACAACCAGATGCCAACAGGCAAACCAACCAAATACATGCAAGCCCACACCCCGGGCAAAGGAGACACAAACCAAAACCATACCCCACAAACATGCCAACAGGCAAACCTACCAAATAAAAACCAAGCCCACACCTCAAGCATAGGACAAACAAACCACAACCCCGCCCACAACCCGGGCAAAGGCAACCAAGGATACCAAAAGAGAAAAGCCCACAACTAGGGCACAGGCAACAAACCAACCAAGGGACCAACCCAAGGGAAACCACATAACCCACAACCCGAGCACAAGCAACCTAGCATTGACACAGAGAAATGAGCCCTGGGAACACAACAATAGTCTGGATACCACTCACGAATGAGTACCAAAGAGTAACCCACAATGAGCCAAATCAGCGGCCCCAACAGCAACTCCCAGCACCGCCGGCAAACCAACTTGACGGCGCACAAAACTGGCCTTCACTTGAAGACGAAAACCGACCTGAGCGGTCAGTCAATCTGCACGTCCAGAACCCGAACATGCTCAGAAACACAGCGGGATACCTTAGACCCACTGTAATTGACGTGGAAGAAACCGGCGTGCATATGTCGGCGGGGAAGAAACCTGCGTGGAAGAACCATAGAACCAGTATGGGTAGAAACCTGTGGGAAAGAGCAATCCTAAAACAGACACTATCGGAAAATTACCTCACGAACCCATCATCCTTTCAGCATAACGGCACAACACCGGCTGCAAAAAACCCAAACCGGCCCCAACATCAGTCCTCAGAGCCTCTCTCTGCGTGGAAGAACCATAGAACCAGTATGGGTAGAAACCTGTGGGGAAGACCAATCCTAAAATAGACACTATCGGCAAAAATTGCCTCATGAACCCATCATCCTTTCCAGCATAGCGGCACAACACCGGCTGCAAAAAACCCAAACCGGCCCCAACATCAGTCCTCAGAGCCTCTCTCTTCAGCGAGCCCTTGTCCCAGATCGGAAACGAATCCTCTGTAGGAATAGGACCCCAGTAATAATCAAAGTCCGAAGAACATTTTCGAAAACCCATTTGACGGCTTCGTCTGAACGCCGTCCTTCCGGAGGTACCAGTCGCCGATGCACTAACGCATCCAAGGGAGCCCAGCAGCCGACCTCCACAGTAACCATCGAACGGCTTTGGATAGCCAGAATCAGACCCAGCCGAGAGAACCAGAGACCCTGTCGTCGGCGACAGCGTCAGTAACAATTGAAAAACCAGACCCGGGACCCATGATTCAGTTATCTCAAAAACCGGTAAGAAGCTCCCACCTGGATCTAAACTCGCTCGAGCGGGAAGCGCTGCAAAGACCAGATCCGGCGGCAGAACCAGCTCCACAGACGCACGGCCAAGGCAGGGGAAAACCGGTCGACCTTCACCCTTAGATCGACTTGGAAACACGCCCGACATATCTGTTTCCACCAGATCTACGCTGAGGAAGGAGTCGATATCTTCATTTGACCACTTATGGGTCCACGCACCAGCGTCGATCGCCATTCGCACCTCCGATAAGTCGCTCCCACCAGAAGCAACAAAAAAGGAACCGGAAAAACCATGACAATCCGGCAAGTTGATCTTACCATAAAAACCATGTTCCCTTGAAAAGGGAACGGAAATCACAAGGAGGTTAGCGACGGGAAACCCATTTCGGGGGAGAGAGTGGGAAACTCCTTCTCCCATTTTGCGGGAAATCTTTTTTATATACTTGTATTACCATTAACTCATGGATGAATTCATATTAATTTCTGATCAATCTTTTTTTTTTTTTTTTTTTTTTTTTTCGACACCAAAGATTTATTTCCAAAAGCGATACGCCCCCACACCGTAAAAGCACAAAACGGCCCAAGTGCCCAACAAAGAAAGCTTAAAATTTGACAAAGACCTCCCTTAAATAATACAGTGAAAAGAATGAAACAAACCAACAACAACCGGACAAAACAATCAAATCTCACACCCACAACCCGGGCAGAGAAAAACACCCCAAATCCCCGCCCACAGCCCGGGCAAAGGCAACCAAAGACCCAACATAGATCAACCCCCCACCAGCTAAAACCAATCAATCACCAAGACGATCCACCATGGCTAAGAATATTAAGAGGGAATGACCATCTCTCACACATTGATCTGTTCACCGGATTATCAACAACCTTCTGAAGACCAGATATTCTTAGCCTAACATCATTACATATGAGGTGAAAAATATCATCAGCGGTAGAAAAAATGTTCTCATGAACTCTACTATTCCTATTGCCCCACAAAGCCGAGCAACAAGAAGAACCCATGCAATCCTCTTACATTAGAGCAAAAGACTTTCCCATGGTAGCAATTACCCACAAGAATTCATTCCCAATTCCTGCATTCCGGAGTCTCACATAACCTTAAAATCCGACCAAATACCAATAGTTGAATTGGCAAACTCAAGAATGCGATTCCCCGGCCTTCAACATTAGCTCGGCAAAATACACAAGATATAGAGTTGGTCAGACCCCACTTGAGAAGTTTGTCTTGCGTAACCAACCTGTCCTGGATGGTCATCCAAACAATAAATGCATGTCTCCTGATAGCTTGGGGAAACCATATCGTATAATGCCAGTTGACCACCGGCTTTGCCTGGCCTAAAAATGGTTCCATGGGCCGAAGCACAGCTGAATTCCCTAAGGAGCTAATGTCCACGAAATAATATCCTCTCTAGAGGCATCAAGACGATAATCAACACAACTATTCTTGATATCAATAAGGTCAGCTGAGTTCGCAATATGCCAAATCCACCTACCATCACCAATAACCTCAGCTACAAGAGCGTTATTATGAATAGCATAATCATATATGATACGGTCTCCATAGTGAGGAAGGAGAGGACCAACCGGGTTCCAAAAATCATGCCATAAAAATGTCCCCATACCGTTACATACCTTGTGTTTTATGAAGGGCCTGATCCTGTCTCTCAACTGAAGTAGTTTACGCCAACTCCACGAGCAAATCGAAGGGACTTTAGCACACCAAAGACTCCCGCAACGCAAATACATCCTCCGCACCCATGCCACCCATAATGAGTCCTTCCTATAAAACAGATTACATAAGTATTTCATAACATTAGCATCATTCAAGTCTTTAATACGATGCAAACCCAATCCACCCTCCTCCTTCGCGCATTACCACCCGACCTAACCGATCTCGCCCGATGAGTATTCCCAAGCTTCCCAGACCAAAGGAAACTGCTGAAAGTTTGCTCAATCTTATAGATAGTGTATTTAGGGATGATGAACAGACTGCACCAATACATCTGAATACTATATAAAACTGAAGCAATCAGCTGCAACCTACCCGCATAAGATAACGCCCGTCATTCAAGACTCGGATTCTCGCCATGATTTTATCCAAGAGCGCCGACAAATACATAAAGTGAGCAAGCCTTGTTGAAATAAATGGGACACCAAGGTATTTCATAGGAAAACTCCCCAAACTGAAACCAGTGGTGTTCAATAATTCAGTCTTGACATCACCATTAACCCCGACAATGAAAATGGCGCTCTTTTGTTTGTTCACTCAAGTGTTCGTAAAATTCCTCAACTGCTAAGCTCGGTCCATGATAACTTCTGACACCGGATTTCTCGCCCCCACCAGCTAAAATAGAAAATATCATCCGCAAAACTTAAGTGTGTTAGATTGCTTTCCTCACATTTTGGGTGAAACTGATACTCCTGACTATGGACAGCCACTGATAAGGATCTAGAAAAGGCCTCCATAACAATGATGAATAATAAAGGAGACAATGGGTCTTAACCCATGCCTGCTAGCAAAAAACCCCGCTAGCTCACCATTCACTGCTACAGAGAAGTATGGGGTAGTGATGCACGCCTTAATGCATCTCATAAGAAAAGCGGGGGTACCCATACTGGATAATATACCCAAAATACAGCTCCAACTAACTGTGTCATATGCCTTCTTGATGTCAACCTTTAGAGCACACCTGGGGGGACCATTGTCCCGATGGTAGTTGATCATAAGTTCTTGGGTTATGAGGATATTGTCTGCAATACTTCGACCTTGCACAAAAGCTGACTGTGAGGGGCTTATAATCTCAGGAATGCATTTTTTAATCCTCGCAGTAATAATCTTTGATATGCACTTTGAGAGTACTTCGGGACATGGTGCCAGAAATCGCCTATAATCGTTCATAGACTCAGGATTAGGGACCTTGGGTACCAAAGCAATACTCCACGCTGCCTTAAAAAATAGTGATGAAAATCCATCAGGACCCGGGGCTTTGGAATCATCAATAGAAAACATGGCCTTCTTGATCTCTTCATGAGTTATTCCACCCTTTAACGTGTCCAGATGCTGCGGAGACCAAACAAACCCATCTAGATTATCCAAATATGTATCAGGAACATTGGATGGACCATCAGCACATAATACTTCTTTGAAATGATCAACTTTTTTTTTTTTTTTGGATAATTAAGAAATTATTACTGTGCGGGCAACGCCTCACCAAAGAATACAAAGCAAAGAGGCCCCGAGGCCATGAACGGTTAGGAAGAAAAACGGACAAAGACTCTCCCTATAAATATAGGAACAGCAAATGTTCTCGAACAACACAAAGCCCCCAACAAAAACAAGCCCATTAATCCGGCAAAGCAAACAACTAAACACAACCCGCAAGGCAACAAGGCCCCAACAATCACAAATCAAGCAACCAACCTACCATGAGATAAAATATTAATGGGGGAAGGATCGATCTCTCACACATTGATCCGCTTTTGCAAGACTATCAACAACCTTCCTCTCGAATACCGAAATACGAAGTCTAACATCATCACAAATGAGGCTTAAAATAGTGTCACCGAGCATAGTTGTTCTCTTTGAATTCTTCTATTCCGATGACCCCACAAGTGTATATAGCACCCCATGCAATCTTCCTCGTAATGTAGCCGAAGGACTTTCCCGATGGCAATTACCCATAAGAGTTCGTTCTCCCAATAATTCTGAAAGTTCTAGAGACCCCACACAACCATAGAATCCTCCTCACAAATACCCAAATTGTGAAATGGCAACCGAAGAAGAGATGGTTCCCGCTTCAACATTAGCACGACAACACACAAGATATAGTAATCAGTAGACCTCACTGAGAAGCCCGGTAACCAACTGCTCAACGGCCAACTGCATAATGAAAGCATGCTCTCTCGATGGCTCGGGGAACCAGATCGACGTGCCAATTAACAAACGGCTTTGGCCTAAAGTGGTTCCAAGCAGAAGCATAGCGGAAACCCCGTATGATCTCTGGGTCCAAGAGATAGTATCCTCTCTGCAGGCATCGATACGGTAACTGCACAATCGTTCTTGATAGCAATAAGGTCCCCCGACCACGACAAAGCCGCTCCACCCCCCATCAATATCTTCAGCTTACTCGAAAGCATTTACAATGAATTGCGTAGGGCCATACAAGATCCGCCACCATAATAGGGAAGGAGAGGACCAACCGGTTCCGTAAATCATGCCATAAAGGTCGTCCGCCACCCACCTTTGCGGCTTTATGAGGCCCGATCCTCTCTCGAACGATCAATCGGTCTCTATTTAATAGCCTCCGGTCTTCAATTTCGCATCCATTCCCCTGCTGCTGCGACTTTTATCGCATTCCGAAAGTATCTCCGAGCTTTAAACGACTTTGTGGAAAAAGCTCTTGCTTTGATCTCCAAGTTTGCTTACAGCTCTAGATTTTTGCTTTAAGAACCCCTCCTCGGCAAAGACTAACTCTTGGTAAGACTTTAAACATTTCCTCTCATTATCTATCAGCAAGGGATCAGACGGATTGTTCAGCATAGCAATTTGGGCCTGGATCAGTGTCTCTTTGGCATCCACAACACGCTCTCGCAGCTTACCAAATGAGTGAAAATTAAAAGTCTTAAGGGAAGCCTTCACTCTTTTCAATTTTTGAGTCAATCTGTACATGGGAGTTCCGTGCACACCACCTTCCCACGCTTCCTTCACTATCTCAAGGAAAGCTGTGGTGGTCACCTGTGGTTAAAAAATTTGGAAGGGGGAGCATTTTCCCGTGCTCGGATCCGGCCCAACATTATACCGGGTAACCGTAGGGCAATGGTTAGATAACCCAGGATGCTGGACTTCCGTTAATGCATTAGGATACATATCCAAACAATATTCATTTTGGAGACAACGGTCCAACTTCCTAGCTATGAAATTAACCCCCTCTCGCCGGTTCATCCACGTAAAAATAGGCCCCAAGAAAGGAACATCCGCCAATTCAAGGTTGAACAAACACTCGTGAAAATCATTCATGGTCGTGTCCTATACCATATTACCCCCAGATTTCTCATTGACAAACCTGGTGATGTTGAAGTCGCCTATTACCAACCATGGATTTGGGCCTACCAAGGGCTCACACCATTGAAGGTGGCGCCAAAGCACCCTTCTATCAATGTAGTTATTCGAAGCATATACGAACACCAAATGAATAGTTGCCCTTAAGAGCTGTAACGTGACATAGTATTGCCTGGTCCATAGAATGGATAATATCGATGCTAACCTTATCAGGGTTTCCACATATCCAAATTCTACCAAGCAACGCATGATCATAGTTATGAAACAGTTTCCATCCCGGAAGTATAGATGTGAATATTCTGTCCTTATTAGAAGCTCGCACCCGAGTTTCCAAAATACACACAAAATCAAGAGCTTGGGACTCTACAAATGTACGAATCTCTTTTGCTTAAGGACTATTTAAACCCCATACCGAACACGGCGTTTACTTAACCATCGGGGAAGACGTGCATACCTCTACCACCCGATCCCTAATAGCAAGGTTCCGTTTTTTTTAATTTCTTAAGCTTCTTCCTAGAGATTGGCACTGGCGTGAAGTCCAGCTCATCAACTCTCTTTATATGCTTGAACGTGTCTAGAATAGGAGAAGTATCAGAAAATTCACCAGTATTGTTAGGGGATACTAAAGAATCTGCTGTCTCTTCTTCCTCACTTTGCGCTAAGCATTCGAATGTATTACCATGTAACTTGGGTTGATTGCCAACTTCATTAACCAACCGAATTACCTCATCAACATACGTTACGGTAGGTTTGATTGCATCCCTGTCTTCTACACTGCTATTAGCAACACTGTTATCTGTAATAACAATGGTATCACCTGTTAACTTCTTCCTTTCCCCCGTATCCTGCACATCCTCCTTATCATCAGCCTCAACTCCAGCCTCATTGTTCCCAGGATTTGTGGTGACATTTTTATTGCTTGGTCCCTTCTTAGCTTGACAATTTACCAGGTTATGGCCAAACCGTTTGCATTTCGAGCAGCATTTTGGAGCCCAAGGATATTCGATCCTTATCGTAGAATATTTGCCATTACCCCTGTCCAGGAGCACAGACTTAGGGAATTCACAATCAACCCCCACCTCTACACATCCTAGCAAAGGATAATTTTCACCCTGTTCCTGAGTGAATCAAGGTACGGATACCAACAAAGATTTCGCAATGTACCCAAGACATGTGCTTGTCCAATATTCCAAAGGGATATTGTAGAACTTGACCCAAATTGGAATAGTGGATAACTGAATGTTAAGCATATCCATACATGGCCTCCAAGCACGTAATATGAAAGGTCTCCCTGTAAGGTGCCATGGTCCAGAATCCATAACCCAATCCCGAGCCTCCGGGTCCCTGAATCTAAAAAAATATAATCCATTCTCGGTTGTGGATATGTCAGGTATCTCCTTGCCCCATAGCCTCGTTAACTGCGAGATCGCACTACGTGGAATGGAAGACGCTTATCCGTAAATCGTTCAAACTGCATAACCCTTCCACATATCAATGCCTTCATTAACCGCCTTCGCAGGGGGTTTGGCAACAAGCTTCCCATTGGCACTATGTGGCCTATAGAACTATAACGGGCCACTTGTTTTCACAGGCATTGAAAACAAATTCTTCCAAGATTTTACTAGAGGAGCATCAGTTATCTCCAAACTACTAGAAGCCGTTAGATCTGGGTAACAGTGGTCATACCCTTTTCCAACCGATTCCGTCCCCTGTAGATCGCACTTCTTTTCACGCTCGCCTTGCTTGCCGGAAGATAGTCGCCCGCCATGACCAGGGGAAACCTTCGGATGAGCTCCAAAACCAAAGGAAGATTCTCGGTCCGAAATGGCGAGCAAAACCATCCAGATCCGAGGTCGATGCATCGTGGTCGCCGACCGTGACGTTGATGGTACCGCAGCGTCGTGACCCAGGATCCGGGCCGCAATGCTGGGAAACGCCGCGCGGTAGTGAGCAACCTCCGAGGATCGCCGCCAGAGGCCGCACCACCGTCCTTTCACCCTAAATTCCACACTATAAAGTCGCGGCGATTTCGCAGGGTATCCTTTTAGAGCCCAACATTGTGTTTCACCAAGTAGGACCACGTGTGGTCAACCCCCCACTATCACAAGACCCCACCACGGATTTTGTCATCCCTGCGAATTCAATGCGAAGACCACAAGCAGGTCTTCTTCCTTGGCTTCATTCCAAGTGCATGCGGATTCGATGTGTTGAAAGAACTATACGAGGAGGATGCTGATTTTGGTGAAATTCAAGGTATTCTGATCAATCTTAATATGTGAGTGGTTCTTTGTTAGATCTGAGAAGCGAATGAAGAATTAGACATAGTTGGGTTAACCTAATAAACTTGGTAATATAGGATTATCAATGATTAGGAGGCTTAGGAGTTCTTTGCACTCTATGCACCTTTAATGCTTATGGTCGAGCCAAGGAGCAAGAAGCCTAGTGATGAGGGAGGTTAAACACCTGAGAAAGGCTTGCATTAGAGGGCCTAGCTTGAAAACACTATATTAGATAATGGAATGGAATCGCAAGATTACATAGTAGGATTGTCCAACAACACCAACACCCTAACCTTTTTGCATCTTTAATCACTTTTACATCTAAAATGAACAATCACTTTAGTAATAGTTTAATTTGTTTTTAAGTCCACCTAGCCATCATGATTGCTAGTTTGAATATTAAAGGAGTATTGTACTTAGATTTAGTATACTACACAACGTGTTCCCGTGGATCGGAGCATCCCTGTGACTAGTACACTTTACTACTCGACAAAGCGTATACTGCGCACAGTACCCCACACTTCTATCACAGATGTCCAAAAACATAATCATGCAATATGCCTATCAAGTTTTTGGCATCGTTGCCTAGGAAAACGCCTATTTATTCATAGTGTTTATGCTAATATCGATACTAAGTACTTCTTTGGTACTTTAGACATTTGTTTAGCTTAAATTTTTGACACTTTATTATTTTCATTTTTTTTGGATAAATAAGATTTTATTTCCAAAGGGCCAAGCACCACAAACCAAAGAATACACGAGCCCAAGGCCCAATAGGTAAAAGAAAACGGACAGCACCTCCCCTAAAATTATAGGGAAAGGGCATCAGCCCGAAACAACCAACAACAACCAAGGACTACCAAGCACAATAACCAAAATACAAACCCACAACACGGGCAAAGAGAACACACCCAAACTCAAAACCCAGCCCACAGCCCGGGCAAAGACAACCAAGGCCCAACAAAGATCAGCCCCCAGCAAGCTAAAAGTACCATCAATCACCAAGACAATCCACCATGGCCAAGAATATTAAGAGGGAAGGACCATCTCTCACACATTGATCTGTTCTCAGGATTATCCACAACCTTCTGAAAACTGGAAATTCTTAGTCTAACATCATTACATATGAGCTAAAAGATGGTATCAGCGGTAGAAAAAATGTTCTCATGAACTCTACAATTTCACTGCTGACACTTTTTATTTTTTCTTTGCTCTAGACAAACTTGGTGTACGTTAGGTCAGATGCGACGAGAACCCAATAAAAAACTTATTCCTTTAGATCCTGAAATCGAGAGAACTTTGAAAAGAATCCTAAGGGACAAGAGAGAAGCAGCTAGAATGGAACAACTACCTATGGGACCGATGGAAGGAAATAGAGACGACGATGTTGGTTCGACTAGAGGGGGTAGTATATAACCTGATGTGGTGAATATGGATAATTTGTTGCCACCTATCAAGGATTATAGTCTCCGTCCAAGGCTACTCCACTTGATTAGGAAGACCGAAAGAATACAAGCAAACAACTCGAGCTCAAGTCCATCACCCCTCTAGGTTACCGTAAGGAATCCCATTCCACTCTGCCTCGTACATGAGGACCCGATTGTTCATATCCTTAACTTTTTGGAAGTGTGTGATACAAAGGAAATATAATGGGGTGAGCGATGAGGCTATTCGCTTCGCTTGTTCCCATTCTCATTGAAAGATAAAGCATGTTGGTTGATTTCTTAACCACTCGATCCATCAATAACATCATGGGATGACTTGTCGTACAAATTTCTAGCTAGGTTCTTTCCACCAAAGAAAAGCGCAAAGTTGAGAATCGACATTAGTAGCTTTTATCAAGATGAAGAAGTCGCTCTTATGAAGCGTAACTAAAGATCTCACTGAAAGTCTCCTCACCATAGTTTCACCAAATGGATGCAAGTCCATCATTTCACAATGAGCTGAGTCGGTCCCACTATGACTCTTATCGACTCTTCCTCGCTGTGAGGAGGGATTATGGAGAAGAACGTATGGGAGGGCTTATCAAATTCTCGAGAACATAGCCTCAATGATTGCTTCAACGGCCAAGAGATATAAGAAAGACCGAAGAAACCAACTGGGTGTCTTAATTTAGACATGTTTACAAACTTAGTTTTGCTCAAGTGTCTACACTCTCCAAGCAATTACAAGCCTCCTCAACAATTAGGGCTCGCAAGTATCCACGCATAAAAGCTGACAATCGGGTTTGTCATTGGCCCAGTCCTTGTCACTTCGGCTCAAGGCCTTTGGCCCGGGCCGTGGCCGGGCTTAGTGTGGTGTCTCCTTCCGGTCAGGGAAGTGAGTTTGGTTCTTTGTTTCATATCATCGTCGTTGTCGGGTCATTTCGGTCAGGGCCTCTCCCTTTAGGGAGGTCTCTGGTCCGCTTTTCTTCATTCGGGGCTTGGGCCTGTATCTTGATTGTGTGGTTTGCTTTTTGGAAATAAACGCTTAATTATCCAAAAAAAAAAAAAAAAAAAAGTTGACAAAAGCCCACCTGCTTGTGAGCAATGTCACAGACCTCATCCCACTTCTCAATGCCTGATGATGAATGCCATGGGGGATATGACTATTGAACAAGCTCAATATATGGCGAAGTTCCCCCAAAACAAAAACTTCAATCCATATGGTCATAATTACAATCCGGGTTCGAAGAACCATCCTAACTTCTCATGGAAAAATCATAATGTAGGTAATCCTATGGAGCAAGCCAAACCTCTCCAACCACCTCAAGAGAAGTCAAGTCTAGATCTAAAAATTATTCAGTTAGCTAATATGCATATGAGTATGATGAAGTCACATGATAAGTTCAAGAATGAGACTAGGACATCATTGAACAATCAAGCCACTTAGCTCCAAAATTTGGAGGTCCAAATGGGCCAAATGGCTTCGTTATTGAGCGAGAGGCAACATGGAAATCTGCCTAGTAGTTCTGAGGTCAACCCGAGGAGTAGTGGGGCGAAAGAAGATTGCAGTTGTAACCCGAGCAAAGGGTAAGACTCGGAATAGCCAATGGAGGCCTAAGAAGAGTGGAAAACTCCCGTGGGAGATGAGGAAATCAAGGCCGAGATCACAAGATGTTGAAAGGTTAGTAAAGAAAACCACTGATACACTGTAGAAAGTTGAAGTCCGTAAACCTAAGTATGACGAGAAGCCTATATTATCCCGTATTCGCAAATCTAACGAGAAAGAATATATTGATAAGTAAATATGCCCATGGATATCTTCAAAGCTTCACATGTAAACATCCCACTCGGTCGAAATGCTCTAAGGAAATGCTTCAGAACCCAAATGCTCTAGGACCCACTCTTGTTCTCAGGATGACAACCCTTCGCGTGGGGAGGAGTTGGTGGGGGCTGACCACACATGGTCAGCCTTCCCAAAATTCTGAGTTGCATTCCCTGTTCCTAAACGGATCCCACACCTAAGCTGCTAATATGGAGATGTCTTACTGTGTTGGAGAACTGGAGCGGGCCTATCCCAAGTGCACATCCTCGAGGACGCTCTAGCACCGACGGTACCATCACTCCGCCCCGATCACCGACATAAAGGCATCCTCCCAACCGCACCTAGCGAGCGTGAAAGAAGTCCGATCCGCAGGGAAGGCACTACCGGGTTATGGGTATGGCCAAGATGTGATGGGATCCGGTGCTGGTGGAGGGGGGTCTACCCAAGATCGGCCTCAACAAAGTGGGTTCTCTCAGTATTTGGCTCCTAAAAAGGGGACCAACACCTCCCTTATCGAGCACATCGACGCGCGATCCTCCAAGGAGTCACCTGGCCGACCCAAGGCAGCCAGAGCCTAAAGCTACCTCGGGAGTCGAAGACGGCATCAATGCAAGACGACACTGTGCCAACCGGGTCCGACAAAGAAAGTACATGGCTCTACCCCACGAGCTCAGATCCTCCGAACGGTCTACCCCCGACGAGCTCAAATCCAAATGCACTGAGCCACCTGAAGTCTCTCCTCGTCTGGGCAGTGTCGCTATTCTTCCTGCAAAGAGACGAGCATGTGGAGGGAAGTGGGCGATGATACAAGGTCGCTTGGCGAGTGCAGGCGTCCACATCCCGCATTTTCCATCACCATTAATTCCGAGATCGCTTAATGATCCTCCGCAAGAGCCTGCGGGTGTGCTAAAATCCCTCTACTAGCTTCTCGTGGAGTCATGAATTGGCTTCCAGTACCGAGATAGATCAGGCCCTCATCAAACACAAGGTAAAGAATGTGGTGGACTTTATGGCATTAATTCTGAACCCTGCTGGGTCTCTCTACCATATTATGGAGACCGTATCATATATGATTCAAATTATTCATAATAATGCTCGTGTAGCCGAGGTTATCGATGGCGTGTAGGTGAATCGGGCCGAATGCGAACTCGGGCAGATTCTATCGCTATCAAGAACAGCTGTACCAACCATACCTTGATGACCCCGAGAGGATTTTATCTCAGTGGACACTCGCTTTTCCGGGAATTCACCGTGAACTCACTCTTGGAACAATTTTACCAAAGAAGTTTATGGTCAACCCAAGACTACACGATTTGGTTTCCTCAAGCCATCAGAGACATGCATTCATCGTTTGTCGCCATTCAGATAGATTGGTCGCGGCAAGACAAGCTTCGTGTGGGGCACATGATCGACTCTATATCGTGTGTTTTCAGCCGGACTAATGTTGAAGACAGGAACCACTTTGGTTTTTTTGCTACTAATTCACTCGCCTGTGATCTCGCTGAGAGTTTTAAGGTTATGGGAATTCTAGAACTCCACTGAATTGGGAGAATGAGTTCTGCTGGTAATCGCTTACCAAAGGGAAATCCTTGCTCTATCACCAAGAGGATTGTACTGGGTGCTACCATTTATCACTTGTGGAGACAGCGAAATAGTAGAATTTATGAGAATATTTATTCTCCAGCTGATGCTATTTTTCATCTCATTTGTAATGATGTCAGTCGAGAAATTCTTAGTTTCGTTAGTCATGGTGGATAATCCAGTGAACAGAGCTATGTGTGAGAGATGGTCATTCCCTCTTAATATTCTTGACATTGGTGTTTCATTTGGTTGATTGATGGTTTCGTTACTGGTTGAAATTTCTACAACCGAGAATGGTTTATTCTTCTTCAGATTCAGGGATCCGGAGGCTCGAGACTGGGTTATGGATGCTGGACCATGGCACTTAGCAGGGAGACCGTTCATATTACGTGCATGGAGGCCTGGAATGGACATGCTCACATTCGCCATCATCTATCCCAACTGGGTCGTTCTATAACATTCGGAATAATCGGGATAAGCACTTGTCTCTGCATACTGCAAGCACCGCTGAATCCCACAGACCTTGATCCGCTCACTGAGAACCACTAAATTTATCTTTTGCCACTCAGAGAAGAGGTCAGGTTTTTTTTTTTTTTGATAATTAAGAATTTATTACCAAAGGGGCAACGCCCCAAACTTCAAAGAATAATATTAAAGATCCGAGGCCCGAGGGCCACAACCAGCAAAGAAAAACGGACGCACCTCCCTAAAAATAGAGGAGCAGTAAAATAGCCCGAACAACACAAAGCCAATTAACAAAGACACAAGCCCACAATCCGGCAACAAAACAAAACAAGAACCCGCCCACAACCCGCAAGGCAAAGAAGGCCCCAACAATCACATATCAAGCACGCAACCTACCAGGAGATAAAATATTTATAGGCGACCATCACACATCGATCTTGGCAGACTATCAACAACCTTCTCCGAGAACGAATACGGTTCTAACATCATCACAAATGAGGCGAAGATAAGATCACTTATAGCTGCTCTCATGAATTCTACCACTTCGATGACCCCATAAGTGGCGATAGTAGCACCCACGCAATCTTCCTTGTAATAGAGCCGATGACTTTCCCCTTGTTGGCAATTACCCACAAGAATTGCCTCCCAATTCCTGAGTTCTGTGAGACCCCAATAATAACCATAGAATCCTCCGCCAAATACCACCAGGAAATGGTAATCGAAGAATAAGTGGTTCCCTGCCTTCAACATTAGCACGACATAAAACACACAAGATATAGAGCCGGGTGAGTCCCCACTTGAGAAGCGAACCGGAATACCCAATTGCTTGTATTAGCGCCTGCACAATGAAAAGATGCCTCCCCGATAGCTCGAGGAACCAAATCGAAGAGTGCCAATTAACACCCGCTTCTTCTTCGTCTAAAGTGGTTCCGGTGCGTAAAGCTTACGCTGGAAAGTTCCCGCACTCCGATCTAGAGTCCAAGAGATAATATCCCTCCCTAGAGGCATCGACATATGGCACTGGCACAACCTGTTCGATAGCAATAAGGTCACCCTCGACCAGCGATAGGCCACTCCCACCCTTCATCAATAACCACAAACCCACTGAAAGCATTTCATGAATCTGCGCAGTCACAAGATCCGGCCACCATAATAGGGAAGGAGAGGACCAACCTGGCCATGAATGACTTCCACGAAGGCCCTTTTTTTTCTCGATAATTAAGAATTTATTACCAAAGGCAACGCCCAGCCAAAGAATACAAGCAAAGAGGCCCGAGGCCATGAACTGCAAAGAAAACTGACAAGACCTCCCTATAAAATATAGCAGGAACAAAGTACACTCGAACAACACAAAAGCCCCTTAACAAAAAAAACAAGCCTACTAATCCTAAAAAAGAAACAACTGAACACAACCCGCAAGGGCAACAAGGCCCCAACAATCACAAATCAAGCAAACTAACCTACATGAGATAAAGACACGGGGAAGGACCATCTCTCACATCGATCTGCCAGGCGACTATCAACCTTCAACACCGCAAATACGAAGTCTAACATCATCACAAATGAGGCGAAAAATAGTGTCAGCTGGAGCATAGTTGCTCTCTTGAATTCTTCTATTCCGATGACCCCACAAGTGGTATATAGTAGCACCCCATGCAATCTTCCTTGTAATAGAGCTGAAGGACTTTCCCTTGATGGAAATTACCCATAAGAGTTCAAGCCCCAATACCTCTGGAAGTTCTGTAGAGACCCCACACAACCATAGAATCCTTCGCCAAATACTCAAATAAGTAAATGGCAACCGAAGAATAGATGGTTCCCGCCTTCAACATTAGCACGACAAAATACACAAGATATGTAATTGGTGAGACCCCACTGCAGCTTCTCCCCGGGTAAATTAATCCGTTTCCGAATCTGGCCAACTGTGACAATGAAAGCATGCCTCCCGATGGCTCGGGGGGGAACCAGATCGACAGTGCCAATTAACAAACGACTTTCGCCTAAAGTGGTTTCCAAGCAGAGCTATAAAGGAAACCCATGATCCGGGGTCCAAGAGATGTGATCCTCTGTAGGCATCGATATGGCACTGCACAACCGTTTCGATAGCAATAAGGTCCCCGAATTAGCGATAGGCCGCTTCCACCCCCACATCAATAACTTCAATACTCGAGCATTACAATGAATTGCAGAGTCATACAAGATCCGCTCACCATAAAAGGGAAGGAGAGGACCAACCGGGCCCGTAAATCATGCCATAAAAGGTCGCCGCCTCCGTCACCCACCTGCGGCTTTATGGAGGGGCCTGATCCTCTCTAAGTCAAGATTCTCCGCCAACCCATGAACAACTCGTAGTGACCCTGCATTCCGTGAGACTTCGCCGCAGATAAAACCCCTCCCGCACCCACGCTACCCATAAGGAGTCCTTCAGAGAAAACGATTTCGATATGGGCCATAACATTTGAATCATTCGTGTCTTTAACACGCGTCTGGAGGCCCAAACCGCCCTCCTCCTTCGGGAAGACACACCGACTCCAATTGATCTGGGCACGACGAGCGCCTCCCTAATTTCCAGACCATAAGAAAGTCAGCTAATAACCGCTCAATCTTAGATATAGTATACTTGGGAATAATAAACAGTCGCACCAAAGATAATGTATACCGGGATAAGACCAAGCACCAACTCGTGAATCTCGCCGCATAAGATAGAGAGTTGCTAGTCCAAGACTCCGACTCGTCGTAATTTTTTGATAAGAGGCATACAATCACCGTGGAGTGAGTCTCAGAGGAAATCGGGACTTTAAATATCTCAAAGGAAACCCGCCATCAACCCCCGTGGCGCCCAACAAGTCATACCTAACTTCATCGAAACCCTGGCCAGGAAAATGGCACTTTCTCTCGGGGCTGGTTCACTTGAAGCCCCGAGAAGCTCGCAAACCCGCTTTAATTCTTCCATGAAGACCTCGAACACCGAACGCGGGCCCCACCCGCAAAAATAAAAACATATCATATCCAAAGCATAAGCTGAAGTTGTTGATTTCCTCAGACTGGGTGAAATCAAACCTCGGGCTTATCAAGTTGCCATGCCTAAGGATCCGGAAAGGGCCTCCATTATGCAGGATGAATAAAGGGGTGATAATGGGTCCCCCGCCTTGCAACCCACGCTTTGCTAGCAAAAACCCCGTGTGTCACCCATTTACCGAAATAGAGAAGGACGGGGTAGTGATGCTTGCCATAATACATTTCAAAAGGTGAGAAGGGGTACCCATACAGGAGAGAATACTCAAGATACCGTCCCACCTAACTGTGTCGTATGCCTTCATGATGTCAACCTTCATCGTGACTCCCTGGAGGACCCATATCAATGCATGGTAGTTTAACATAAGGTCTCGGGTGATAAGGACATTGCCTGGCAATGCTCGACCTGTGCCAAAGCACGCGAGGGGTCGATACGATATGGGATACAATCGCTTAACTCTCGCAAAGAATGATCTTCGAGATAAATTTATAGATGGTGTTGCAACAAGAAATAGGCCTGTAATCGTGCATAGAACCGTGGATTGGGAACCTTAGGCACCAAAGCTATAACGTACAATTAATCTCTAAGCATACTTCCGTATCTGTGTTGAACCTGGCAAACAGCAAGAAACATCACTTCCACAATGCCCTAAGTCGCCTTGAAAAACGTGAGGAAAACTACACGGCCGAGCTTGGAATCATCAATGGAAAAAATGGCTTCCTTAATCTCCCTATGGAAATTGTTTTATTCAGTTGTATCCATATCGAGGAACACCAAGCCATCCTTGCCATTTAAATACTCTGAGTGGCTGATCGAGGGTTCATCGAACATAAAATACCTTGAAGTGTCTTACAAATTTCCCGCCCGATGGCAACCTGTCTCGCCCCGCATCCATTCGCCATAGTAATAACCTTTAAAGCACTCTAAGATTACGAGCCATGTACCCCTTTGTGGAAGAAGCTAGTGTTCTGATCCCCGAGTTTAAGCCATTGAACTCTAGATTTTTTCTTCAAGAAACCCTCCTCAGCAACGGCTAATTCATGATAATTCTTTAAGCAACTCCTCTCATTTTCCCCCAGCATGGGATTAGAGAGGGACCGTTACTACAAAGCAGATCGGGCCCGGCAAAGTGCCTATCCGGCCGCCACAACGCGCCATGCAAAAACCCACTAAAAAGATCTAAATTGAAGGCTTTTAGGTGGCTTACACTTTTCAAATTTTTGCGGGTCACCGAACATGGAGGCCGAAGACTTCATAACTCCACGCTTCCTTTACAAGCCCAATGAAGTCGGGATGATCAGCCCAGAAATTAAAGAATTTGAAAGGGATTAGTTTCCTGGGCCCCGGGACCGGATTTTCCTTCAGACTGGTAACCAAAGGGCAATGATCAGATAACCCAGGGGGGAGAACTTCCGTGAATGCATTGGGGAATATATCCAAGCTGCACTCATTTTGAAGGCATCTGTCTAACTTCCTAGCTATGAGGTTAACACCCGCTTGACGGTTCATCCAAGTGAATAAAGGCCCCAAGAAAGGAACATCCGCAAGCTCAAGGAGAATGAAAATCGTGGGAAGTCATTCACCGTGTTGCCCCGACCTTCACCGCAACTGCTTGTATTGAAATCGCCCATAATCATCCGTGGATTTCGCCAACCAAGGCTCACACCATAAGAGATGGCGCCAGAGCACTCTTCCGCTCCATGTAGTCAAGCTTGAGGCGTACACGCCGAGCAACTGCAGGGGAGATGTCAGCTTTCCAACACGCAATGTGGGCAAAGCATAGCTTGGTCCATGGAGGAATAATATCAATGCCGACCTTCTCGTGTGGTTTCCACAAATCCGCATTCTACCAAGTCGAAAGCATGCTCATAGAAGCTATGGAAAGCCCACCCCGAAAAAGTGAGCTAAAAATCTCTCGTCTCGTTAGGTGCTCAGACCAGTTTCCAAGAGACAAATAAAATCAAGAGCATGGAACTTTACAAAAGAACGACTTCTTGTTTGAGGGGGCCGTTCAAGCCCCTTATGTTCCAAGAGGCGAACTTTAACCATTTGGGAAGATGGAGTCCCTCTATCCCTCGGGATCCCGAATTAGCCGGCCCGGCTTCTTCAATTTCGAGCTTCTTCCTCGAGAGAGGCACAGCGTGAAACTAAAATTCTCATCAACCCTTTTATGTGCCCCGAAAGTGTCAATAATGGGAGAGGTATCCAAAATCAAGGTTTGCAGGAGGGGCGCAAATGAACCCTCTTCCTCACAGGATCCTCTTACCTCGCTTCAAGGCCAGACAAGCAAAGGTGTTGCCATGCAGCCGAGAGGGGCCAACCTCACTAGCCTTGGCTACCGTCCACTACGTCCAAGCCAAAACTAGCCTTCTTCATACAGGAGAAATGATTCCAAATATATTTTTCAAATTAATGGATGCGCCTCACCGTTTATCTTCAATCCTTCCTCTTCATCAATTCCCTCCCATTTACCGGGCCTCATGCTTATCGTTCCGTGAATCATGGAGATCATGCCACCGCTCTGGCCTCTTCTACTGACAATTTAACTGTGTTATTATGACCAAATAGCTTGCATTCGTAACAACATCGAGGAGACCAAGGATATTCGATCCTTATGGTAGAATAACTCACATTACCTCCCTATCCAGAGCAATCTGATTTAAATCCGCCAATCAACCCCAACCTCTATACAAATTCTAGCAAAAGACAGTTTTGTTTGGTTTTCAGTGAGAGGATCAAGGTGTAGCGGGATTCCAATAGTGCTTGCAATGTGCCCAAGACACGTGCTCGGGCCCGCAAAGATTCCGCAGGAATGTTATAGAACCCGACCCAAATTGGTATAGATCGGCACTGGACGCTGAAAGTATGTCCATCTGTGCTTCCATGCATCGTGAATATGAACTAGCCTCCCCTAAGTGCCATGGTCCAAGATTCATTACCTCCAACCAAATGTTTCCGGTCCCCGAATCCAAGAAGAATAAACCATTCTCAGCTATGATATTTCCCAGATCTCCCTCGCCCCAAAGTCCGTTAACTTTTCGTAGATCGCACCACCGGAATCCGAGTCGCTTGTCCGTAAATTCGCCCACTAAACACCCCTTCCACATGTCGATGCCCTCATTCACGCTTCTCTACGAGGCTTGGCAACAAGCTCTGATACCGCGCTCATAGTAATCGCAACGACCCTCGGGCTGGCTGCAGCATGTATGACCAAGCTTTCCAAGACTTTACCGAGGATCATCATCTCCATATCAATGGCGCTGAAAACATACGCATGTTGAACATACCGCATTTTCCACGGCCCACCCTTCCTCGCATGCTCGCCCCGCTGGCCAGAGAATTTGCCAAGACCAAGGGAGACTTCTGGTGAGATCCCAAAGGGTCTGAATCTGATCGCCGGCAACGCGATTCCGATCTCGAGCTCAGTCTGGGCCGAGCGCCAAGCTTTGTTCCGCCAGCGTCACCCGATGTCGGGACCCCAACAGCCGCCGAGGCTAGCGTCAGAAGTCTGAAGGAGCTCCAATCTGGCTGGATCTCAGCTCACGGATAAATACGCATACGTATCTCGTCTGCCTGGGCGCAGCCAAGCTTCAAGCCCCGCCAGAGTGCTTATGCTCGCCTCCGATGATGGCTTCAACAGCACCTGAGGAACCTTGATCTGCTTCAATGGAGACGCCGGAGTCCCCCTCCGAGGAGCGCGCACCGATTGCAACCACACCACTGTGTTCGGTTTGGGAGAACACGCCATGGTCGTGCGGTTTGACGTTGGTTCCTTGAACCCAAGATCGAGATCCCATCTCGGGAGGTCAAGATGCGTGGACCCTCCACCAACACCAGACCCCACCACCGAGCTTCCACCATCTTCGTCGCGCTTGACGAACCGGTTTTGGCCCTGTGTGGAGCATTCCATCCACTTGACCTGATCAGGAATATCCGGAAAACAGCACACGAAAGTGCTCGCTTTCCCCTGAGCTGAAGATGTTCCTTTTCTGCGGGGCCTTTATTCACTTGGATGAACTGGCTGCTTGGTGTTAACTTCATAGCTAGGAAGTTGTGATGTGATGCCTTCAAAATGAATGCGGCTCGATATACTCCCAGCGCGCTTCACTAAAGCCTCCCTGGTTATCCGATCATCGCCAAGTTACTACCTTAGCAAGAACCGATTCCGGCCCGTAAAGTTTATCCCATTCAAATTCTTAATTTATGGGCTGATCATCCGCACTCATCGGGCTTGTAAAGGAAGCGTGAGTAATGAAGTTTCTGACCCATGTTCGTGATCGAATTCAAGAAGTCGGTAAAGTGTGAAGGCCATCCTTAAAGCCTTCAATTTCGATCCTTCGTAGGTCGCATGAGCTACTGGCGCTGTAGAGAGGCACTCTCACAGACTAACTGCTGTGCTCAATAAATTCCTCTAGTCCCATGCAAGGGGAAAATGAGAAGAGTTGCTTAAAGAATTATCATGTCTTAGCCGGCCGAGGAGAAAGCCAAGAAAATCTAGAGTTCAAAGGGTTTAAACTCAGGACCGTAACACTAGCTTCTTCCACAAAGCCGTCAAAGGTCAGAATGCCCCTGAGAGCTTTAAAGGTTATTACTTCTGCAAATGGCCGTTAACCTAAGACCCGCATACCAAGGCAGTCGTAAGGCACTTCCAAGGTATTTTATGTTCACGAACTCCACGCTTAGCCGCTCGAGATGGATGGATCGATGGTCAGTGGTCCCCAAGATATGGATACGTTTATCAAAGCAATTTCCCATGAGGAGATCAAGGGAAGCTGTCGACTGATGATTCCAAAGCCCCGCCCTGGCGGGTTTTCCTCGTTGCCATGCGGCTCTCAGTATTATCGGGAGTGACGCTTATGCAGACCGTGTGAGTTCCTTTTGAATCTGGAAGTATGCTTCGCGAGATTAATTGTACAATTATAGCTTTGGTGCCTAAGGTTCCCAATCCTGGTTCTATGCACGATTATAGGCCTATTTCTTGTTGCAACACCATCTATAAGTGCATCTCGAAGATCATTGCTGCGAGAATTAAACAATGTCTCCCAGACATTATCAGCCCATCACAAATGCCTTTGTTCAAGGCCTGAGCATTGCCGACAATGTCCTTATCACCCAAGACCTTATGTTAAACTACCATCGTGATATTGGTCCTCCCAAGTGTGCGCTAAAGGTTGACATCATGAAGGCATACGACACAGTTAGTTGGGGTTGTATCTTGAGTATCCTCTCCTGTATGGGAACCCCTACTCATCTATTGAAATGTATTATGGCTTGCATCACTACTCCCATCCTTCCTCTATTTCAATAAACGGTGAGCTTAAGGGGGTTTTGCTAGCAAGCGTTAAGGCAAGGGACCCATTATCATCTTTTATTCATCCTCGCAATGGAGGCCCTCTCCCGTATCCTTAGCCGTGGCCGCCTAATAAAGTAAGGGTTTTGGGGCTTCACCCCAGATGCAAGGAAATCAACCTAACTCACTTATGTTTTGCAGATGATATGCTTTTGTTTTCGGTGGACATTCCAGTTGTTCAGTATTCATGGACGAATTAAGCAGTTTTATGTAGCTTCTGGGCTTCAAGTGAACAAGTTAAAAGTGCCATTTTCCTACCTGAGTTTCATGAAGTTAGGAATGACTTGCTGAACGCCACAGTGGTCTCGGGCCCCAAGGGTGTTTCCTATGAGATATCTGGGAGTCCTCCGATTTCTACAAGGCTCACTCTACGTGATTGTATGCCTTTATTCAAAGAATTACTAGCCTTAATCCAAATTTCAGACAAGCAAATCTTTTATCTTATGCCTAGACATGTACCGATTGTTTTGCCTTGGCACAAGATACAATCAGACCGTGCGTACTCGTTTAATATCCCCTAAGTATACTATATCTATGATCGAGCAGTCCAAGAGCTTCTTATGGTCCGGAAATTCCGGAGCGCCCGGGGCTTGCTAAGATCAAGTGGGAATCAGCAGGTCTCCAAAGGAGGAGGCGCTTAGGCCTTTAGACGTGCAAAGACCAATGATTCAAAATGTTAGAAGCATGTCCGAATCCGTTTCTGCGCAGCTGACCTCACGGGGCGGCGCTGGTGCGAGGTTTTTTCTCGCCGCAGGGAGCCCTCCGGAATGCAAGGTCCCTACGAGTCGCTCCTCGAGTCAGGCGAAAAATCCTTCAACTTAGAGGATCAAACCCCTCATAAAGCAATAAGGTGGGTAATGGGGCGCGAACTATTTATGGCATGATTTCTCCGAACCCTATTGGTCCTTCCTTCCCTATTATGGTGAGCGGATTCAGAGTGACTCTCGCACCACTTTAACGTCGAGTAGCCGTAGTTATTGGATAGCCGGGGGTGGAATTTGCCTTTACCGCTAATTCAGGGACCTTATTGCTATCAAGAATCAGCTTGTGCCACTACTCCATCGATGCCTCTAGGAGGATATCTCTCGACTCTAGATCCTTCCTGTGGTTTTCACCGTAAGCCTCGGGCCTCGAACCACTTTAGACCAAAGATGCCGCTTAATCGGGCACCATTCGGATGGTTTCCCTAAGCCATCAGAGGCATGCTTTCATTGTCCGTCGTCGTATTGCATAGATTGGTTACCTGTGATAAGCTTCTCAAGTGGGGTCCTTCACCAAATTTATATCTCAGGTATTTTGTCAGGCTAATGTTGAAGATGTGGAATCACTTATTCTTCTAGTTGCCATTTCACAAATTTAGATTTAAGGTAGAGGATTCTATGGTTGTGCTGGTCTCTAGAACTCCAAGGAATTGGGAGAACAAATTCGTGGGTAATTGCCAACAAAGGAAAGTCCTTCAAATTTTATTACAAGGAAGATTGCGTGGTACGCTACTATATCTACCACTGCGGGGGTCACCTGAATAGTAGAATTCATGATAACAACTATGCTCCAAATTCGGGACACTATTTTTCACCTCATTTGTGATTTATGTTGACTGTGATTCGTCTCCCCGAAGGTTGCTTTTGATAGTCCCGCAATGTATCAATGTGAGATGTCCTTCCCTTATTAATATTTTATCTCCTAGAGGTTGATGCTCGATTTGTGATTGCTTTCTGGGCCTCGTTGCCTGCCCTGGTTGTGGGCTGGGTTCTTGTGTTGTTTCTTGCCCTGAATGTGGGCTTGTGTCTTTATTGGTGGCTTTATGTTGTTCTGCCGTCACTGCTCCTATATTTTATGGAGGTGCCGTCCGCTTTTTTCTTTTGCCCGGGTCTGCCGCCCCTGCCTCGCCCATTGTATTTTCTGTCGGGCGTTGCCCCTTGGTAATAAATCTTAATTATCCAAAAAAAAAAAAAAAACATCCCATTTGGTCGGGGCTAATTGAGCAAATGCTCTGATATGTGAAATACATTAAGGACATATTGTCCAAGAAGAGGAAGTTGGGATACTATGAGACTGTCACTCTATCGAAGAGTAAAAAGATATTGAAAAGAAGCCTACCACCTAAGTCGAAGATCCGTAGCTTCACAATCCCATGTGCTATCGGGAATGCTCAAAGAGCCTCTGTGGATTGTAGTGGGCAAACATCAATCCTGGCATATGGTCGATGAACCGAAATCGGGAGAAGGTCCGACGATACCACTTGGTGGGCTATCAGACGGTCACTAACTCATCCATGTGGTATCATAGAGGATGTGTTAGTCAAAGTGGACAATAATAGTGCAGTCGATCTTTAAGAAACTGAAATTGGGAGAAGTTCTGCGTTTGTAATTACAGATATAACACACATCAAGTGTAATAACCATGACTATTGCTATTGAACTAATAGTTTAATTATCCAAAAAAAAAATTACGAGAAAGTCGTCCGACGACAAATACTTCATAGCTATAGATCTGGCCACTAACTCATCCACGGTATCATAGAGGATGGTTAGTCAAACTGGGAGAAGTGCCCTTGGACATGTCTCCTAATGCCGTGGATCAAGTTTTGAACCCGGTTGTCCGACCACTCCGCCTCGCCGATTGTGAATCTCACACTCGGGTCTCAGCCCCATGAAGAGCCGCCTTTAAATTTTTAACTTCGGGTCACCATCCCGCTTCTCGACCTGCTATGATGCTTGGAATATTGGATGTGTATGGAACTCCTATGCACAGCCACTTGGGGTTTAGATGGAAAATCCTCGCTCTCTAAAAGCGCCTAACCATCATATGCTCGCTTAAATGTTCAAGAGAAGGTCGTGGAAGCTAGAGAGACCCTACATCGTGCACAAGCTAATCTGCTATCTAACCCAAATGATTATGGTTTGGTGGGGAATGAGAAGGTGTGCTTGAAGAATTTCCATGACTTGGCTCGTGCTAAAGAAGGGTTTCTGAAGCAAAAATCTAGAATTCAATGGCTCAGCTAGGGGATCAGAATTCTAACTTCTTCCACAAAGCTGTCAAAGCTAGGAACTCGAGGAACTCTATCAAATCCATTACGTTGGAGAATGGTTGCAGATCTGAGGACCCGGATACTATCAGACAGGAGATTGTTAAACATTTCCAATTGTTAAACATCTCCATTACATTGGAGAATGGTTACACAAGGCTAGCCTCCAAAGGGTCAGTCAAACCACTCTGGCTAGGCACTATAGCCTCTACTGCCTCTATCATAAAGCATGCATCACTCGGATGCCTCACCGCATTAGATACACTAAATCCGGGCCCCATCATCCCGCACTCTTAGTTTCAAATTTCTCACCCTTCGCATCAATCTTAGCCTCGTCAGCTGATAGAAATGGTCTACCCAAAGATGATGGGTATCTCTTTATCTTCCCCATGTCTAACACTATGAACGAAGATAAACTCTGGTTTACCTTTACTAGCACATCTTCTATCACTCCCCGAGGATGTTTCAATTATCTATCTGCCAGCTGCAGGGTGACCGTAGTAGGTCTAGCTTCACCTAAACCCAGCCATCTAAAAATGGATAAAGGCATGAGGTTAATACTGGCTCCTAAGTCACATAGGGCTCTCAGGGGCATAGCATAGCTGACAACATCCCCCTCACTCAGATATGAAAACTATCACGAGGATTTCCTGGGGCCTCCAAGATGTGCTCTCAAGATTGATTCTGCAAGGCTCACACTTGGCAAGTCAGGCCGCATTCGACATTTTATCTCAAGGGAGTGGGTACTCTTCAACCCTTTAAGGTACAAGGCTTAAATACTACTCCTAAGTTTTCTATATGTGTCAATGGTGAGCTTACGGGGTTTTTTGCTAGCAAAAGGGGGGTTCACCAAGGGGACCCTTTATCTCCCTTTATGTTTCTTATTGCTATGGAAGCCTTCTCGAGATCCCTATCCAAGGCGGTTCTCCATCCTAGATTTGATTTCCACCTGAAATGTAAAGGGATAAAGCTCTCGCACTTGTGCTTTGCTGATGACATATTTCTATTCGCCAAAGGAAATGTGAACAGTGTACAAATTACTATGGATGAGCTGGCAAAGTTCGAGGCTTTCTCGGGAATGCAAGTTAATAAGCAAAAGAGTGATGTGTTCTTAGCTGGATCAGATGATGCAAGGTTAAAGCTACTATCCTTAACATGATTCGGTTTAGCCTGGGAGTCCGCTTAGAAATATCTCGGGGGCCCGCTTTATCTCCAAAATGTCTTCACTCTAATCGGGCTAACCTCTTCTTGATAAGATTATGGCCAGATCCAAATGGACCAAGATCCTCTCATCCTCAAGGTAGGTTGCATTTTATATCCCCGCTCTCTATAGCATTCAAACGTATTGGTGCAGTATGTTCATCATCCCTAAGTTTACATGTTATAAGATAGAACAGATTTTCAGTTGGTTTCTGTGGTCGGGCAAAGATGTGAATGCCCGGAGAGCCAAGGTGGGTTGGAAGTCTCTATGCCTTCCTAAGGAGGAGGGTGGGGCTTGGGCTACGTCGTGTTAAGGATTGGAATGATGCCGCTATCATGAAGCACATATGGAATTTGTTCTATAGGAAGGACTCTATTTGGGTGGCTTGGGTTCGAGGTTTTGTTGAGGCAGGCAAGATCCGGATCGCCGGATTCCCGAGATGTTCTCGAGTCACAAGATTCTTGAGTCGAGGATAGGGTGAGACCCCTTTATCACATGCGTGTAATGGTGTCGACCTTCTTATGGCATGATTTTGAACCCTCAAATCCAATCCTTCCTCTTGGTGAAAGATTCATGACCTTACCCATTCATGAATGCCGCTGTTGTTTCCGCCATGGATGGTACTAGTGGAATCGCCTATTACTATCTCACCCGATCTTATAAAGATTTAAGAACAAATTTCGTGCCGACTACCTTCGACACTCTAGAGAGGATGTTATATCTGACATATCCACCGAGGTCTTTACCGTTAGTCTCCCGCTTGAACCTTAATAGGACCCTTTCACAGTTCTCAGACACCGCATGCAACCGTAGGGTTCTCTCAGGCTATTAAAAGACACTCCTTCATATACTGGCTAGTTATACAAGACAGACTATCCACTCAAGACAAGCTCCTTAAATGGGGCCTCATCAATTCTATCGCCAGGTTTCTGGCTTCGGGCCAATGTTGAAGATAATGGAATCCATTTACTTTGAATGCCAAATACAAATTCGAATCCGATGAGGGTTCTAGGCCGTGTAAGGCCACAAAGTTACCGAGGAGGTGGGAGAATCTTAATTTCTGGTGACTGGGTGTAAGGGTAACTCCTTTTGCTCTATCACTAAGAGGATTGCTTGGGGTGCTACCATTTATCACTTGCTGAGACAGTGTAATGCTAGAGTCCATGACAACCAATTTATTTCTATTGAATCTATTTTCTCTCTCATTTGTAATGATATCAGGCTCAGAATCACAAGCTTCCAGAATGTAGCTGACAACTCCCATGTTCAGACTGACCCACAAGCTGAAAAGTGTGAAGGCCACCCTAAAAGCCTTCAATTCGCATCTTTGCTGTCGCATGAGTTGTGGCTGCGTATTGCACTTTGCCAGCCTAACTGCGGCTTAATACCTCTAATCCCATGTCAGGGGAAAATGAGAGGAGTTGCTTAAAGAATTATCATGAATTAGCCGCTATCGGTGAGGGCCTTTGAACAAAATCTGTAGTTCAATGGCTAAACTGTGGATCGTAACACTAGCTTCCACAATACAAAGCTCAGAATGCCAGGGGAGTGCGCTTTAAAGGTTACTACATAATGGATGCAGAATCGGCTGACCCATACATCAGCAGAGTCAGAAGATACTTCCATATTTTATGTTCTCAATGAACCTCACTTAACTAATTCGAAAAGTATTTAAATAGCTTGGATGGCTTCAGCGGTCATCTCAAAGATATGGATATAATCGACAAAACAATTTCCCATGAGGAGATTAAGGAAGCCATTTTTTCCATCATGATTCCAAAGCTCCCGCCCCGGCGGTTTCCTCACGCTTTTTCGCGCTTACTCTGGGGCATTATCGAAGTGATGTTTGCGCAAATTGTGGAGTTCCTTTTTTGAATCTAAGTATGTTTCATGACACTGTACGCTTATACTTTGGTGCCTAAGGTTCCTTAACCCGGTTCTATGCACGACATAAACCTATTTCACAGAACACCATCCATAAGTGCATCTCGAAGATCACGCGAGAGTTAAACAGCTGTATCCCGGGATATTATCAGCCCTCGCAGCTCTGTCAGACAAGGCCTGAGCATCACGTATAATGTCCTTATCACCCAAGACCTTATGTTAAACTACCATCGCGGATATGGGTCCTCCTGTGTGTGCGATGAAGGTCGACATCAGAAGGCATACGACATGCTTAGTGGGACTGTGATTCGAGTATTCTCTCCCAGAGGCACTCTTCTCACCTTTTGAAATGTATTATGGCATGCATCTACTCCCGTCCCATCTATTTCCTTGTAAATGAGCTTCAAGGGTTTTTGCCAGCGTTGTAAGCTAAGGGCAAGTGGGACCCATTATCACTCTTTATTCATCCGCAATGCAGTCTTTTCTGCATCCTTAGTCAGGGCAACCACAGGTGCAAGGGTTTCGCCACCCTGTATGCAAGGAAATCAACTTAACTCAATTTATGCTTCATAGATGATATGTTTTTGTTTTCTGTGGACGCAAACAAGGGTTCAGTCTCATGGAATTAAGCAGTTTGCGAGCTTCTCGGCCTGCGAATAAAACAGAAAAGTGCCATTTTTCACCAGCTCTGGCGAAGCCAGGGTATGACTCACTGAGCGCCTCATGGTTCGGGCCCGCGGTGCTCCCAGACATCGAGTCCCTCCATTTCTACAAGGCCCACTCACTTGATTGTATGCCTCTTATCCAAAGAATTACTACGTAATTCAGCCTTGGACTAGCAACTCTCTATCTTATGTCTACAGTTACAATATTCGCTTCTGTACCAAGGACAAAGATAACTGTACCGGGTGCACTGCTGAGTTATCCCAAGTGAGCACATATATCTGGATTTGGAGCATTATTAAGCAAATTTTCTTATGGTCTGAAACTCCGAGCGCCATCGTGCTAAGATCAATCGGGGAGTCAAGCAAGTCTCTCCCAAAGGAGGAGGCTAAGCCAGCCCCACGAAAGCAAAGACCTCGAATGATTCTAAATGTTATAAGGCATGATCCGGGAACTGCTCTACAAGAAGGACTCCCATGGGCAAAGGTGGTGCTGGGAGGTTTTATCTCGCAGCTAGGGGAGTCTCCTTGAATGCAAAGGTCCTACGAGTTGTTCATGGAGTCACAAATCCTTCCAACTTTAGAGAGAGGATCAAAGCCCCTCATGTTACAAGGTGCTTAATTTTTGAGCTACACCTTTTAGCGGTAAAGGCACTGAACCCGGCCGTCCTCTCTCCTTCCCTATTATGGCGAAGTGATTCAGATGACTCTGCAGAATTCATCAGAATGCCTGTGAGCTAGTTATTGATTGAGGGGGTGGAACCGGCCCGTCAAGCACTGGTGGACCTTATCGCTATCAAGAACAGCGCAAAGCAATTAATGCCATATCGATGCCTCAGAGAGGATACTATCTCGACCCCAGACCTTTTCCTTGGATCACCGAAGTCGCTGAACCACTTTAGGCCAAAGAAGCCGCTGTTAATGGGCACTATTCGACCGTTCCTGCCATCAGAGGCATGCTTTCATTGTCTGTCAGTTGCTCGTCACAGAATGCTACCCAGAGAAGCTTCTCACAACCCACTCAATTCTATATCTGTGTATTTTGCTCATTAATGTTAAAAGATTAGAACCATCTATCTTCACTTGCCATTTCACACCGGTATTTTAGCAGAGGATTCTATGGTTGTGTAATCCTCAACCTGAGGTATTGGGAGAACGAACTCTTATGGGTAATTGCCATCAAGGAAAGTCCTTCAGCTCTATTACAAGGAAGATTGTATGGGGTGCTACTATATACCACTTGTGGGTCATCTGGAATAGAAGAATTCAAGAGAACAACTATGCCTTAGCCGACACTATTTTTCGCCTCATTTGTGATGATGTTAGACTCGTATTTCGGTATTCATGTCGTTGATAGTCCCAAACAGATCAATGTGTGAGATGGTCCTTCCCCATTAATATTTTATCTCATGGTAGGTTGAAGGTTTTGATTTGTGATTGTCAGCCTCAAGGCTCTAGCCTGTTGTGTCTCCGTTGCTTTCTTTTGGTGTCTGATTGTGGGCTTGTTTTTGTTGGGGCTTCAGGTTGTTCCTGCCGTCATTCGTCTTATATTTACGTGGGAGGTGCTGTCCGCTTTTCTTTGCCCGCTCACAATTTCTAGCCTCTCGCTTAGACATTCTTCTGGGTCGGGCGTTGTCCCTTTGGTAATAAATCCCACTATCCAAAAAAAAAAACCCGCGAATAGAGCTGTGCAGAGACACGTCATTTTCCCATTACTATCTCTGGTGTCCACCTGAGATGCTTGAACTTGGAGTGATGTCGCATCAGGCCCCGATGTGGGTTGTTGGTGGCAGGTCGTTTTCTCCGGTCCCGGATGTGGGTCAGGCTTCCCGCTTGGTTTGTTAGTCAGGTGTGTTCCGCGCTTCCATGACCGCTGGCCTGGCTTGGCTGCTTTCATGTCTCTTGTCGTGCCACGCCCCTTCCTCGGGTTTTTAGGGTGCTGTCCTTTTTTCGTTTGTTCGTTTGTTTCGGGTGGCCCTTGGTTGTTTGTTGTGCGATTCTCATCTTTGTGCGTGCGCCCTTAGTTCATGGTGGTCCTCCGTGGTTGAATGTGTGTGATGAGTTGGTTGCTTTCGCTTCGCCCCCGCCATGGAAGCGCTTCCGCTAAGGTCGCTTGCTTCTTCGGGTTAGTGGCCCTGCGCCTGTGCTGTGGGTCGCTGTTTCAGATCTAAATGTTGTTTATCGTGGTTCTGTATCGGGCTGATGCCCCTTCCTTTGTTTTGTGAAACAATCCGTTCGCTTTTTCCGTGGCCTTTGGCTTCTTGTATTGTTCTTGGTTGTTTGGTGGGCTTTGCCCTTTTGGTAATAAATTCTTAATTATCCAGAAAAAAAAAAAAAGTAGACAAATTTATCTTCCCCGCATATTTCATTATTCTAGACATGCAAGAACATAAAGAGGTCCCCATCATCCTTGGACGACCAATCTTAGCCACGGGAAGGGCAATGATTGATGTGCAAAAGGGTGAACTGAGGTTGAGAGTTCAAGAAGAGGTAGTGACATTCAACGTCTTAAATGCCATAAAGCATCCCCATGATACCGACAATTGCTTCAGAGTGGATATGCTAGAGGCTATAGTGTTCCAGCCACTGTCTCCTTTAGGAACCATCGGGTTCCTTTAGCCCCTAATGTGGAAGATAGCCAACTCCCTAATCATTTTGAGATATGCTTATCTCTTGGGAGGACTTAACACCTTGAAGCCATCATCTCCTCCTCCCTCTCTAACATGGAGGAGGAGAAATTGTTAAATATCCTAAAGGACCATAAAGAAGCAATTGGATGGTCCCCAGCTGATATAAAGGGGATAAGGCCATCTATGTGTATGCACAAGATATTACTAGAGGAAGACAACAAACCGACAGTGGATGCCCAGAGACGTTTGAATCCTTCAATGAAAGAGGTAGTTTGAAAGAATGTGCATAAATGGTTAGATGCGGGAGTGATATACCCAATCTCGGATAGTTCATGGGTGAGCCCTGTCCAGGTGGTGCCCAAGAAAGGAGGGACTATAGAGCTAGTAAATGAGAAAAATGAATTACTCCCAACCAGAGTAGTTATAGGATGGAGGATTTGTATCGACTTACTGCAGACTGGAACAAAAAGACCTGGTACATCATTTCCTTAATTTTTACCATTCATTGGATCGTGATGTTGGATCGATTAGCTGGAATGAGTACTTCTACTTTCGAGAAATACTGGATAATCAGATCACCATAAATACCCAAAGACTCAGAAAAGACCACCTTCACGTGCCCTTATGGCACATTTACTTTTTGGAGAATGCCATTTAGGCTATGTAACGCCCCTGGAACCTTTCAGAGATGTATGATGGCAATATTTTCGAACATGGTCGAAAAATCCATTGATATTTTCATGGATGAATTTTCAGTGATTGGATCTACATTTGATGACGCTCTTATAACTTGGGGACATGCAATCGTAAGAGAAAAAGGGAAACCAATTTAGTGTTAAATCGGGGGAAAGTGCCACTCTCTTTTTTTTTTTTTTTTTTTTTTTTGATAACCAAGGGGGTGACGGCCCGCTCTTTACGCATCCCCATATCCCCTTCCCTGAGAACCTGACGGTAAGCCTCCCATTACCGGGGAATTTCAAAGGTCCCCCTGAAAAGTGCCACTTTGGCGGTGAGAGAAGGCATAGTCTCTCGGGGCACGCATATCCTGTAAGAGGAATTAAGGTCGACCGAGCCAAGATTGATCATAAAGAAACCGCCTCTCCCACATCGCAAAGGAGTACTCTGAGTTTCAAGCCACATAATTTTTACGTATTTGCCTATTCGAGATTTCTCTAAAGTTTCCAAACTGTCTAATCTTCTTATGCAGGTGTGCCGCTTTGAATTCAATGAGCCATGCATGGACGCTTTTGAGTTGCTGAAAAAAAAAAAAGTTAACCTCAACTCCTACAGTAGTTGCTCCATATTGGAACCTTCCATTGGAAATTATGTGTGATGCAAGCGACTTTGCAGTTGGGGCTGTTTTGGGCCAGAGAAAAGAAAAGGTCTTCTATGCCATTTATTATGCCAATAGAATTTTTAACGATGCACAACTCAATTATGCTACAACAGAGAAAGAATTGTTAGTCGTTGTGTTTGCTTTTGACAAATTCAAACCTTATCTTATAGGTAACAAGGTTATTGTGTTCATATTGGGGGTAATTTGGTGATGATAGACACTACATGATCGAAGTTCCACGAGTGCCTCTTCAACCTTGAGTTGGCGGATGTTCCTTTCTTGGGGACCTATTTTTACGTGGATGAACCGGCGCGAGGGGGAAAACTTCATAGCTAGGAAGTTGGATCTGTCTCCAAATAATTTGTTCTGATATCCCACTCTAATGAATCCACTGTCCTGATTGTCACACCCATTAATCCCCGATTCACTTATTCATGTCAACAACCCACGAACTCCAATACTAACTTTATTACTTATTCCATCCTAGAGATTGTGAAGGATTGCATTTAGAAGATGTATGATCTCTGTACAGATTTACTTGTTTGTGAGTGAAATATCAACGCGATTTACATCAGAATCGTGAACGGTAGTGGATGCCGTGGAGAAATTAAATCGTGCCCAATCCAAATTGTCAACAATCCGATCGATCCTTTCGGCTGATGGATGATGAGATAAGTGTTCAAAAGAGTGACTACCATCTTGCATTATGCCAGGAGGGGTTCTAAACAAAAGTCTGAGTCCAATGGCTCAAACTTCTGGAGATCGGGACACGAATTACTTCCACAAAGCTACAAGGCTCTAATGCTCAAATGCGATAAAAATCATAACATCCGGAATGGGTGCGAATTGAAGACCCACAGTAATCAAAGAGGCAAAGGCGCTTACTTCAAAGATATTTTATGTAAGTTGATGGTCCACATAAGGTCGAATATAGCACCGATGGATTTGTTTGGTCCCCAAAGAAGATCGAATATATTAAATGGTGAAATATCTCGAGAGATCAAGATGGCCATGTTCTTGATTGATGATAACAGCAAGCTCCGGCCCGATGGTTTCTCCTCGCCTGCTTTTCGCTACGCATGGAGCATAATTGGGAGTGATGTAGTTGATGCAGTTGATCTCCTCTTCAAATTCTACAAAGATTCTCCGCGAGATTAATTGTACGATTATTGCTCTTGTGCCCAAGGTCCTAATCCGAGTTCAAGTGAATGATTATAGGCCAACCTCTCAAGAAGACGCTTATAAGTGCATATCGGCAGATTATCGTAGCGAGGTTTAATCGCTGTATTCCTCGAGATTATAAGCCCCGCATAGCCAAACTTCGTGAAAGGTTGGAGTATAGAAAATAATATCCTTATTACTCAGGAGCTTATGATCAATTATCACCGTGATAAAGGTCCTCCTAGGTGTGCACTAAAAGTTGATATTAAGAAGGCTTATGACACAATCATTGAGTCAGATCCTCGGTGGTCTTAGCTAGTATGGGAACCCCTGTGTACCTCTTGGAATGTATTAAGGCTTGCATCACCACCCCATTCTTCTTTTTTTTTGGATAATTAAGAATTTATTACCAAAAAGAGGGAACCCCAAAAACCAAAATACAACCAAGAAACCAGCGTACCGGCTGCGCCCAGAAACGAAACTACACCTCCCCCTAAAAATAAGTGAAAGGGGCAATGTTCGCAAATGTGAAACACCGATAAACAACAACACAATCATGAAACTAAAGCCCACATCCCTAGCGTACAAAACAACACAAAAGAAGTTAATACAACAACGCCCAACCAAGCGAGATGGGCAACAAACATACAAGCTCGCTCCAAAAGACAAACAATGCACAAACCCCACATCCCGGACTGTGAACCGACACCAACGCACAATGGGCGTAGACACGCCGCTGGCAGGCTCAAGCACCTCCTACGGCCCTCAATATAGTAAGGCGCCCATCTCTCGCACAAATCTCTATTCGCCGGGTTGTCGCCACATTATAGAAGCTTGAGATCCTGTTTCCTGACATCATTACAAAATGAGAGAGAAAATATATTTAACCGAATTACAAATTGGTTTTGTGGATTCTAGCATTACGTTGTTCCATATGTGATATGGAGGCTCCCCAAGCAACTTTTCGTGATGAGCATGGATTTACCCTTACAAATCCAAGAACTCCAGCAAAGAAATTCGTTATCCCACCCTCCTGAATCCAGATTGCCCAAGCATACCTAAGAACCCTCCTCCGCATTCCCGATGTAACTTGGCATCTAAAGAATAAATGGTTTCTATCCTCAACATTCGTCGACAAAAACACACACGATAAATCTTCATCAATGAGTCCCCATTTCAAGAGCTTCACTTGAGTGGAAAGTCCGTCTCAGATAACTAGCCATGAAACGAAGGAGTGTCCCTTATCAGACTCGTGAGAACCACATACCGCATGCCGCTAACTTGAGTTTGCGAGGTTTAATGGAGTTCCAAGCAGAACTGACAGTAAAAACACCGGTCTTTGACTGTGTCCAAGATATAACATCCTCTCTATTAATACCAGCGTAGTCATCATTAACCTGCTTTTTTAGCACCAACAAATCGGTCGAAACAAAGAATGTGCCAATTTCCACCTAGCACCATCCATGACACAAAGAATTCCGTATTCTGAAGAATGGCGGAATCATAAAGAATCCTCTCCCCAAAGAGAGGAAGGATCGGACCCAAGGGGTTCCAAAAATCATGCCATAAAAAGGTCCCTATACCATTACATACTTGATGCCTGATAAAAGGTCTCACCCTATCCCTCAACTGAAGAATCTTCCGCCAGCTCCATGAACATCTCGACCCGAGTCCCCGCATTCCAACACGCCCGGTTTAACAAACCTCTCTCGAACCCAAGGCTGTAACCCAACAGTCCTTCCTATAAAACAAATTCCATATGTGCTTCATAATAAGTAAACATTCCAATCCTAACACGACGCGTACCCCCAAGTCCACCTTCCTCCCTAGGCGTGCAGAGACTTCCACTCAACCTTGGCCCTTCTAGCATTCACATCCTTGCCCTCAAACCACGGTGAACTCCCGCTTAAAATCATTGCCTCGATCCATAACAAGTAAATTTCGGACGCATGAACATCAGGCACCAATACGCTTGAATGCCGAAAGAACTCAAGATATGTCAAGTCTACCCGCAGTTGAAAGGCAACTTACAAGTCCATGATCGATTCTCGCCATAATCTTAATATCAATAAGAGGTTGGCAATCAGAATGAGACAGCTTGGAGGAGATGAGTGGCACCCCTATATCTCTTCTACAGGCAGAATTTCAAAGTTAAACCCTCAATATGCCAAGGATAGTAGCTTTAACACTGTCTTCGATCCCAGCCAAGAACACAGCACTCTTTTGCTTATTAACTTGCATTCCGGAGAAAGCCTCGAATTTAGTCAGCTCATCCAAAGTAACTTGAACACTGTCCACATTACCTCTGGCAAACAGAAATAGATCATCAGCAAAGCACAAGTGCGAGAGTTTTATTTGTTTGCACCCCAGTAGTCCCCAAAATCGATGGAGTAGAACCGCCCCGGAAAGTGATAAATCTACGCTCTATAGCAATAAGAAACATAAAGGACGCATAAAGGATCTCCTTGGCGATCCCCTTTGCTTGCAAAGAACCCCCGTTAGCTCACCATTGACACAAATGGAGGAACATAGGAGCAGGACATGCAAGCCTTAATGCATCTCAATAGAGTAGCCGAGTACCCATAGCACAAAAATGTCGAAGATGCGCCTCCAATTTATAGAGTCATGTGCCTTCTCGAGATCGACTCTGAGAGCACACATCTTGAGGCCCATAATCCAAGTGATAGTTTTTCATCAACTCCTGAGTAAGGAGGATATTGTCGACTATGCTACGCCCCTGAACAAAAGTTGCCTGAGCAGGGCTAATAATATCTGGGAGGCACCGCTTTATTCTGGAAGCGATAATCTTCGAGATGCATTTATAGATAGTGTTACAACATGAGATGGGCCTCAGAATCATGCATCGAGCTTGGTTTAGAACTTTGAACCAAGGCTATGATAGTGCGTCTGATCTCGCTGAGTAAACACCCCGAGCCGAAAAATCATACCGCTTCACACACTTCACTCAACAATGTTCCAGCCCTTTGAAAAAGGGAGTGGAGAACCTTATCGGGGCCGTGGGCCTTTGCGTTATCTATAGAGAACATGGATTTCTTGATCTCCTCATGTGTAATTCTGCTGTTAAGTATATCCAGATGCTCAGAGGACCAAACCAAACCATCCAAGTTATACACAACCAATGTTGGGTCCTGCATGTTACTGCCCAAAACTGATTGGAAATGATTAACAAATTCCTGTCTGATGGAAGCTGGATCTTCAATTCTACATCCATTCTCCAGCGTAATTGATCGGATAAGAGCTCCTGGAGTTCCTGGCTTTGACAACTTTATGGAAGAAATTGGAATTCTGATCCCCCAACCCAGCCATTGCATTCGGATTTTGCCTGCCGTAAAACCCCTCTTCGCCTTGAGTTAGATCATGGCACCTTCAAACAACCTTCTCATTCCTTACCAACATGAATCATTTTGATTAGATAATGTGATCGCCTTGAGCGCGATATAGGTCTCAGGCCTCACGACCTTTTCGAACTTTAGCATAAACATGAAAGCTGAATGCCTTTTAAGGCCATTCCTTCACGCCTTCAAGTTTCCGAAAGACTCGCATAGGAGTCCCATACACATCAATATCCCAAGCGTCCTTAACCAGGTCAAGGAAGGAAAGATGATCAGCCCAGAAATTAAAAAATTTAAAAGGACACCTCCGCCTTGGACGCGCATGCTCGGAATTATTGAGGTTCACTATAAGCGCAATGGTCGACAGCCCCTGCCTACCACTTCCGGGGCCACAAAGATGTGGGAACATATCCAAGCGCATTCGCTTTCAAGGAACGAACTTTAACTTCCTAGCAATAAATTGATCACCAACACGATTCCGCTTATCCAGTCGAACAAAGGCTCCATTGTGCGTGACATCATCTAGTTCCAAGCTGAAAAGACATTCATGGAACTCCTCCATGTTAGTTGTCGTAAGTGCTCATGTTACCCCCATTCTTTCACTTGTACATCCGTCAGGTCAAGTCTCCCCATCAAAAACCAAGGTAAGGAACCCACCCTGGAAGCACACAACTGCAGGTGACTCCAAAGCACACTCCTGTTAACCTGATTATTTGAGGCATAAATAGCTGAACAGAAGAAAGAGCTATTATCCTCGAGGACTGTAATGTAACACAAAAAGCAGTTTGATCATTACTCAAAGTATCAACGATTTGACAACCCTGGTCTCCAAAGACACCCAAATCCTACCAAGTTCCGCATGCTATAGTTATGAAGCATCTCCCCATCCAGAAGGGGATGGAATTGAGAAATCAATCTCATTATGGATCCTACCCGAGTCTCCAGAATACGCATAACGCTGAAGGAGTGGACCTCGACCTCAACGTGCTCAATTCCTTTTCGCTTTTTAGGGGACTGGCCCATCCCTCTCTAATATTCTAGGCGCCTAACTTAATCATGGGGGCGTCAGGATTACGCGATCCTCCCGTTGAGGGAACACGATTCTGCTTTTCGCCTCGAGCTCGCTTCCCCGGAAAGAGGAGAGTAATGTCTAATCATCAACTCTCTTTACTGCTTAAAAGAATCACAAATAGGCGACTTAGCCGTAATACTCCGCCTATGTCGTGGATCACGATACTCAAAGAGAAGCTACTTCAGCCACTCATTACACAGCACACCACTTCATCCGTGAATGGGCTATATATTCAAATCATTGGCTTGTCTCAATGGAGAAGTAAAGAGCCCCATGAATTGTAAACCAACGTTATCCCGATGACAATGCTCTTACGAGTTCCAATACTATCAACAATACTATCAACACCATCCCTCCTTCTCGCCGGTGGTCGTATGAGGTATCATAGAGCTAGGCTCAAAGATTTACTTTATCACACCTCATGACTCGCCATTTTGCACTGCACACAAGATGTCGCCTACATCGAGACCTGTGGTGCCCAGAGATTGTGGCAATGTGAGATCTTGTGTCCAAACACTTGACAGTGGGAGCAGTTATGAGGGACCCATGGATATTCAATTCTGATAGTGGTATACTTACCGTTACCCAAGTTGAGACGAGCAGTCTTAGGGAATTTACTACTCAAATATACTTAATAACTTTAACCCACCTTGAGGAGGGACACCAAAATGCTCTCTAGAGACGACTCGCTTGTCGTCCTCACATTGGATCAGCACGTTGATGATAAAACCATTATGTAACCTGAGTTGGTGGGCGTTGACTAAACATGGTTGGTCTTCCCAAAAAAGGTGAAGAGCTATCTGGGTCCCTAAAATGATACCCACATCTGAAACAAGTAGCGCCGGTGAGTTCCTCTCAAACGCGCAAAATGATGGGAATAGTGCCAGTGAGCGCACATCGGAGATCACAACCTCCGTAGACCCCAACGCTGGTGCGGATCGGCCGCCTCGCCTGCTCTAGATCCGGCCGGGCCGATTTGAGAGGTCCAAATTTTTCCAGATCCGTCGCGTCACTCTCCCCGAGCACAAAACCCAAAGAGACGATCTGATTCTGTAGCTCAAACCCATCTTCGTTCAGCGGCCTCTAGTCATGGAGGGCTGTTAGCAACCTCCCAAAGCAGCTGGCGTGTGCTGGCCGCCTCTCATGTCAGACGGAGGGATATGGGCTGGGTAAGGACTGTTAGCCGCGTTGAGGCGCACTTTGTTCAATGCGGCGTGTAACACCGGACTGGCCGGGTTTCCGTGGCGGCTGGACCGTGCGCGCAGACCGTGGGTTGAGACAGAGAGCAAGGTACAAGACCCAAGCAGTAGAGCGTAGGTTACAAAGGATGGTGATCTGGGAAGAAGGCAACGCCCCTGAAATCCTCGGAAGAACCTTTTCTCTATGCCCGAAAAGCAAAGGTTCTCTCCCGCTTCTATAGTCCACATATTGCCGGCGGAAAGATGGCTTACTAAGCCCTGGCCGGAGGCAGAAATGAGTGCATTTATATGTGGGAAGGCCGCATTCTGACAATTCCTCGGATAAACGCCTCCTCGTTCCCCTCAAGCAGCGCTCCCGGTTAGCGTGACCTGCGGGGGCAAGAAGGAGATGCCAGACATATCCACAACTGAGAATGGTCTTTACTTCTTTAGATTCAGGACCTTATGTGTCTCTGATTGGGTTTAGATTCGGTCCATGGCACCGGGCCGAGACCCTTCATATTACGTGCTGCATCCTCCGCATGGATATGCTTAACATTCACCGTCCTCTATCCCACTCAGTCTAAGTTCTACAATATCCCCGAATATCGGGACAAGCACATGTCTCTGGGTACATTGCAAGTACTGAAGTATCCCGCTCCACCTCGATTCACTTACCGAGAACCGCATAAACATTCCCGCTTAGGATCCAGGTAGGGGTGGATTGTGAATTCCCTAAATCAGTTCTCCTGGACAAGGGAAATGGCAATTTCTCAACGATAAGAGTTGAATATCCCTGGGCTCCAAAATGCTGTCCAGTTTGCAAGCGATTTGGTCATAATCTGGAAAATTGTCAAGTTCGAAGGGCCCAAGCAAAGAAAACCGCGTCTCTAATCCAAAAGTGCAAGAATGTCTCCGCGGGTCGGGATGTTTTGTGCACTCGTTGGATATGAAGGTTACACAGTTATAAGGGGAGGTGCCACCTGCATCGACTCCAATGTTGTTCCCGGCGACTCGCCCTGGAATAGCAAAGCAGTAAATCGCTGATGGCAAAGGCAAAGCAGGTTGAGGAGTGTAGTTAGCATGGAAATGAAAAGTTACATGGAAACACGCGTTTGAACGTCTAGCCCTTCATGAGGAAGAAAGAAAAGGACTAAGATTCTAGTTTCCAGATTCGATCCTAGCAAAGATTTCGAATTTTCGATAATTCCCCCGTTTTACTAATGCCTACATATCAAGAGAGTTGATGAGTCGGGACTTCACTGCGCCAATTTCAAGAAGAAGCTCAAGAAACTCAAGAAACGGAACCTTGCTAATTTGCAGGATCCAGTGGTTAAGGGGCATACGCAGCTTCCCAATGGTTAAATTTGCTTCATGGAACATAAGGGGGCTGAACGACCCCCTCAAGCAAATAGAAGCACGCTCGCTGTTAATCCCATGCTCTTGATTTTGTGTGTATTTTGGAAACCCTGCAAAGTAGTCAATAAGATTGTGGATCTTCTTACAATTTTCCCAAAGTTGGAAATTGTTTCATAATTATGATCATGTTCCGCTTAGAATCCGATTCGGGGTAAATCCCGAAAATTAGGGGCAATGATATCTTTCACTCCATGGACTGCTTACGCTGTGGTCGTGGTTACAAACATCAAAGATAACTACTCATTTTGGTGTCTCTACTGCTTATGCTTCTCGAATAGTTACATAGATAGAAGTGGAGCATGGAATCATCTTCGGTGTGGTACCGTGGTCGGGTCAAAACCCATGGGTGGCAATTGGTGATAACACCAAATTGCATTCACGCTGAGAAATCGTGGTAATTTGGTGATACAAATAAGGAGTAATTTTTATGAGTGTTTGTTCAACTCTGAATTGGCTGATATTCCTTTATTCGGGGTCCTATTTTTACGTGGATAAACCTGGGCCGTGAAGGGCAAACTTTATTGCTAGGAAGCCGGATCAAGGTTTTCAAATGAATACCGTATGGATATGTTTCCCAATGCTTAACTGGTCCACTCCCGGATTATCCGACTTATCGCCGGTTACAAAACCTTAATGTTAGTGCAGCCCCGAGCGTAGGAAATATCCCTTTCAAATTTTTTTAACTTTCCGCTGACCACCCCCGGCTTCCTTTGGCATTGCAGGAAGCTCGAGGGTGCCTGAGACTCCCATGTACAAATGGCCACAAAACCGAAAAGAGTGAAGGCCTCCTAAGATGTTGTTCAATTTCCACTTCCTTGGTAAGCCGTATGGATTGATGCAAGGTCGGGACCGTGGATGATGATCCGTAAGTTTGTGTAAGTCAAAATATGGGTTCGGGGGTAGTTTTCTCTTGGGCCAAAATAGGTTGCGGACGAATTTTGAGATTTTCTAAGTTAAGAAAGGTGATTTTATGGTATATAAGGGAAAGGTATTTTAGGGAAGGTTTTGGTAATATGGAACAAGATTTGGAAAGTTTTAGTTGAGGTTGAAAATATGGTTATGGGAGTTTAGAGGAAAAGATGAGATGGTGATGGAAAGTAGAGTTTGGGTAATAAAAGTGGTTACTTAACGGCTTAATGGAAATCCATCCACACAAGATGGATGATGAAGTGAAGGCGCCACAATCAACTATGGATCTCAAGTTGATTGATGTTCTGACAAAGACTCTCGCCACCAAGGAATCCACCAAGGCATGAGAAGCCACGAACTCCGTCCCTGAATCCACCCAAGAGATAAGAGAACAAGAGAGAACTCTTAAAAGAGAAACTCGAAAAATATTAGTTAAACTGAACCGATTGTCAAAAGACTACATTGATGTGTGTATATATACCATACTTTCTAAATCAAAAAGCAACTTCTACTTAACTAGGAAAAGAAACTTCTAAATTACAAAAAGCAACCTTAAAAGAAAACTTTCTAAAATAAATAAAGCAAACTTTCTAAAATAAACAAAGCAAATCTTCCTAAATAAATAAAGCAAACTTTCTATAATTAATATGGCAAATTTCCACATCGTGTGGGTTTGTCCAAGTCTGACCACGTTTTTTTGCCTTCCAAGGCCCAAATGAGGTCCAAAAAAGGAGTTTTCACATGTATTCAATGCGTCTTGACCTCCCCAATCCAAATCTTCAATAATTAGGGCTGAATTCCCAATGTTCTGTGTTTACAAGCCCGCATCAATCCCCTATAGTTGGGAAAAGACTTGTCCTCAAGTCTTCACCATGATATGCCCTCAAATCCTTAACCTTGAATGTAGGCAAGATATTGCGCCACCGACAATTAAACCTTGTAAGCATTCTTTATGATCTTCTTAATAATCTTGAAGAACCATCTATTCTTGTGCACAACTTGGAATAATTTCTTTTTTTTTTTGGATAAGTAGGAACACCTCTCTTTTTTATCATGGGATCGAATCCATCCTCCCGGATCAAATACCGCCGCCGATAACCTTTCATATGCTTGTCTTTCATATTGTTCCACTTTTCGGGCTCTTTGTTGAATCTTGCTTCCTCATGAATAAAATGTTGTTGAAAGCTTGGCAATCAAAACACATACTCCAAGATCCATCTTTCATGCACCAACATAGTGGGAAACTACATAGGAACTTTCACTCTTCTCGAACAAGCCCTTTGTCTTAAGAAAAAATCATCAACTTGTGTTTTTAAACTCTTCATGCTCCTTAGGCTCTTCATAGAGGCTAGCTTATTAGAAAACCAAACCCGTATGAGGTTCATTTGATGCTGAATACCCTCATGTGGAAACCGTGGTATTTTCTTCGTGCATTACATCAACAAATTTATAATCGATTTTGCTTCTCGTGAGAATTCTCACTTTCTAGCTTCTTCAACTAAAGTCGTCAGACTAAAACATCTTTGATTTCTAAATCAAAATTTGACAGAAGTGAACTCGTCTTCTCATCTTCTTCCTGGACATGGTTAGATTCGAGTACTTCTTCAACATCCAACTTATATTTTGACAAAGAGGATTTGTTCTCATTGTCTTCGACATGGTTAGATTCGATCACTCTTGGTTCAACATCTTCCTTGGCTTCATCTTCCTAATTAAGGCAATCTCTTTTGGTTAGATATCTGTAATCAATATGCCCCCAACCCTTGGCACTTAAAACACGCTCGACTTAGAAGCCAATTCTTGCAGTGCTTCACTCTTACTCTTGAGTGTGGGTAGTTTTCCTACCACTAGGATTCCAAGAATTAGAACCTCTAACAAACCCTTCATTAGCCACACTCTTAGTTGTAGAGTTTTATACTTTTTTTTTAGCCCCAACCTTCAAAGCAAGTTTCATCACATCTTGAAGACTATTATATGGTTGCAAAAACAACTCTAGCAATACTAGATCTCAAACCAGCAATGTAGTGGTATTATGCATATTTCTGCTTTGCAAGTCTCCTTTGATAAATCAAGTTTACAAACTTAGCGACATTCCTCCACAAATGATTCTCACGTTTCGAATTCTGAATTTTGAGGAAGATATCTTGGCGACAAGGAAGGGAAGATACTTCCTTTTAGCTCTTTCTTCATCTTTTCCCAAGTTTCAATCTTCTTCTTGTCATCTCTTCTGACGTTGCCTCTTTAAATTTTCCCACCAAAAAGAAGCATTCTACGCATCTTGATAGCCACCAACTTCACCTTTTGCCGCCTGGGATCATAATATCTAAAGACACGTTCGACCCAGATAATAATCCAAGAAGTCATCGCGATGCATTCTTCCTTCAAATTCTTAAATAATGAACTGACAATTCAGAACTCATTCGCTACATACGCATCACTATCAGATTTGATTCACCTCATAATCATATTCTGAATGCTTCGTCTAGATCACGCCCGATAATCCCGAATTTGGCTGAACAGATTACCTTCTCGCTAACCTTTGTCCCATCTCCCGAAGGTTTTATTTGCAGAGGGATTACTGCTGATAGCACGCTGGCAGATTTGAACCGCTATCGTGTCATTGCACGGATTTGAACTGACATTTGAACTGCTGACAGACTTTATTCAATCAAGAGTCTTCTTTGACTTAGATCACACACCCACCCAGTCATTCGATTTTTACAATAATGCGGATGGATGAACGGTAGTTTAGCAAACGCATTTGGGTGGTTCGATGTTATGCTATGACAATTTTACATCTTCGCGCGACGGCATATGCGTGGTGCAATTTAGAATCATAAATATAATAGATTTGGTGGTCTGAATGAGGCTTGAAATATATTTATAGGCTGAGAGAGATGAGGGTTATGAGAAAGAGAAGCAACAAAAGTGGTTATCACCCATGACGAAACGATCCACACAAGATGGATGATGAAGTGAAGGCGCCATTAATCAACTATGGATCTTATTGATTGATAGTTTGACAAAGACTTCGCCACCAAGGAATCCACCAAGGTATGAGAAGCCACGAACTCGTCCCTGGGCGGGAATCCACCCAAGAGATAAGAGAACAAGAGAGAACTCTTAAAAAGAGAAATCTGAAAATATTATTAAACTTGAACTGATTGTCAAAAGACTACATTATGGGGGTATATATAGCCTCATACTTTCTAAATCAAAAAAGCAACTTTCTAAATTACAAAAAGCAACTCCTAAAAGAAAACTTTCTAAAATAAATAAAGCAAACTTCTAAAATAAACAAAGCAAATCTCCTAAAATAAATAAAAAGCAAACTTTCTATAATTAATATGGCACCCACACGTGGGTCATCCTAAGTCTCGACCACGTTTGGCCTGGCCCAAATGAGTCCAAAAAGGAGTTTTCACATGTATTCAATGCCTCACTCTCCCCAATCCAAATCTTCTTCAATAATTAGGGCTGAATTCCCCAATGTTCTGTGTTTACAAAGCCCTCCCGTGATCAATGATCGTGTCGAGGATGCCAAAGTGGGGCTTTAAAACTACTAACTGCTTATTCAACAATCCTTCTGATCCCATGCTGATGGATAATGAGAGGAAGCAAGCAAAGACTCTCACGATCTTACGCGAGGAGGGTTTCTAAAGCAAAATCTGTGAGTACAATGGCTCAAGCTGAGACTTAATACAAGTTTCTTCCACAATCAAGGCTCCTGGTGATGCTCTATATGATTTCAAAGCCCTTTAACCATCTGAAATGGTCGTTAATCGAAGATCCCCTTGGCCATAAGGAGGAAGCCGCTATTACTTCAAAATATCCTATGTGTTGATGGCACACCTTATGACCAAGAGTATTTGAATAACATCGATGGGTTTGGTTGGTCGCAGCATCATCTGGACGTTTTGAATGGTGATATTTCTCAAGAGGAAATTAAGAGGGCCTTGTTCTCTATTGACGATTTCAAAGCCCCCGGCCCGGATGGCTTTTCTTTCTTCAAGGCACTGGAGTATAATCGGGGAGTGTGATGCTATTTGATGCAAAGGTTATCTTTCTTCAAATCCGGCATCTTACTGTGGAGATTTACCTGCACCATAATTTGCTTTAGTGCCAAAGGTCCCTAATCCGTAATCTATGGGCCACTATGTACCAACATCCCGTTGTAACACTATTATATGCATATCAAGATTATCACGCGAGGTTTAATCAATGCATTCCTGAGATTATAAGCCCTACGCAGTCAGCTTTTGTGCAAGGTCGGCGTATAGCTATAAATATCCTATTACTCCAAGAGCTTATGATCAAATTATCACCGTGATAAAGGCCCTCCTGTGCGTGCCTAAAAGCTGGATATTAAAGTGCGCTTGACATAATCAGCTTGAGCTTTATTCTCGGTATTTTAACCGAATGGGTAAATTTCTAATAGTTTCTTTGAAATGTATTAAGGCTTGCATCACTACCCCAACCTTCTCTCGTTTCGCTAATCAGCCAAGGGTTTTCACGCAATCGTGGAGCCTGAGACAAGGGATCCCATATCGCCTTTATTATTTCTATCATTGCCATGGAGGCCTTTTCGCATCCTCGTCTGGTAGGCCAGAGACAGGATTTTCGCTTTTATCCTAAAATGTAAGGGATATCAACCTAACCCACTTATGCTTATTCGATGACATTTTTCTTTTCATTTGTGGGACGATATCCCAAGTATCAAAATCTATTTTGGATGAGTTGAACAGATTCGGGGGTTGTCTCGCCGCAGTAAACCATCAAAAAGCGCCATTCATTGTCGGTAAATGGTGAAGTCAAACTGCCACCACATCGGCCTACCAGAGGTTTCCTATGAAATATCTCGTGTTCCTTCGATCTCAATAAGGGTCGCCACACCGCGATTGCCACCACTCGGAAAATAATGGCCGTAATCCAGTCTTGACAAGTAGGGCGCATCATATGCGCGCATTAAGGGGCCTTACGTTCCGTGGTTGCATAGTATTCAGCTGTATTGGTGCAGTATGTTCATTATTCCGAAATTCATAATTGCCAAAATTGAACAACTTTTCAGCAGCTTTCTGTGGGCCGGAAACCTGGGAAATTCTCGTCGAGCTAAGGTTAGTTGGGATTCTGTGTGTCTTCCGAAGGAGGAGGGCGGCTTGGGCCTGCGTCGGATCAAAGACTCGAATGATATGAATGTTATGAAGCACATTTGGAACCTGTTTTTTAGGAAGGACTCGCGGTGGCGGGCGCAGAGGTCAGATTTTCTGAGGCACGGAGCCTTTGGTGTGCCAAGACTCCTTCTCGATTTGTTCCTGAGCCGGAGGAAAATTCTCTGGTACTGAAAGATAAGATGAGACCCTCTATCAATCACAAGGTTTATACCCGTGAAAGGGACATTCCTTTGGCATGATTCCCGAACTGATTGGTCCTCTCCTCCTCACTATGGAGTAACTTATTGTATATGATTCCGTTTATTAAGAATAATGCCTTGTCACGAATTTATCGGGTGATGGCAGGTGGAATCGGGCCTACGCGAACTTTGTCGACCTTATGGGAAATCAAGAGCAATGTGTCAATTATCACTTAGATGTCTCTATGAGGATTTTGTTACAATGGACTTGCTCCATCCGATCTTCACTCGCTTTTTTCTGCCTGGAACCATTTTAGATCGAAAATGCCGGTGGTCTGCTGGCATTACACGATATGGTTCCCCCAAGCGATCAGGAGACATGCTTTTATAGTTTGGTTAACCATTCAGGACAGATTAGTTACGCAAGACAAACTTCTCAAATGGGGCCTAACTAACACTAATTCATGTGCTTTTGCAGGCAAATGTCAAGATAGGAATCACTGTTAAAGCCATTTCACCGCCGGGCATTTGGCTGAGAATACCATACAGGAAATCTGCACGCTGGGTTGGGAGAATGAATTCTGCGGGTTTGTGCTTCTAAAGGGGAAATCATTTGTTCTATTACCAAGAGGATTTACGTAAGTGCTACCATTTATCATTTTCTCTATGGAGGCATCTTAATAGTAGAATCTACGAGAACATCTATTCTCCCACGATTTACCTCTTCTCCATCCTCGGGCCTCGTAATGATGTTCCTATTGAGAATCTCAAGTTTCTGCATGTGGTGTGGATAATTCAAAGGAATGTAGAGCCATGTGTGAGAGACGGTCCTTCCCGCTTCATATCTGGGTCTTGTCGGGTTCTCTCGCTGATTGATGTGGTTTGGTTGCTATTGGGTCCCTGGGTCTCTTCGCCTGTCAGCTTTCGCTCAGCCGTAATGGGCTTTGGGTGTGTTGTCTCTCCGGGTTGTGGAAGTGAGCTTAGTTTTTTTTGGTTTGTTGTCCTTGGTTGTTGCCTTTATTTTTGGGTGGGAGGTTCTCGTCTGTTTTTTCTTTTTTCTTTGGGCCTTGGGCTCGTGTATTCTTTGGTTGTGGTGTTTGCTTTTTGGAAATAAACGCTTAATTATCCAAAAAAAAAAAAAAAAAAAAAATTTACTACTCACATCTACCTCAATGCATATTCTAGCAAAAGATAGTCTGGTCCTGTTTTCAGTGAGTGAGTCCATATGTAGCGGTTTCCCAACGGCACTTGCTATATAGCCAAGACAAGTGTTAGTCCAATATTCAAGAGGAATATTTAAAGAACTACCCAAATAGCAGAGAAGAGAGTCGGGATGTTAAGTACTCCCCATGCCTGGCCGCTACACCCTCAATATAATAGGTCTCCCTCCAATATACCACGACCACATTTTCCATTACTCAACTCTGCGATCCATGTCTCTGAATCTGAAAAGATACAATCCATTATCCGTAGTAGAAATTTCAGGCATCTCATGTTTCCCCCACAATTTATCCACCGTTGCTCTAACCACATGAATAGGCAACCTTTTGTCAAAAAATTGGCCGACTAAGCAACCCTTCCACATGCTAACGCCTTCGAATACTGCCTCGTCAGGAGGATGGATCTCCGGCACCCCATCTACACAGGCAGGAGCGTAGTAGTCCAAATTTTGGGATCAACCAGCCGAAATGAAAATGTATTTATTCCAGCATTTGACTGGCTCACGATCCCCCTTCGGATCCCAGCTGGTGCGCCGGACCTGCTCACTGGTTACCGAGCCACTTTTTGAACTCCCAAAAAATCCAGACATTGTGTCGGATTGATTTTGCACCCTTACTGACTGGACCCATCAGCGATGGTCTCGACCGATGCCTTTATCACCGCCTCTAAAAGACGCCCGCCATTTGCAAGATCTCCTGAAAGCAACCGACAAATGGCGGGTTTGCCACTGCCATTGCCATCCCTTTAAGATCCGATCCTCTTTCAAAACCTTAAACTCCAGATTTTGACACCTGATTAGTTTGAACGCCTGGTCTCAGCCGCTACGGCCTCAGATCCACAAACCCCAAACTCCGATCACTCATGACTCTTGGCATCTTTACTACCGCCAAGAGGATCTAGTCAAGGCGGAGAACATAATGCTCGATTCGTGTTCATCGAAGGCCATGAGCACCGCCAGCCGGGTTTTGGTTACGTAAAACTGCCCGACCGCTGATGATCGTATCCATAAATGACTCCCCACTTGGGCCTAATGTCACCATCACCTAAAGACCTAACTCATCGATCGATCCACCGCCCACATCGAAGAAGACCATATTCGGAACCACATAAGTCTCAGATCCGCCGAGAAGGTGACCTCTCCTTCAGAATGGACTTCACAGATTTCCCTGACAATCCTAATCGCTTCACCATCCTATTCCCTGAAAACCCTCACGAAAAACCACAAGGATTCCAACCATCCTCCATTTGATCCACTTGAATCGAATGTGAAATGATCATCTTCGGATCTCGCCTTGATCCACTCAAGTGGTGGGAAACCCGCCGTCCCCCACACTCAACCACTTCCATCACGGATCTAATATTTTTCCGATTTACCGGGCCATCATTTTAGGTCTCAACTTGAGACCTCACCAATGCGATTTCCGATTTTTTTGTTTATTGAACCCAATATTGTTCAAGACTTACCTTCGCCTCAAATTACCAGAGCATTTCATTGCTAAGATGTGTATGGTTCTTCTCCTACTTGGTTTACCTTTCACAACAATTCCCATCTCTTCTCCAGATCGCAAATGCGGTTCATGGTTTTTTTGCTGAAGAACGGGTTTAAGCAAGGGGACCCTTACGCCTTTATTATTTACTTACGTTATGGAGGCCTTGTCTAGATCCCTTTCGCACGCCTGCAGTCGATTTTCAATTTCACCCGAATGTAAGGAAATTAATTTAACTCATCTAACCTTTGCGATGATATTTTCTTTGTCTGGGACTAAGTCCAGTTGGTTCAAGCATAATGATGAGCTAAAATAGTTCTGAGGAATTTTCACAAGTGTGAACAACAAAGAGTGCAACATTCATTGCCTGCAACGGTGAAGTCAAGTCCACTCATCAACACCACCGGATTCAAGCTTTGGGGGAGCTCTTATGAAACATCTTGGTGTTCCGCTGATTCTCAAGGTTGTCCCACTGGATCGTCACTTACCGGATAAAATTCGCTTCTTACTCGACATGCGCCCTTTTCTTATAGCGGAAGACTGCAGCCTTAATCAATTCTACATATAGTATCCACGCATCGTGCAAGCTTTGTTCATGTATTCCAACATATACTATTTATAAGAGATTGAGCAAACTTTCACAGTTTTTGTAATGGGAAGATCAGAGTAATTTACCGAGCCAAGATTAAATGGGAGTCGGGCCACACCGCGAGGAGGAGGGCTTCTGCCACAGCGCGAGAATTAAAGACCCGAATGATTACTCGAATGTAATGAAACACATCCGGAATTTGATTTGGCGGTGAAAGGACTCAGCAGGGTGGTATGGGTAAAGGAGGATGTATTTGAGACGCGTGGAGCTTTTGTGCAAAACCCTTCTCATCTGTCATGGAGTCAAAATTCGCAAATTAAAGACAAAATTAGGCCCTTCATAAAACACAAGGTTTGTAATCAAGAAGGGGACTTTTTGTGGCATGATTTCCGAACTTGGTCCATCTTATCCCACTATGAGATCGAATTGTATATGATTCAAATTATCCAAAGTAAAGCCTAAGTAGCGAGGTTATTGATGAGGGCGGTAGTGGAATCGCCTATCGCGACTCGCTGACCTTATCGACATCAAGAATAGGTGTAAATTACCATCTTGATGTTACTAGAGGATATCATTTCAGACCTCAAATTCTTCTGGGTCTTCACCGTTAATTCAAATTTTGGAACCATTTCGTAATCGAAAATGCCAGGGCTAGCCGCATCATACGATAAGGTTTTTTTTTTTTTTTTGATAATTAAGAATTTGTTACCAAAGGGCAACGCCTGAACCAAAGAATACAAGGAATGTAAAGGTCCGGTCACAATCAGTAGGAAGAAAACGGACAAAGACTCTATAACAGGAATGTGCAACAAATTGAACAACACAAAAACACCAAAAAAAACAAGCCCACAAACCGGGCAAACAAGAAGCAACACAAGAAACCGCCCACACTCTGCAAGGCAACAAGGCCTCAAATAATCACAAGTCATGCAAACACCTCACTGTGAGGATTTTCAGTGGCCTATCACACCAGGGACTCCTATTGCTAATGGCAAACTGGCCAGGCACCACTATATCGATGCCTCTAGAGGATACTATCTCTCGACCCCAGATCCTCTCGTTTTCACCGTAGTCATTGGAACCACTTTAGGCCACAAAGTTAGCCGCGCAGTTAATTAGCACTATTCATCCGTCTCCAAGCCATCGTGGAGGCATGCTTTCATCACCCTGGTCACTGCCTGTAGTCAGACGGGTTACCCAGAGGCTTCTCAAGTGGGGTCCTACCCACCTCACCACCCTTCGCCTGCCATTTCACACTGCATTTCCAAGGTGAGATCTACAGCGGTGGGTCTCTAGAACCCGAGGCATTGGGAGAACGAATCCCATGGTAATTGCCATCAAGGAAAGTCCTTCACCATTACAAGGAAGATCGCACGGGTGCTACTATATACCACTCAGGTCAATCTGAATAGAAGAATCCAAGAGAACAACTATGCTCCAAAATTTATTACCTTATTTTTCTTCATTTGTGATGATGTTAGACTTCAGATTTGCATTCGAAGGTTGTTGATAGTCCCGCAAAACAGATCAATGTGAGATTGTCCTTCCCATTAATATTTTATCTCATGGTAGGCTGGTTGTTGATTTTTTGATTGTTGGGGCCTTGTTGCCTTCCCGGTTGTGTTTCCGTTGTTTCTTTTGGTTCTTGATTTGCGGGCTTGTTTTGTTGGGGGCTTTGTGTTGTTCTGGCCAAGGTCTGCTCCTATATTGCATAGGGAGGTGCTATCCGTTTTTCTCTTTGCCTGCCCATGGCCTCTGCCTCTTGCTTTGTATTCTTTGGTCGGGCGTTGCCCTTTAATAAATTTTAATTATCCAAAAAAAACAAGATTTGAAAGTTTTGGGTTGAGGTTGAAAATTTGCTACGAGAGTTTAGAGAAAAGATGAGACGGCGAGGATAGTAGAGTTTCCAGACAAGAGTGGTTACTTACTCAAGTTAATGAAACGATCCACACAAGATAGATGATGGAGTGAAGGTGCCACAATCAACTATGGACAAAGCCGATTGATGTCAACAAAGACTTCGCCACCAAGGAATCCACCAAGGTATGAGAAGCCACGAACTCGTCCCCCAAGGGAATCCACCTAAGAGATAAGAGAACAAAGAGAGAACTCTAAAAGAGAAATCAAAATATTATTAAACTTGAACCGATTTTCAAAAGACTACATTAGGGGGTATATATATTCCCATACTTTCTAAATAAAAAGCAACTTCTACTTTAACTAGAAAAGAACCTCAAATTACAAAAACAACTTCTACTTTAACTGTGTTAAACTTTCTAAATTACAAAAGCAACTCCTTAAAAGAAAACTTTCGAAAATAAATAAAGCAAATCTTCCTAAAATAAATAGCAAACTTAAAATAAATAAAGCAAACTTTCTAAGATAAATAAAGCAAACTTTCTAAAATAAATATATAAACATCGGGTCATTCAAGTCTCGACTACGTTACTTCTTCCAAGGCCCAAATGAGGTCCAAAAGGAGTTTTTACATGTATTCAATGCGTCTTGACCTTTCCAATCCAATCTCTTCAATAATTGTGGCCGACCCCAATGCTCGTGTGTTTACGCATGCTCCGCATCAAATAAGAGCACCCAAAATGAATAAGTCTAGGTTTCACGCCTTTCAGCCATCAAATATTTGATCAGGGACACAACTTTTTTTTTGTTTTTGACAATTAAGAATTTATTTAAAATAGCAGAACGCCACAACCAAAGAATACACGGCCCAAGGCCCAAGCACCAGGAAAAACGGATAAAGACTTCCTAAAAACATAGGTGGCAAAACAGTTCAAACAACCAACAACAAATGATAACACTAAACCAAGCTCACACCTACATTCCGCAAAGCAACTAAACCACAACCCTACTACAAAACGCAAAGGCAACCAGACCACCAATGACCAAATTTCCAACTGCAGTCGCAATCCATCAATCACCCGCATAACCTACCGCGCCAAGAAATAAGGCGGAAAAACCATCTCTCACAAGACGCCTGCTCACCGGATCGTCTCGCAACTTTTGGAAAACTAGAAATTCTTAATCGAACGTCACATAGATAAGATGAAAAATAGCATCCAGAGAAAGATAGCTCATAACTTACTATTCGCGGTTCCACAAGTGACAGGAGTTAGACCCCACAATCCTTCTTAATTATACATTAAAAGACTTCCCTTAGTAGCACTTTTACCCAAAAGAATTCATTCTCCTAACCTGCAGCAGCCTAACATTCCCAGGCCATAACCCACATCCTCAACCAAATACCAAAGAAGGAATTAAGGTGCGAAGAACAAATGATTCGTCTTCAACATTAGAACTAAGCAGCTCTAATGTTCTACCCGCTGGTCCTCCTTCCTATTATGGTGAGCCATCTTGTATGACTGAATTCATTGTAACGCCGAGTAGTCAGAGTTATTGATGAAGGGGGTGGATCTGGCCTGTCGCTTAACTACAGCACCTTATTGCCACAGACAGCTGTGCCAATTCACCTTATCGGCACTTCTAGGAGGATTATCTCGACTCTAGATCCCATGCTTAACGCAGTTCGCCTCTAACCACTTTTTACCTAAGATGCCTATTTGTTAATCGGGCACTATTCGATTTGGTTTCCCAAGCCATCAGAGGCATGGTTTACCACTGGCCGGCCAGATGTAATAGATTGGTTACCTGTGATAGCTTCTCGCCAATTCCTATCAAATTTATATCTTCAGGTATTTTGTCGTGGCTAATGCTGAAGACAAGGAACCACGATTCTTCGCTGCCATTTCACAAAACGATCTGCAGGATTCTAAGGTCAGGCGTGGTCTCCGGAACCCGAGGAATCGATAACGAATTTCGGTAATCATACCAAGAAAGTCCTTCACTCTATTACAAGGAAGATTATGTTACTATATCTACCACTTGTGGAACATCGGAATAGTAGAATTCCTTGAGAAAATGGAACTATGCTCCAAATTGATACTATTTTTCACCTCATTTGTGATGATGTTGGAGCTTCGTATCTACGGTCTCGGAAAGGTTGTTGATAGTCCTGCGAAACGGATGATGTGTGAGAGATGGTCCTTACTTATTAATATTTTATCTCTGGTAGGTTGGATGCTTGATTTGTGATTGTTGGGAACCTTGTTGCCTTTCCGGGTTGTGGCGGGTTCTTATGTTGTTTCTTTTGCCGGTTGTGTGCTTGTGTCTTTGTTGGTGGCTTTATGTTGGTGGGCTGTTGCACATTCCTATATTCTCGGGGGAAGTGCTGTAGTTTTCTTTCTACGCACAGTTTGTGGCCTCGGAGCTTCGAGTTCTTTGTGTTATTGGATTCAGAAACAATTTACCTTGAGTATCATTCTTAGTATCAAAAAAAAAAAAAAAACATTAGAGAGCAATGGAATACACCCAGTGGAGTTAGTCAAACCCGTTTGAAGCGGTTTGTCTTGTGTAGCCAACTTGTCGACGATTATTGTGATAATCATGTCTCTTGAGTAGCTTGAGGAAACCATATCGTATAAAAAACTGGTTTAGTGGAATGGTGGAATGCTCTCTAGGGCGAAGATGGAATGCTCTCTAGGGCGAAGATGGAATGCTCTCTAGGGCAGACCCACTAGTCAACGCATTGAAGATGGAATGCTCGATTGGGTGGAGTGGGTCTTTGGTGGAGGGTCCACCCACTGATCGAGCCTCCCAAAGGGGTTCTCTGCGTCTTGGGCTCCAAACGGGGGGGACTAACCTGAAGCGATGCGACCATGGCGAGATCTCCATCCGGAGCGCACATCGGCGCGATCTTAAAGTCAGGCGACTCCCATTGCGGCTCAAGCTACCTCAGTGGCGAGGTCATCAGGCATGCGCGGCCATTGTCGGGACATCAAACGGGTTTTACCCGACGAGGCTCGGATCTGAGCGGCTCTTGCTTTCCAGAGCGGGCTCAAATCCAACCATTGGGCCCAAAAGTCACTCCATGGTCTTAGCGGTCGTTACCTTCATCGTGAACAAGATGAGCGTGTGGGAGACGATTCTGGGGGCAGGCTTGGCGGAAATGTGTATGTCCGCTATGGCCCAGTTTTCGAAGGCTGCCATTAATTCGGAGATTCTGTGATCCCTCCGGTAAGATCCACGGAAAGTCTAGTCTCTATACCTTGAAAGAGGTGGGCTAGTTCTGCAGTTCTACATGCATGATGTGTGATGGTAAGCATTTGTAAAACCTCCGGAGCGTGAATGTAGGCATTAACATGTGGAAGGGATGTTTGGTGGACGGTTTACGGATGCGTCTCAGGGTTCCACAGCCGTACGCTCTCTAGTTTAATAAACTTTGGGCCGGGAGATGCACGAAATTTCTTAGAAATGGTTTATTCTTCTTCGGTGGGGACAGGAGGCTCGGGGCCCCGGGTTATGGATCTTTGGACCATGGCACTTACTTAGCGAGGAGGCCGGGTTCATATGCACGTGCATGGAAGCCTGGAATGGACATGCTCAACATTCAGTTATCCTCTATCCCAATCTGGGTCAGGTTCTATAACATCCCCCTGGAATACTGGACAAACACTTGTTTTGGGCACATTGCAAGCACTGTTGGAATCCCGCTGCACCTTGATCCACTCACTGAGAACCAGACTAAATTATCTTTTGCTAGAATTTGTATAGAGGTTGGGGTTGATTGTGAATTCCCTAAATCTGTGCTCCTGGACAGGGGTAATGGCAATTATGCTACAATAAGGATCGAATATCCTTGGGCTCCCAAATGCTGTTCTGAATGCAAACTATTTGGCCATAACATGGCAAGCGTCAGGATTAAAGATGAGTAAGGGGCGTGGAATAATCGCACGAGCCACGAGGCTTGGTAACATGTGATCTTTGTTGTTAGGCGGGATATTGATGATGGGGAGGGAAGGGTTGAAATTGTGTGGCTTGATACTATTACGCATCTGTTCGGAGTTGTTTGGACGTAGAGAGGAAGTTGGTGTGGCTATTGAAGTTGGCGTCCACGGGGATTGCATGGTAACACCACTTTTGCATGTCTAGCGCATAGCGAGAAGAGATCTAGTGTGGAAGAAGAACCGTATCGTTCATATTGTGCTCTTGTTGATTTTTCGGATACTTCTCCATTATTGACACATTCGGGCACATAAAAGGGTTGATATTTGGAATTTGCGCTGTGCACCTCTTTCGGGAAAGAAGAAGCTTAAGAAATTGAAGAAGCGGGCGAGGCTAGCTCACGCGGGATATCCGGTGTTGGGGGAACTACACATCTTCCACATTAGTTGGTTAGCCTCTCTTGGAACATACTTAAAGAGAGGCGACCCCCTCGAAGCAACAAGAAGTGCGTTCTTTTGTTAAAGTCCCATGCTCTTGATTTTGTTGTCTCGTGGAAACTTCGGGTCAGAAGGCTTTGTAGGGGCCAAATTTACCGGCTCACTATTTAAAGGTGGGGAACTTTCCCATAACTATGAGCATGCTGCTTGGTAGAATGCGGATTTGTGGAAACCACGAGGTCGAGCATTGATATTATTCATTCCATGGATCAAGCCATGCTATGCCACATTCTTGTGGCAGCGATGTCTCCTTTTGGTTTCTCGGCAATATATGCATCCTAATAACTATGGATAGAGAAGGTGCTTTGGCGCCATCTCTTATGGTGTGAGCCCTTGGTGGGCCAACACCCTTGGATGATTATGGGCGACTTCAATACCATCAGATTTAGCAGTGAAAAGTCCGGGGGCAACATGTTGAATGACACGGCCATGAATGACTTTCCACGAGTACTTTGTTCTCCCTTGAGCTTGCGAATGTTCCTTTCTTGGGGCCTTTATTCACTTGGATGAACAATCAGACGATAGCTTCATAGCTGAGGAAGTTAGACGGTGCCTTGAAATGAGTGCAGCTTGGACGTGTGTTCCCGATGGTTCACACGGAAGTTCTCCCCCCTGGGTTATCTGATCATTGCCCTTTGGTAACCAGTCTTAAGGTAAATCCGGATCCGGGGCCCAGAAAGCTCATTCCATTCAAATTCTTTAATTTACGGGGCGTCACCGACTTCATTGGGGCTTGTAAAAGGGGCGTGGAGTTATGGATTTCGAACTCCCGTGTTCGGAGGGCTGACATGGCCCCGAAAAGGGTAAAGACCGCCTTAAAGCCTTCAATTTCGATCCTTGGTAGGTTGCATGGCCTTTGTAGCGACCAAGAAGCACTATGCCAAGCCCAGTCTGCTGTGCTAAACAGTCCTTCTAATCCCATGCTGGGGGAGAATGAGAAGAGTTGCTTAAAGAATTATCATGACTTAGCCATTGCGGAGGAGGGTTTCCTGAGGCAAAAATCTAGAGTTCAGTGGCTTAAGCTCGGAGACCAGAACACTAGCTTCTTCCACAAAGTACATCCAAGCTCGTAATGCGGGAATGCTCACAAGGTTATTACTATGGCAAATGGTACAACGAGGGGCAAGACAGTGCCATCGAGAGTTAGGCACTTCCAAGGTATTTTATGTTCCGATGATCCATCGAGTTAACGAAGGCAAGATATTTAGAATGGTTGGATGATGGTTTCGAAGTGGTCTCCACGGCATTTGGCAACGCTGGGCATCGATTTCCCACGAGGAGATCAAGGAAGCCATTTTTCCATTGATGACTCCAGCTCCGCCCCAGATGGGTTCTCTTCCACGGTTTTGGCGACTTGGAATATTATTGGGAGTGAGCGTTTGTGCGGAGTGCTTGACTTCCTTCTTTGAATCTGGGAGTATGCTTCATGAGATTAATTGTACAATTATAGCTTTGGTGCCTAAGGTTCCCAATCCTGGTTCTATGCACGATTATGAGCACATTTCTTCTTTGCAGCACCATTTATAAGTGCATCTCGAAGATCATTGCTGCGAGAATTAAGCAGTGTATCCCAGATATTATCGACCCATCGTGATCGGCTTTCATACAAGGTCGGTATTGAGACAATGTCCTTACCCGAAGACCTTATGTTAAGCTTCACCATCGTGATCTTGGTCCTCGAGGTGTGCGCTAAGGTTGACATCATGAAGGCATATGACACATAGTTGGGGTTGCATTATGAATATCCTCTCGGTAATGGGTACCCCTACTCACTGTTGGGGGTGTGATAAGGCATGCATCACTACCCCGTCCTTCTATTGATAAATGGTGAGCTTAACGGGCTTTGCTAACAAGCGTGGATTAAAAACGGGGACCTTATCATCTCTTTTATTAGTCCTCGCGATAGAGGCCTTCTCCCGGATCTGTAGGCGCGGCGCCGGTAAACCCGGGGTTTTCGGTTCACGGATGCAGGATATCGACTAACTGCGGCATCGCTGGAATAGTATGTTTTATTTTTTAATTTGGGACGCATTCCGGTGTTCGGTCTTCATGGGCCAGTCGCAGGTTGCATGCTTCGAGGGCTTCAAGTGAACAAAGCGAGAAAAGTGCCATTTCCTTCTTAGGTGTGTCTGCGATGAAATAATCTAGAACCCTTTGATTTCCTACAAGGCTCACTCACGGTGATTGTTTGCCTCTTCTTGAAAATTATGTGGCCAGAGTCGGAGTCTTGGACAAAGCAAATCTCTTTCTATCTTGGGAAGATTGCGGTGATTGCTTAACCCGACCTTGTGCGTATAATTGTGATAATTTGCAGCTTGTTTATAATCCCCAAGTATACTATTTCGAAGATCGGCGAGTCCTTGATGGCACATGAGTGCGGAACTTGGGGCGCTTTCGTCGTGCTAAGATAAATGGGAGTCAGTGTGCCTTCAGGAGGAGGCGGTTTGGGCCTCGCGGCGTGTGTTAAGGCAGATGATTCTGATGTCATGAAGCATGCAGGTTTGTTCTGAAGGACTCTTTGTGGAGGTGGCATGGTTGGAGGTTTATTTGCGGCAAGGGAGCCTATACGGAATGCAAAGGTCCACTGCTTGAATTGTTCACACAGAGGTTGGCGGAAAATCCTCCAAGCGAGGGAAGAGTACGGACCCTCATAAGGCACAAGGGGAGACAATCACAAGTATGGAAACTCCTACTACTGACTAAGGTGTGGCTAATGAAGAGAGGGTTTGTTGAGGGTTCTAATTCTTGGGTACTAGTGGTAGGAAAACTACCCACACTCAAGTAAAGAGTGAGAAGCACTACAGAATTGGCTTCTAAGTCAAAGACGTGTTTTTAAGTGCCAAGGGTTGGGGCATATTGATTCGAATGTCCTGGCAAAGGGTGCCTTAGTGAGGAAGATGAAGCGAAAGGAAGAAGATGTTGAACAAGTGAGTGGCAGATCTAATGCCATGTCAAAGAAGGCGATGAGAACAGTCACTCTTGTCCAAAATATAAGTTGGATGTTGAAGAAGTAGTCGAATCTAACCATATCAAGAAGATGAGAGGGGGTAGTTCACTACCATCAAATTTTGATTTAGAAATCAAAGATGTTTCAAATGCGACGACTTTGGTTGTTGAAGAAGCCGAAAGTGAAAAGGATTTCTCACGAGAAGCAAAATCGATTATAGAATTTGTTGATGTAATGCCTGAAGAAATACCACACGGTTTTCCACCTATGAGGGGTATTCAACATCAAATAGACCTGCCATACAGGTTTAGCAGTTTTTTCCTAATAAGCTAGCCTCTATGAAGAGCCTAGGGAGCATGAAGAGTTTAAAACCTGAGAGTTGATAATTTTCTTCTTGACAAGGGGCTTGTTCAAGAGAGAAGCTTTCCTATGTGGTTCCCACTATGTTGTAGGTGCATGAAAAGATGGATCTTTGGTATGTGTTTTGATTTATGACTCACTTATTTATTTTTATTCATGAGGAAGCAAGGGTCGACAAAGGGCAAGAAATTGGAACAATATGAAGAAGACAAGCATATGAAGGTTATCGGCCCGGTATTTGATCGAGGAGGATGGATCGTACACATGATAAAGAGAGAGGTGTTCCTACTTATCGAAAAAAAAAAAAAAGAGAGGTGTTTCCCAAGTTGTGCACCAAAAATAGATGGTTCTTCAAGATTATTAAGAAGATGCATAAAGAATGCTTACAAGGCTAAATTGTCCGGTATTGCAATATCTTGCCTACATTCAAGGTTAAGGATTTGAGGAAAGCACTTATCATGGTGAACTTGAGGACAAGTCTTTTTTCCCATTCTATAGAGGGTTTGATGCGGGGAGCATGCGCCAAACACACCCAAACATTGAGGTCGACCCTAATTATTGCTGAAGAACGGTTGGGGAGGTCAAGGCGCATTGAATACACATGTGAAAACTCCTTTTGGACCTCATTTGGGCCTTGGAAGGCAAAAGCATTGGTCGAACTTGGACAAACCCACGATGTGGGATTTCGTTTGGGAACATTGCCCTTTTGGAAATAAATTCTTAACTATCAAAAAAAAGAAGCCTTTGATGTGGAGGCACACTTCATATTTATTTTAGAAAGTTTGCTTTATTTATTTTGAGAGTTTAGCATTTATCTTAGAAAGTTTGCTTTTGTTTATTTTAGAAAGTTTGCTTTCATTTATTTTAGGAAGATTTGCTTTATTTATTTTAAAGTTTTCTTTTAGGAGTTGCTTTTGTAATTTAGAAAGTTTCTTTTCTAGTTAAGTAGAAGTTGTTTTTGTAATTTAAGTTTCTTTTCTAGTTAAAGTAGAAGTTGTGCTTTTGATTTAGAAAGTATGGGGCTATATATAGCCCCCTATTATGTCAGTCTTTGAAAATCGATTCAAGTTTGATAATTTTTTTCAGATTTCTCTTTTAAGAGTTCTCTTTTGTTCTTTTATCTCTTGGGTGGATTCCTTTGAGGGACGGGTTCGTGGCTTCTCGCCACCAGTGGTGGATTCTTGGTGGCGAAGTCTTTGTCGACTTATCAATCCTTTAGATCCACTTTAGTTGATTGTGGCGCCTTCACTCCATCATCTATCTTGTGTGGATCGTTTCATTAACATTAAGTAACCACTCTTGTGCAAACTCTACTATCCTCACCATCTCATGCACATAAAGCTTTCCAAAACCAAATTTTCAACCTCAACCAAACTTTCAAATCTTGTTCCATATCACTAAACCTTCCTAAATACCTTTTTTCTCTTTTTAATAAGTAAATACACCGTCCCTAACTTAGAAAATCTCCAAAATTCGTCCATAACCTATTTTGGCCTTAGAAAACTACCCAAAACCCATATTTTGACTTACCTAAACTTCTTGATCATCCATCACGGTCCCAACCTTGCATCATTATTGCTAGAATTTGATGTGGAGATTCGAGATAAGAAGGGTTCTGAAAATAGGGTAGTCGATCATCTATCAAGACTGGAAACTCAAGAAACAATGCAGAAACATCATTTTCATATTGATGACACGTTCCCAGATGAACAAATACTATCTTTGTCACATAAGGAAACATCACCATGGTTTGCCGATATGATACCTATACGTGGGTATTACCTACTTTTGACCTCGCATCAACAAAAGAAGAGATTCTTTGCGAAGTGAAGCACTATTCTGGAAGACCAATCCTCTTCAAATGATGCGCTGTCGAGTTATTCGTAGGTATGTGCCCAAAAAGTGAAGTGGGTGAGATACTAGCATTGCCCTCCTTAGAGTGTAGAGGTCATTTCAATGAATGACGACGACGAGAATGCGCATTTTTTTGGATAATTATGAATTTATTACCAAAAGGTCAAAGCCCAACACATCCAAGAACAATACAAGAGGCCAAAAGCCCACCAGAAAAAACAAAAAAAACGGACAGCACCTCCCCTAAAAACATAGGAAAAGGGGTATCAGCCCGATACAAAACCACCTGATATATGGCGAAAGCCTTCCCCCCTTGAAGGAGGAGAAGGCAACAACCAAAACACAAAGGACCACCAAACATCAAACCAGACCCCACCAACAGGCCAACAGGCTAACCAACCAAAGAAAACTCAAGCCACACACGGGCAAAGGAGACAAACCAAAACCCCACCTGACAGGGCAAAGGCAACGAGGATAGCAATGAGAGAAACGACCCACAATCAGTGCACAAGCAACCAACCCAACCAAGGGAACAACCCAAGAGAACCACATAACCCACAACCCGGGCACAAGCAACCTAAGGGCCATGCCTTCACACTCACAGAGAATTGATCATAGGGAGCACAGCAACAGTTTGGTTGCCACTCTCGGATGAGAACCAAAACCTTAGCAGAACAAAAGGACCACTAAAGCCCCGAATCAACAAAACCAATCACAGCCCAATAAAGACGGGATCTGAAGAAGCCCAAGTTGTGGCCAAGACAGTGACCCACCGACAATTCCACATAACGGTATAATAATATCTTTTCGGCACCCAATCTAACCTTCATATCTTTCCTCTTCATAGAGTCAGCCCGACTTTGAGTGCACGTCCAAATCCAGGCCATGGATAGAAGCGTTGGGATGCCCATGGGCCGTAATTGGCCAGACCGAGAGGGAAAGCCGGTGGAAAAGAAACCCCGGAGCGGTGGACAATGGGGCCAAAAATCTCCCCCGGGGAACGACCATAGGGGCGCGGTTGATTCCACATTTGTATCGTAGGACACAGGTCCTCAAGTAGTGGACCAGTGCACCTCTTTGTTTTGATGGTGGCGGCAGTACGCATTCACATCCTTGGGGACTACATCTCCCCTATACATCAAAAAGAAACTTGACCATGAATTTTTCCATGGCGGGGATCTGTTTGCCATCATGGAAGAGGGTTCAAATGCACTGTTGGTGATTGATTAGTACCCAAAAAGTGCTATTTTGAGTCCCTATTTAAGATAGGTTTGGGTGCTTTTTCGCGTGCTAATCATGTCTGACCAGCCGGTGACATGTGCGGGTCCTTTTGTACCTACGATTTTGTTTCGAGGTTGTATTTGGTAGTTTTGCGGGTTTCGTAAACCTCCCACCATCATATCAGCTTGGCATCGAAATTGTGGGTTGTGCGAGTTCGGTTGAATTCTCATCGATTTCATCAAGCTGGGATGAGAAGAAATAGCAACCATAGAAGATGAAATGCGGGCTAGGGATGCGAGAAGCGGCATAAAGTTGGCAATTTCGCTGGCGTAGCGAAAATTTAACATTGATAGCGAAAATTTACGCAATCATAGCGAGGCCAGCTATAATAAATTTAAGCTACCATAGCGAGTACTGTGCTAGCGAAATTTTCAATTAATCGCTATATTTAATTTTAAAGCTATCATATGCCTTGTGCATAAATTACGCTCTGTTTTTGTGATCCAAAGCGACTCGTTTTTGTTTAATTCCTCTTTTGCCCTCAATGTAATCATATTGTTGGGTTAGTTTGAGGTATTTTCGCATGTTTGTGTGGGGCTATATAAGCCATGTTATGAGCATTTTTGTAACCTAACTATTCAATTCCGCATGACTTTACATAAGCTGTTTGGTTCCAATTTTCTCTCCTCTCTCCTCTTTCTCTCATTTTCTAGGCTGCCAAGCACACCCCTTTGAGGATGACAACTTAAGGATGTTAGGCTAAGCCTCAAAACAACGAAGGAGGTTATGGGACAGTTGATGTGGGTTTGCGGGTGTTCCTACATTTTTCATAAAAGCAGTCACTAGCGTATTTGTATTTCTTTTCAAATAGTTTTTTTTTTTTTTTTGGATAAGTAAGCATTTATTTCAAAGGCAAAGAAAGCCCCCAACCAAGAATACACGGACCAAAGGCCCCGAGTACGAAAACAGACGGAACCTCCCTAAAGCGAAGGGAAGGCAACGACCTGGCTCTTAAGCAACCAGCCAAAGGATAGCAAACAAAACAAGCAGACACCCACCCACATCCGGGGCGAGAGTCACCACACCCCCAAAGCCCAGCCCACCCACAACCCGGGGCTAGCCCCCCGGAGCCCAACGAGATAAGGGGATTGACAAGTACTTGAAACCATCAATCAGCGAAATGAAATACCAATGTCGAGAATAATATTAAGAGGGAGCTGGCCATCTCTCACACAGCTCATTCCTTTGGATTATCACCACCTTAAAACTTGAGATTCTCGGCGACATCATTACAAATGAGATGAAAAATAGCATCAGGCTTTGGAGAATAAAAATTCTCATAAATTCTACTATTATTGTCTCTGATTGAGTAATTTTAGCACTTATGCAATCCTCTTGGTGATAGAACAAAGGATTTCCCTTTGGTAGCAATTACCCATAAGAACTCATTCTCTCCCAATTCGATGGTGTTCTAGAATCCCACATAACCTTAAAACTCTCAACCGGATACCCGGCGGTGAATTGTGACAAAAAACAAATTGGTTCACGTCTTGACATTAGTCCGTGAAACACACGATATAAGAGTCGATAGCCTTTTGAGAAGCTTTGTCTTGCCTGACCAATCTATCTGAATGGCCAACCAAGCGATGATGCATGTCTCACGATAGCTTGAGGAAACCAAATCGTATAGTGCCGGAGTTGACCCGCAGGCTTCTTTAGTGCAGAATTGTTCAAGCTGAGTTCACGGTGAATTCCCCGGAAAAACAAGTGTCCACAAGATAAATCCTCTCTAGAGTCTCATCGGGCTATAGTTGGTACAACTATTCTTGATAGCGATAGATCTGCGAGTTACATGTCGGCCCGATTCCACCACGACCACCATCAATAACCTGCTGACTACGAGCATTATTATGAATAGCTGAATCATATATGATACGGTCTCCATAATATGGTAGAAGAGGGCCAACCGGGTTCCAGGAGTCATGCCATAAAAAAGTCCCCTTACCATTGTGCACCTTGTGTTTGATGAAGGGCCTGATCCTATCTCTCGGTGACGGTGCAAGCGACTCCACGTGACTTGAAAATCGAGAGGGATTTTAGCACACCACAGGGCTCCTTCTCAGCTACCTTCTCCACTTTTATACGACCCATAAAGTCCTTACTATAAAGATTCCAAATGTGTTTCACTTAACATTTGCATCATTCGAATCTTTGTCACGACCGCATGCGAACCCACGCCCTCCTCCGCCCGGAAGGAACAAGCTTGGGCTGGGTGATCTTGGCGCGATGAGAATTCCATTTTTAGGACGAGGAAGCTTTTGAAAACTGTTCAATCTTAGCAATTGTGAATTTCGGTATTATAAGCGGTACGCACCAATGCTGCTTTATATACTATACAAACGAGAACCAATCGGTGCAACCTTCCGCGCTATGATAACGCCACCTTGTCCACGAATGATTACGCCGAATTTTATCCGATGCTTGACTTCACGGTCGAGAATGGGAAAGTCTGAGTTGAGATCGAGAGGGACTCAATATTTCATAGGAGAGCTTCCCAAACCCGAGATCTGTCGGTGTTCATCCAATCATTCTAATGTCATCGCTTACCCCGACCATGAAGATGTCGCCTCTGCAGCATTTGCCATGATGAGAAAATTATAAACTTTACCAGCTCACCATCATAGTGTACCTTGGATTTTGTCCCTCCCGGAAAAGGGAAAATATCATCATAAAGAAACAGATGGGTTAAGGGTGTTCCTCAGCATTTAGGATGGGCGAAAATCGATTATGGGCGTAGATAATGACCTGAAAAGGGCTGCCTCCATGGCAATGATAAATAAAGCGGAGAAGAAGTGGATCCTTGTCATAACTCTGCTTCTTGGCATAAAAAAACCGCTAGCTATATTTACCAGTCACGAGGAAAGATGTAGGGAGTAGAGATGCAATCCTTAATACAATCCATTAGAGTGAGAGTTGTTTAAAGTCAGCATGCAAATACGAATACAGCTCCGACTAATTGTGTCATATGCCTTCTTAATGTCAACTTTTTTTAGGCACACTAGAATTGTTTGATGATAGTTGACCATTAGCTCTTGGGTGATAAGGATATTATCAGCGATACTCCGACCTTGCACAAAATGACATTTAGAGAAAAGGAACTGTTATATCGAGGGGGATGCATGTTTAAACCTCATGACTATAATCTTGATACATTTATACAGCAAATTATTACAACGAGAGATTGGTCCATAAATCCATTCATAGTCTCAGGGATGCAGGACCCTTCGGGCTTGAAACGTAGCGTACAATTAATCTCTCGAAGAGCTCTGTGAAAAAAAGGGAAGTCACTTTGCCTCTTTACATCACTTCCAATAATAGACCACGTGCCTTGAAAAAAGGGACGAAACCATCGGGGCAGGGGCACAATTTTCATCAATGAGAACATGGCCTTTTTGTCTCCTCATGAGGTAATTTCACCCTTTAAAATGTCACGGTGTTGCGCGTGACCATGTGAACCCGCAGCATTATCCATGTATTCTTGGTCAAAGAAGGACCATCGAGCATAATGCATTCTTGAAAAAAGAGCGACGACTTCACCTCTTTTTGATGGCCTCCGGGTCATCAATTCTGCATCCATCTCCGGAGGTTATGACTTTTATCGCACTCCGTGCATTCCGAGCTTTGACGGCTTTATGGAAAAACCTCGTATTCTGATCTCCAAGTTTGAGCCACTGTACTCTAGATTTACGTAGAAGCCGCACTCCCTACGCATAGGCTAGATCATGGTATCTCTTTTAATCACTTTCTCTATTTTCACCAACAAGTGATCGAGGCGTGATGCGACATTTTTAGACTGGTTCAAGTTCTGCAGCTTCCTGGCTTCGTTCACGCAACTTACCATACGAATGGAAGTTTAAACGCATGGGAGACAGCTTTTACCTTTTCATTTTACAGCGTCGGTCTACGTACATGGGAGTACCAAGCACTTCACACTCCCGACTTCCTTCACAATCTCAAAAGCGGGGTGAAGTTATTTGAAATTAAAACTTAAGGGGAAATTTTTCACATTAACGAAGGCGGAGCTAATATCATTCAAGCGTGAGAGGGCGTGATGGAATAACCCGAGGTCAGCGAACTTCCATTAATGCATTGGGAAATGTGTCGAAGCAACATTCATTTTACGGCGGCAGCGTCTACGACTTCCTAGCTATGAAATTTGCCTGCTTGCCGGGATTTGCATCCCACGTAAATATGGGTCCCATGAAGGAGACATCATCTAATTCAAAGTTGAGCAGGACACTTTCATGAAAATCCATCATTGCCAAATCACGGGCCGTAGTACTTTGAGACTTCTGTGACGGAATCACGGTGGTGTTGAAATCGCGATAATGAACCATGGATTTTTGCCTACCCGCGGGTTCACACCATTGGAATGACGCCCGCGGCGCTTCGCTGTTTCCATGTAGTTATTAGGAAATATACGACCGAGCTTTTAAGGCCGAAGATTATCCTTGATAGTAGTAACATGACAAAGTATTGTGCGATTATTGAATGGGACACATCAAGTGTATGCTCACCTTATCTGGTTTCCACAATCCAAATTCTACTAAAGTGGGGCGTGATCATAATTATGAAACAATTTGGCAGTATATTTGGCAGTGCATCCTTGTTATGCATGCCTTTTAGAGTTTCCAGAATACACACACAAAATCAAGAGTTTGGGATTCTATAAACAAAAGCGAACTGCTTTTTGTAAAAATTCATTCAAGCCCCTTATGTTCGAAGCAGCAATTTAACCATTGGGAAGTTTGCACATACCCCGACCAGCTGTAGGTCTGCTTAAAGCAGACTCGAAACTATTTAATTTCATGACTTCTTCCACAGAGATTGGCACTAGCGTGAAGTCCAGCTCATCAACTCTCTTTATCGCATGATATCCCGAGGAATAGGAGAGAATCGAGAAAAAATCATGCAGAGTATCAACTGTGGTTGTACTATTACTCCTCTTCCTCGGTGTCTTCGACATGCGAAGGCATTACCGTATAACTTGCAGTTTTGTTAACAATGTCATTTAAGCCAACCTACTTACCTCATCAGCATGCGTAGCAATATGATTACTTTCATCCGTCTTGTCTTGTTTAACACCAGCGTCGTGCGTTATATCCTTTGGCGTGTCCCGGATATCAGCTTTGTGCCCTGTATCTGCATCCTTTGTTCCTAGCGACCTTCTCGATCTCACGAAACATTCCACGAGGATTAGTCGCTTTGGTACTTCTGGACCCTTCTTAACAGCGGGTTGACAAGACCTTAGCCAAACCACTTGCATTCGAGCGCTTTGGCGGGATTCACGGTTAGTACTAAATCCATATATTAACACCATAATTTGTATTTGTCCGAGTATAGATTTAGAATTCACGATCCAACCCCAACCTCTACGCAAATTCTAGCAAGGATAATTTTGTCACGGTTCTCGATGAAGTGCATCAAGATGGAGGCGGGATACCAACGGTACTTGCTATGTGCTTGAGACAAATTGCTTGCATTACAATAACAGTATATTGTGGGAGAGTTTTACCGATTGGGTAGTGGAAAGTTGAATGTCAACATCTCCATACACGGTCGCCAGTGCGCGTGGCATATGAATGGTGTCGGCTTCAGATGCCATGGTCGGGAAGTCGCCAACTGATCAGGGCCTCCAGTCACTGAATCTAAGAAAAATAATCATTTTGGTTGTGGATATGTCAGGGCATCTCCTTCTTGCCCATAACACCTTTAACGGGGGTCTACCACGGAAATGGGAGGCGTTTATCGAAATTGTCCAACCAAACAACGCTTTCCACATGTCGATACTTGTGGTTCCTTGCGCTCATGGGTTTGGCAACAAGCTTCCCATTTGCATTATGTGGTTTAAAGCTTGTAGTTGACCACTTGTTTCTCAGAACGAAAAAGGTTCTTCCATGATTTTTGCGATGGAGCTATTTTTACATCCAAATCACCACCCTTTAAATCCTACGTTCCCTTTATTAGGCCTTGTGCGCGCGCTTGGCTCTTTACTCACCCTGCTGGCATTTTGTCTCATCAGCCCCAGGAATCTCGAGTCGCCCGGTATTTGCCAGCCACCATTTGACCATAGTCGGCTCGGCGACCCCGGTATCCCTTCTCATGCCATAACCATCCAGGGCGGCCCATCCGCAGAATACCGGGTCTTCCACGCAAACGGGTCGCTGTTGGCGAATGATGCCAGCGACTGCAGGTGACGATGAGTCTTCGATGAGGCTACGATATCGGATCATTTGGGTTTGAGCTCGAGCAAACCATCATGGACAATCTTAAAACTGACCCATACGATTGACGGCGGAACGGATATGGGACCGGCCAATGTGTAGAATTAGTTTGGATCGCTCCGAGAAAGAAAAATAGTTGTGAGGTTAAAATGGGTGAGGGTGGGGATCAACTCTCAGGTGGGGTCACTTTCAGTTAAGAGAAAGATCCTTCACCCAAATTAAAGCAGTTGGGAGAGACCTCTTAAGGGTTTCGTTTCAGTTGATGGTATTACATCTTTTTTGGGAACCCATATGTGGTCACCTTTTGGAAGACTGCAGCATTGATTAAAGCCTCTTGAGCTCAGACACCTTGTTTGTGTTTGTGAGATCGATCTTGAGGGAGACAACAATCAGAGCTTCCCTAGAGAGCATTTCCATCAACAAAGCTTCTCAAGCCGTCTTCTAGTTTTTTAATTTTTGGGCTGACCACCCTGCTTTTCTTGAGATTGTGAAGGAAGCTTGGGAGTGTGAAGTGCTTGGTACTCCCATGTTCAAACTAGGTTTAAATGTTATTTAATGTATTTTCATTTGAATTAATATGCAGTGCTTCAGGGTTAGATTATTGACCTTAATGGTAGATACATGACATCAGTAAGATATCATTTTTACGAGATATACTTGAAGAAGTAGGTTAAATGCTTTGTTACTCTTAGCTGCGGGAACATTAAATGCTCGAGTAAATGCTATGGTTCAAATAGGAATGTTACTAAAGGTTGGTTTTAAGTTAAACAAAGATCCGGGTTTTCGGAAATGACCTTTATATTTCATTTGCCTTAATGCGAGGATATAACAGGGACCTCTAACCCCATCTTATCAAACTAGTGACCCGAAACTTGAGGTGTTCTTTTTTTACATCTTATTTTTAAATTGCTTTCGGTTAGCTTAGTAATATGACCACATTTTTTTAATGCGAATCCGAAAATCAAATAAAAGCCTCACCATTTGAATCATGATACAAGTCATTTGTAAGATGAAAACCCATCCTGAGGATTCGATCCTCCAGGCGCTATCTTTGTTAGCGACTACGGCGTGAGGCGTATTAGGATACAAATTTGAACACTTCGGATCACCTAACGTAGCTACCGAATCAAAAATCAGTAATTCTTGCAGGGATTGGTGCCAAACTACAAATGATGATTGATGTACTTGTAATCACCGTTACAAGTATTGGTGACCTTTTACCCCTTTTTGAATTTCATTGTTTAGATTTCAAGGTTTTTTACTCGGAGTCCTTCAATGGTACGCATTTTATTTTCAGTTTTTTAACACTAATCCTTTTTTGGCAGCTTATGTTGTAACTGCTTTGCCTCCCTTTTTTTTTTTGTGTCCGCGGGTGTTTATTCATCAACCCGGGCTTCTATGGAATATCGGGTTATTTTAAAGAGTTAGTGCACCAATTGAGCAAAGTTATTAGTCGGTGTGCCTGATGAGCAAATGGATCCTCTACGGGAGGCACGACAAAGGGTCGGCCTCTGGTCAATGGTCTGTACCTCTAGAGTTAGTGCCCTTCTGCGTCTTGTACCCTGGCGAGGATGTGGCGGTAAGACCCTATACGGTGCTTCTCCTGACTTTTCATGGTATGGAAGTGAATCCACGTACACGCATTCGGGATTTTGAGGAAGTATGCGTAACTTTGGGGAGGGGGTGTAGCAGGTATGGGTTTGTTGAAGTTAGGCATTCCCATTAACCCTCAAAGGACAAAGCCAAAATATATTTCCCGATTAATTTGAGGAAGTGAGAACAATTAGAAATTGGGCTGATCTTGGTGAATTTTTGAAGAAATTTTGGTATATCTTGAATAACGGTTTGAAGGGCTAAAATCGCCGCCTTCCACCGACTACGACAATGAGAGGATTTTATCAGGTGTTGGGAAAAGTTCATGGAGACCGTGGTGCATGTCACCCATGGTTTTGATACATGGATGCTAGTGAATCATTTCTATGATGGAGTATGTCATATCGACCATTGAAACAGCTGGCACGGAAGAACATGTGTGGGAGGGGACTTTGAGAGCAGAAGAACCTAGAGTGAGCCATGGACTTTTTTGGATATGTGGCTGGGGCTTCAAGGGATGGGATGGGGCCAAAACCCAAGGGAGGCCCGAAAGAAGATGTCTGTGAGGGATGATTAAGTTTCCACTCTTGCCTCATTCTTGGCCATGGTGGATTGTCTTGGTGATTGATTGGTTATAGCTGGTGGGGGGTTGGTCTATGTTGGGACCTTGGTTGCCTTTGCCCGGGCTGTGGGCGGGGGTTTGGGGTGTTTTTCTGCACCGGGTGCCCGGGTGTGAGTTTGATTGTTTTTGTCCAGGTTGTTGTTGGTTGTTTGGTACATTTGCCCCTTTCCTGGCGTATTTAGGGAGGATCCGATTTTCCAACTGCTTGTTGGGCCTTGGAGCCGTGTATTCTTTGTGGGTGGCTTGGGGGCTCCTTTTTGGGATAAATGTAGTGTCGAATGGGATAGCCGACCCACGAGGAGGAGGCATCTATGCACTTTCAGAGTGCACAGGAGATGAAGCCAGCGAAGCAAAACTTGTCGGGTTGGAGGAGCTTGAAATGAGAAATCGGCATGGTGCAAGCGATGAGGTCAGTCCCACACTTTTTGCCGTCTCACCTAACTGTTTTTAATTGTCCCGATCCGAATAGCCACCATGGGAGTTGTCACACTTACATTCCAGTGTGATTTATGTTATTTACCATCTCTTTTTTTTCTTTCTACTGACTTGGGTCTCTAGCCCCACGCACCCATATATATCAACACATGTATTTCTTCAACGAGTCCAACTCATGAATGTCCTTTAAGCTTTATAATTAAAATAGCTCCGGTCATAACATATATATGTCTGACTTATCTGTATTGAGTAAGTCTGTCAACACGAGGCCTTGTACGCACACTTGGTCCCAAAATAATATTTGCAATCCAAAAACTTACTAAAGTGTTACCAAACTAATCATAAGCCAAATATACAATGACCATGTTGATATGAGCGTGAAATATACGTTGTGAGGCCTCACCTGACAAGATCATTTCACTCAGTGCGTGCGGGCCGCACCGGTATTGCTGAGGCGACAGCACAATTCCGGCCTCGAAAGCACGCGAGTCAAACTCTCAAGTCATCGCGGCTGGTCTCGTCACACGCATCTGGGTGGAGGGTGATGGGAGGTGAGTTCGGCTTGACTCGATGGTGAGAATCCGCCAACAAACCGTGCTTATAAAAAACATTTAATACAATGTTCAAACACATCCCAAACTTGTGAGCATTTTCCGATTAATAGTTTGATGTGAAACAAATGGAATGCAATACTACGCCAATCTAGGCCCTCATCGGTGACTCTTTTGAGGCTTTGCGGGAATGTGGAGTCATCGGCTTGGCAAACAATTGGCTGGGACTTACCGGATGTGCCCATCCCGTATAACGCGACAAATTCGCCGGACCACCACCCGAGGGATATTGCCACATCCCCATTATATCACATGACACTTTTAAGACTGGCGAGGACTAGTCATAGTCAGTGTCCCATATCAATCGGGACTCTCCCACGGTCCATACCCGTATAATGCTTTTAAAACAATTTCTAAAGCAGCATACACCCACATGGATATTTAAAAACATCATGTACCAGTTAAATCAAATTCATGGAATGTAAAAAACCATACTGCATTTAAATATATGTTTGAAGAGATACTTTGTTGATTTTCTTTATCGAAAAAAAAAAAAATCACACAGTTAAGCATGGATGAAAAGTGCAATTTCGTCAAACCATGGTATAGGAGATGATTTGAGATACTGCCTTCCACTTCGGATTCAAAATCACGAATATACGAGTCAAAACCGAGGCTACTCGAAAAGTGCATTAACAAGTCATAGATTCCTTAGCCTGTAGCAATCTGGATTTTATAAAATTACCATTGGTTTGTGCTACTTCACCACTCAAATCACACATATTCTTATACCTCCCTGCATAGCCTTGATCCTTCAAGAGCACTCTCTTTACGCTTCTTAATATCAACCGTGTTTAACACCCGCATTAGGGTAATACCGCAACCGGCCTGAGCGACACTTTGTACCTTGTTTCATCTCAGACCCCACTTTTTTTCTTTTTTTCTTAACTACCATTTTGACCAGCCATACATGTTTTTTTGTTCACTATGGTCTTCTGTCCAAAGTTCCTATCTCTTAGCTTTCCATAGCCTTCTCTTGAATCAGGTCATTCGGACCTCGAATCCAGAAGTTATGGTTTACACTCGACCTCCCGAGACCATTTCCTAGGGACAGAATACGTGTCTCACTTTCACGCCCTTGCTTTGACGAAATTATGGGAACAAATGAGCCATATTTGGCCACATATTTCTTCATGAAGTTCTGCAGCCCCTATGTGGCTACTTTGAGAGGATTTTTGAGATCACTTCTCCATTTGGATCAATATAACTGACTTATGACTGCTTGAGGCTGCTCGGAACATGGGACGAGAATACGTATCTGACTTACAACCTCAAATTCAAAGGGTCTTATGGTAGGATTTGGTTCTTGGTTACTTTTAGACATTCGAAGGGCTAGGTCTTGGGCTTCTTCTCCAACTGGAATCATCAGTTTCAGGAGTTCTGTAGGCCAACTTATGGCCAAAACACTGTCATGGGGTCAAGGGGAAAGCTAGACAGCACCTCCCTTGGACACACACACACACATGCCATCTTCACAAAACTGGTCTTTTACAATTTAGGGTTCCACCAAACACACCTTTCATCAAATCTAGGGTTGGGGATGTAATCCCAATCAAAACCCCTAGAATAGCAACCAAATTCCATAAGAAATACAACTAAAGCACAGATCATGTTTACATACCTTAGTGAACTTTTTTTTCCACCAAAAACAAGCTTTCCTTCAAGCCATTTCTCCTCCTTCTCTCTAGCTTCTCTCTAGAACTCTCTCTCCACTACACTTTCTAAATTTCCAAAATTTTCCACTTCTAGCAAGTTGATGCAGCATCCAAAACGAGAAAGTGGTTTGCTTGGCACATGCAAGCTCCCTCTTCTCCATGCACTGCCATGTGTCCAGATCTCCCCCTACCATGCATATATGGTGTCATGCCCTCATGATGCCACATAGCTCACAGGATATTACAATTTTAAGTCCCTCTCCACTAACAAGTTTTCAAAGTGAGGGTCCTTGACACATACTTAATTACAAGCCACCCAACAAAACCACTAAACTTACCTAATTGCATAATTGACCCACATGCCATAAAAATGCAATCTAGCACACTTTGTATCCTCTAATTGGCTTAACCATTAAGATGGCTAATCTTAATCACAATTTAAAATATCATGGGGCATAAGAAGTTGCATTTGCTCCCAGAAAATCCTTACTTGAATATAACAAAACATATACCAGGTGTTACAAGCGTCATTCCTTCGTTAAGGGAATTAATGCAAGAGAAAAAAAAAAGATATTAAAGGCATGCTTTATCTTGGGTCAAAATAAGCCACCTACAAATGCTCATACAGGTAACACCTATAACCCCAATTGGAAGAATCATTGAACCTATCATGGAAGCCAAAATCCCCGTATGCCCTAGAGACACGAGTTTTTAGAGCATCACCTCGGCCTAGCAATGGCGGCAACCTCCACCTTCTTCCTCTCCCTATTGAGATCTTTGAACTTGAGCAAGGTGGTGGGAAATTTTGTAGGAATGAAATATCAATGTCCAAACCAATCAGAAAAGTGAGCGGTCGAAAGCTCACTCAACAAGAAGTTAGACAACATGTGAGTTGCAAGTTCCATTACCGGGTTGTCTAACCCGACAACGAGGTCTGGAAATTCCCTTCCAGGACAAAGCAAACCCTAGGGGCCATGAGATAGGATCTATCGGTGACTAATGCAAGAATGGATGAAGTAAAGGCTAATATCTCATACTTTGAGGAGTGGAAAAGAATTAAGCAACTAATGCCGAGATTCTTTGAAGAAACAAAGGAAAGAAAAGGAAGAGTGAGCACGAGGAGAATAATAATCGAGAGAAGATTCGATGAAAAAAACATGCTTACCCTCCATTTCCTCAAGCACTTAGAGGCAAAGCGAAAATCACAAACCAAACTGAAATTTGGGAGGTGCTAAGGCAGAAGTGAAATTAAAAGAGCATCTTATCCACTACTTGACATGATTAAAGCGGGAGGTCAGTCCCGGAGCATATGTAGAATTTTTGAAGGACCTATTGCACGGTCAAAAGAGGGTTGGGCATTGAAAAGAAAGCCTTCCTAACAGAACAGGTCAGTGCCATCATTCAGAGCAAGACCCCGGTGAAATACAAGGATCCAGGATCCCCCACAATATCAGTCAACATTGGAGGAACTTGCATAGATAAAGCACTGTTGGACTTGGGGGCCAGTGTAAACCTACTGCCATACTCAGTATATAAGCAGTTGGGTTTGGGGGAGCTTAAGCCTACCAACATCACTCTATCCTTAGCTGATCGATCAGTAAAAATTCCGACGGGCATAGTTGAGGATGTATTAGTAAAGTCTTTCTGCATCCGGTGGATTTTGTTGTGCTTTCGATAGAACCCGATACGCGATTGGAGCTAATCATGTACCAATCATCTTGGGAAGGCCATTTTTGGCCACTTCCAATGCAATAATCAATTGTCGAATGGGTCATGCAGGCTCACGTTTGGCGACATGACGGGCTCGATATTTTCACACGAGCAACAAGCACAAGGCATCAGAAGATGAGAGGCAAGGATCCAATGAAGTTTACGATTGGCGTTAAGTTCGGGGAAACGAATGCTCTGGCTACGAGAGAAATTGGTGAAGAAAAGTGAAGCAATTGATGGAGGGTGTTGCATGATCCTCCCTAAAGAAACTAATGCTTTGACACCACCAAGTGAAAAGAAGCTCAAAACAAATGGTACGGGCATGAAGACAAGCTGCGACACACATCCTTTGCGGGCGTGAAGGAGCTCCTCCTCATGATCCTCCATGAATGAAACCCGAGACGGATGAAATTTGGTTTGGTCTCGGCAGAGCCGGGGCACATTCGAAATTTTGATTTTAGTTTGTTGATCAATTTTCAGTTTTTTATTTATTTTTATTTTTAGTAATCTTCTTTGTTTCGTTTTTAATGAAAAACCTTTTTTATGTTCGAGTTAAAATTTTATTTTATTTATTTTTTATTTTATTTAATTTTAAGTTATTAAAATTAAATTTTGTTTTTATTTGCAGAATACGCTCTTTGCGGGAGCACAAAATTCGCAATAATAGCGAAATTTAGACCCTACGGCTCTTAAGGCTGGGAGGCCTTTCAAGCGCAAGCAGTTTATATGGCATACCCCCACTCCTTCCATTTCCATTCCATTCCTTTCATACCTTCTCCTAAAAGCTGGCCCGGGCGAGAGCCCCTCAGTGCCGTTCACCCTTTGACCTTTTGGAGCGCCGCCCCGAGGCCCGCGAGTCCTTGCCGTCGGGCATGATTGCCCCTTAGCTCCGTGAGACGCCATGTGTCGAGGTCTGCCGCCGCGCTGCAGGAGTCTCCTTGATTAGTCAGCTTCGCTCGGCAAGTCTGCCAGTGATCTGGTTCCCTCACAGTGATTGACTCCCCAACTATGGTTTCGTGCCCATGGAGCCCGTCGTTCTGAGACCCGGGGTCGATTCGGCACCACGAGAGAGGCGGTGCGGGCACGTCAGGCTGGTCTCACTCCGGACCGGGTTGTAGAGACACCACACCACGTGGTCCACAGCTATATCGAGGAGGCTCGGGCCTGAGCCCCGTCAGCTGATATCGGACTGGGTGGGACCTCGAGTCCACTCTCCACATGCATCGAGACCACAGGAGGACCCACCTTCAAAGGCTGACGGACATCAGGCTAAATTGATCTTACGGGTGTAGGCCCGAGCCGTCGCCTCCTCTAGCTGATCAGAGTTCATCGCCCAGTTCCATCCCGGAAAGCCCCGAGGATCGGAGCGGCCAGATGTTTAAGTGCGATCGATCCCAGGGAGCGTCGATCTTCGTGCCGGGACTCCATATGGAGTCATACGACATCTAGGCATTGTGCGAACAGTTGGAGATTCGATGCGATTGATCGTGATATTCCACAGCTCCCATTTATGGCCGCGGCGGGTTTTTCCTATCCGGTGGTGGCAGGTTTTGTCACTGCCGACATCCCAGGGTGCTCAATCCATTGGAAGTCCCGGTTCGTGTGACTGACATACAGGGTACTATTTGAAGATATTTCGTTTGCTTTAGACTGCTAGTAGTTCTGGCGAATTCATGGCTACATCGCGGTGGCCTCGGCCATCACGAGAGAGAAGTAGTTCGCTCTCTGCGGCAAGATACCACGGTCGGGCCTATACTATTCCGGCCGGCGAGTTTCCCCGCGAGATGCTTCGTGGACATGTGCCCGGTTGACCTATTCCGCCGGCGTATATGCAGCGCGGGGAGCTATACTCGAGGCTCTGTACAGGATATCTAAGGGATTCTAGCTCAGTCCCACCGAGCTCGTCATGACCGCATTACTACATTTTGAGGAGAAGGTCCACCGCAAGGACATGGCTCGGGCAGAGGCTTTTCCCCTGTTAATGCCGAGGTTGCTTAGCCAGGTCTTAGAGCATCTGGGGTTCCCTGAGGAGCTACATATAGAGCGGCGGGTGAGTTGTCTCGGGTTTGTCCCATCGACGGTCTTTATATGTGCCACTCTCCGTTTCTTCTGGCGGCGGGAGGCGGATGATGTGCGAGGACGCCCCGAGGGTGAGCGGCTGTTCGAGGTGTAGGTGGAGGACCTCAGTTCGAGTTCATCCCCTCCCGGTTCCACCTCCTGCACTTGGCTCATACATTTCTTTGGCCCATCCTCCACTTCTACTTGATCCTGAGCATGTCCCTATCGGTTCTAGGGGTTATCTGGCACATTGGATGTTGTGCGCTCACTAACACTCTCGAGGCATCGTTAGTTTGACGGATGGTCCGGCCAGGGTCCTCTCGCACAAAATCACGCCATGCTTCTTCGGATTATGAGCCACCTCGGTCTCCCACCAGTTAGCATGACAGAGCCTACACAGCCCGCTACTCGTGATCAATCCACCATATCTATTTAGGTTGGTCATCAGTTTAAGGTCATGGTTGTAGCTTGGTTGGGGAGAGGAATAAACAGCAACTTATTAGTTCAAATTTGGTTACCTTAAAACTTATAGATTTTTGGTGGAAGTTCAGGTTGACTTCCTTGGAATTGATGCTGCCTTGAAACTTGTTCCTATATGGCTACTGTTCTCTCACGATGGTTTTTGTAAAGCCTCACTTGTACACACACTTTTTGAATAGAATACTCTTTTTGCAAAAGCATAGCTAAGGGACTAGCAATGTGTCGGTTGGGGGGTGTGATTAGTACCTAAAAAGTGCTATTTTGAGTCCTATTTAAGATAGGTTTTGAGTGCTTTTTGCATACTAATCATATTAATTAAACCGATTGATATGTTCGGGTCCTTAAGTACTGCGATTTTGTTTCGAGGTTGTTTTTGGTAGTTTTGCGGGTTCGTAAACCTCGCCCCATCATATCAGCCCAGCATCGAAATTTATTTGATTTATCTTAGGAGTTCGGTTGAATTCTCATCGATTTCATCAAGCACAGGATGAAGAAATAGCAACCATAGAGAGATGAGGAAATGCGAAATTTGGAGGATGAGGCGACATAAAAAGGATGGCAATTTCGCTATGGCGTAGCGAGGGAATTTTAAGCAATGATAAAGCGAAAATTTGTTCGCAGTGATAAGCGAAATTTTATAATCATAGCGAAAATTTCGCTATAATAAATTTTAAGCTATGATGTGAAATTTAAGCTATCATAGTGAAAATTCTTGCATTGCATATGAAAATTTTCAATTTTAAGCTATGGCGAATTTTATTTATGATAGCTAATTTTAACTATCATAAGCGAAATTCAGCAATAAGCCAGCGAAAGTGGCTCTGTTTTGTGATCCAAACAACTCGTTTTGTTTAATTCCTCTTTTGCCCTCAAATGTAATCATATTATTTAGGTTAGTTTGAGGTATTTTATGTTGTGGGCTATAAGTATGTTATAAACATTTTGTAACCCTAACTATTCAATTCCATAGCCGACTTTACATGCAGCCCACTGTTTTGGTTCCCGGCTTTCTCTTTTTTGGATAATTTTTTTTTGGATAGTAAATTTATTTCCAAAGGGCAAAAGCAACAACCAATGACAATACAAGGGGCCCAGAGCCCGAGGCAGAAAAGCGAGCTTGCACTCCCAAAAACTTGAAAGGGACATCGGCCGAAACAACGAGGCATAATACTTAAAGCGGCGGACATGCCCTCTGAGATCACAGTACATAGGAGGAAGCGAAAGCTATCCCCCCCGGAAGGAAGGCCACAACAACAACCGAATACCATTAATAACAAGCGGACCCTGCTCGGGGCAGCAGGGCTGGCCAACCTCAGCCAAGCCCACCTAGGGCAAAGGATAGAAAGACCAATCCCACCCACAACCCGGGCAAAGGCAATTAAGAGAACAAAAAAGAAACCCACTATACTAGGAAACCACTTGCCAAACCAACGCAAACTCCTCTACCGCCGGCGAAGCCATCTTCGACGCCCGAAACTACCCTTAAAGGCTGTTACATTCCGGCTGGTAACGACAAAATCAACCTTCCACTGCGTAGCGATCCAATCTAGGTCCTAAACATGGATAAAGTCAACAAAATTGCCTCAAAATTCTTCCCGTTAAATAGAGCTGATAGGTAACAAGGACTAGCTTGGCTGACACGCTACGGACCACTGCTCGAGCGAGGCGATACCTCTGGCCGAGTGAATAATCCCGGCGGCACCCAAGGTCAGGAGCATTTCGAACACTCAATCTTCGGCGTTTACTGAACCCCCTGATCGTGGCTCTAATGCTTACGTAGGGCCCGGTACTCGACACGGATCACGAATTCAAATTCAAACGCAGACCATTGACCCTATCGTCGGCGTCGATTCACGGCGTACGGGTGATAAGCGGGATCTGGGACCGTGATTTGGAATTAGCATAAAGCCATTTAAGCAAAGATCGGATCAAACGCTAATTGGAATCCATCCCCATGATGGAAATGGCCCGAACGAGCATCACTTCAGGCCCGAGCTCGATTGATCGGCAAAAGTAGATCGTCCGGCGGCAACCATCTTGGTCAGGCAAAACATGACCTCATGAAGAGCCAGCGTCGAGCGGACATTCTGGCTCCAACAAACCCATATAGTAGGTCTGGTGGATGGCTGGAATCACGGTAGTAGGCCGTCTGGAAACAACCATGGCAAAGAGTAAGAATCTCTTTGTAGTCTACTGAGGACGGCCAAATGACGAATTTGGATGTGAAGTCGGACCACAGCCCAGAAAATATTCCCATCGACCCAATCGACATCACAGAAATAGGGACCTGATTTAAGGAAGCTGAGGCCGTGGAGTGCTTCCATCTTTAAAGCGACACCACCACCAGAAGCGACCGCATCCAGAACCATGAATTGGGTATCTCGAAATTGTTCCACCCTGGATCTGCACGCACACTATCTCTGTGTGAATACCAGGAAGAATAAAAATAGTGATATGTTGTGGATCAGCAGATTCTAAGGCCGCATGCCAGATCCACTTCGTGAGCTCCAATTTGAAGTTCCGTGATCGCAAGGCCACTACTCAGTCTAGCGAGTAGTGCAATTTGAGCAAAACCCGACAAGGCGAAAATCTTCTGCGATGATGGGAGCGGATCGAGGATCGGCGCTACGCATCGGCGTCGGCCGATCTTCGGGCTATCACCATTAGGATCGATTAAACCCACTTAAGTGAATACTAAAGCTGTACTTGCAAAGTACATTGCTCCATCTTTGTGGACCAGTGCAACCATCTCTTGAGGATCCCTTGAAAAGAGCGAAACCCATAAAACCCATATTCCCTTGAAGGATCGGAGATCAAGAAAAAAAAGCAGAAGAAAGACACTTCGCCATGAACCCCATCTCGGGAGAGAAGTGACCCATTACGGAGGCGGATAATTAAATTTATTTCCAAAGAAGCGAAAGCCAACGAAGCGAAACAAGAAGAAAACGATGGCTAAGGTACGGAGAAAACAACGAAAGCGGGCGGCGCCTCCTATAAACATAGAAGGGCATCGGCCGTCTGAGACTCCTCCAAGTATGAGCAAACTAACTAAATTAAAACAAGCCCACATCAAGACTTGGAAGACAATAAAAGCACAGATTTTCACGGGCCAACAAACAAACCAACCAAATTAAAACAAGCCCACACCCCGGGGTAAAGAGATAATAAAATCCGCCCACGGTGAGACTTGAGGTGAGGAACCACGAGACAAACGGCAAGACCCAAACCCAGGCAAAGCTACATCTTGTAGGCGCCCAATCGACCCTCGGATCTCAGTTTGAAGACGAACTCCAGGTATGCGGTCGGTCGAGCTAAAAACCATAGCGGCGAAACAATGGCGGCGGTACGAACAAAGCATTCACCCACGTAATCCGGCATCTTCTGTCGGAAGGCCCCAAAGCATCCGGAATCTCTCCCTCGCCCGGAGGGGCACGGCTAAGCGGGTCCCTTTATCGGAGACAGGGGGTGGCGATAGTATGCGGGATGTTTGCACGCCAAATCCATGGCCGCGGACTTACCGGCCGGTTGGCAATAATTCGAGCAATGTCAGGTCCGCCGAAGCCCCGAAGAAGAGTCCACAGTCCGCAGGTAGACACGGACACCGCGCGGTGATAGCGTGGATCGAAATTTAGAATAATATTCACGGATGCATCCGGATGAAGACTTCGCGGAATTTGGATAAGATAGCGGCTTTGGACCCTCCCGGGAAAAATGTTCCATCGGCGGGGGCAGAACCAGCTGGGACGGGAGTGCTCGAGGGGAGGGCGTGGCCACGGCCGTAGATCTGGCTAGGATCTCTAGAGCATAACCCATAGAACCGGAGGACAGAGTGGCGGCGGGGGGTGTTGGGAACGGCGACTCATGTCGGCCTGAACGACGTCCCTCAGCGATTCAGTCGCCGATGTATTACCGGTTGGATCTGGAGATCTAGAAGCAAACCCACGCTTGACCATACCCCAAAAATCTGAAGATGACTTCATTGGTCGTATCATTATTCAGATCTACAGTGCGAGCTCAGAAGATCATTTTTCCACCGTAGTCAGGATTTGTTACGAGAATCGGTCTTTAACGGACTGTCCCGAACCCCGTCAACTTGTGAGACCCGTGATCGAATTAGCTCGGAAGAGCGCTCTAATGCTCCGGCTTGGATGGATGACCTTGACGAATTCTTATATGGAGCAAGTACCATGTGAGTATATGTGAGAACCACAATCGGTGATGGAGATCCGTTGATAATTCTTGATAGACACCACGGAATAACGAATGGCTCAAGGTTCTTTAAGAACCAAAGAGAAATTGAAACTCTCAATTTTATAAATGCTTAAAACTTGAAGAATGTAAGAATAACAAGCCTATAAATAGGCCCACAAATATGAAGAATAGAAACTAAATATTCGGCCACAAGGAAAGTAAATATTTGGCCAAAAACAAAAAAAAGGAAACTAGATAACTTTTAGGACAAGACTTGGCAGTAAATAATGGCACAAATAAGGAACAAATCCCGGCTCTCTAAAATAGCGACCATCGGGAACAAATCGGCTCTCTAAAATAGCGACAAATCGGGGAACAAATCAACTCCAAAATAGGCAAATCAACACCGTCTGAAGCAATCTTTTCTAAAAAGAAATGAAACTCCTATTTTCTAACCACGCCTCTTTCTAAATTAAATAAAAGCGGCTTCTACTTTGACTTGGAGAATAAATCTTTCTAAAATAAAACAAATCCAAATCAAAATAGTAATAAAACTCAAAACACTTGGAAACATAAATATATTTGGCGTCTCCAAGGTTTCACAGTCTCCCGAATCTGAATTTTCCATAATTAAGATTGAATTCCTAATGAATATTCTAGAAGCTCATGCATCAAGGATCCTTTGTGCTTTGATTCTCATCACGAGACTGATGTTGAAATAGCGCGAGCCATTGCCTTCCCGATACGTTTGATGACCTCACGCATCATAAATACGATAAGTTGGGACCAGTGATGGATGATCTGAAGTTTAGGTAAATTAAATATGGGTTTGAGGTAGTTTACTTGGGTCAAAATAGGTTTTATGGGCCAATTTGGGAGATTTTCTAAGTTAAGAAAGGTAAATTTATGGTATATAAGGGAAAAGGGGTATTTAGGAAGGTTTTAGTAGTATGGAACAAAGATTTGGAAAGTTTTTGGGTTACGGTTGAAAAATTGGTTATGGAAAGTTTAAGAGAAAAGATGAGATGGTGAGGAGGAGTAGGGGTTGCACAAGAGTGGTTGCACGGTTTAATGAAGCGATCCACAAAGATAGATGATGATGGAGTGAAGCGCCACAATCAACTATGGAATGGTTGATTGATAAAGCGAGACAAGGCCATACCAAAGGAATCCACCTAGGTATGAGAAGCCACGAACTCGTCCCCAGGAATCCACCCGAGATAAAGAGAACAAGAGAGCTCTTAAAAATCTGAAAATATTATTAAACTTGATATGATTTTCCAAAGACTACACATTAGGGAGTATATATAAGCCCATGCTTTCTAAATGAAAAAAGCAACAACTTCTACTTTAACTAGGAGAGAAACTTTCTAAATTACAAGAACAACTTCTCGTCATAGGGAGTTAAGCGATTCACGCATTGGTAGTGGAGATGATGATGCTACTCGGGCGAAGACACATGCGTCTTCGCATTGATTCGTAGGGATGGCAAACAAGGTGGTGGGGTCTGGAGTTGGTGGGGGGTTGACCACACATGGGTGGCCTTCCCAAGAAGGAGAAGTGCACTTTTTGGATCCAAGAAAGGATACCCATGTTGATGCACTCCACAATGGAGCGATCTTCAAGACTGGCCATAGTGGTGAGGCCCTGACCGGAGCGCACACCTCGGGGGTAGTCTCTGCCGCCGGTGACATCAACGATTTAGCAAATCAAGCCGACGATGTTGTAGCAAGCTCCAAAATCGGTCCGATAGCCGACTATAGTGCATGCTCGTCGGTCTGGAATAATACTCCTCGAGAATGCATGCAGTCGATGCGCTGGAAAGTAGAGTATCAGGGTACTCCTTACCCATGGTGGGTCGACATCAACATCTTCGGGAAAGCTTGTGGATCTAGAGCTTAAGACCGATACGCAAGAGATGGGTACGGTTGGAAATGGATTTGAGCTTAAAGCCGTGGGAACGGTGGGTAATGGGTATGACATTGAATGCTCGGTGGTGGGGTCCGGTGCTGGTGGAGGGGGGACCACCCATGTTCAGCTTCGAGGCACTCGGTATTGGGCTCCCGAAAGCGAGGGGACGACACGAGCAGATGCGTGTAAGGCGAGATCTCTCAATCGAGCACATCGGCGCGGATCTTCAGGGAGTCTGCCGGCGACTCCATTGCGGCGGCTCAAGCTACCTCGGTATTTGAAGGGTCATCCAGCGGAGCGCCGCGCCGGTATTTGTCCAGGACGACAAGCGGGTTTGCCAGACGAGCTCGGATCTGACGGCTGCGCTCAGGCGAGCTCAAATCCAGTAGGTGGAGTGGCCACACAAGTCACTCCTTGGTCTTAGCAGGTCGTTACCTTCATCCGGTAAGCAAGATGAGCATGTGGGGAAGGACGATTCTGGGGCCGACAGCGGGAAATGGTATGTCACATTTGTAACCCGGATTTTGGCTACCATGGTGGAGGGTACTAATGATCACTCCGGTAAGATGGTAAGAAAAATCCCAGTCTCATGCAATAACGGGTGGACCCGTTCGCGATTCTATAAGCGCATTATCGCGTGCGTCGCTTATTTGCCAAACCTCGGTGGGAGGCGGTGAATGAAAACATCGACATGTGGAAGGATGTTTGGTAGGGCCCGATTTACGGATAAAAAGCGTCTCCGTTCCGGTGAGTGCGCTCTACGGTGAACTACGGGGCGAAGGAGATACGAAATATCTGGCGAGAATGGTTTATTCATCTTGATTCGGGGGACTGGAGGCCTGGGGGCCCAGGTTATGGATCTTTGGACCATGGCCTTACGCGGGGAGACCATTCATATTACGATGCATGGAAGCACGGAATGGACATGCTCAACATTCCCATCTATCCTAATCAGTCAGTTCTATAACATACTCCGAATAATCGACAAGCACGTGTCTTGGGCATACATTGCAAGCACTATTGAATCTCCACGCACCTTGATCCTCAATTCAAAACCAAACAAAACCGGCCTTTGCCAGAATTTGTATAGAGGTCAGGGTTGATCGTGAGTTCCTAACCTGCTCCCGGATTGTGGGTAATGGCAGGTAATGGCGTATTATTCTACAATAAGGATCGAATATCCTTAGGCTCCCCAATGCTGTTCTGAATGCAAGCTATTTTTTTTTTTTTTTTGGATAAGTGTTACTTATTTCTAAAAGGCAAAAAGCCCACAACCAAAGAATATACTGGACCAAAGGCCCAAAATTATTAAAACTGGACAAAGACCTCCCTAAACTCAAGGGAAGGCAACAAAATTTTAACAACCAACAACAACCAAGGAAAGCAACACAAAACAAATAGGCACCCACCCACATCCCGGGCAGAGTCACCACTCCAAAGCCCAAAATTTCCACAACCCTGCTAAGACACCCTGTGCCCAACATGCCTAAGGACCCAACCAGCAACGAAACCATCAATCAACCAAATGAAGCACCAATGTCAAGAATGCTAAGAGGGAAGGACCATCTCTCACACATAGCTTTGTTCACTGGATTATCTACCACCTTCTGGAAACTTGAGATTCTCAGCCTGACATCATTACAAATGAGATGAAAAATGCCATCAGCTGGATAATACATTTTCATAAATTCTACTATTCCGCTTGTTTCCACAAGTGATGATGGTAGCACCTCAAGCAACTTCTCTCGTGACGTAACAAAAGGATTTCCTTTGGTAGCAATTACCCATAAGAACTCATTCTCCCAATTCCGCGTGGAGCCTCAGAATTCCCACAAAGCCTAAAACTCTCAACCATATACACAAATAGCGAATCGGCAACCAAAAACAAGTGGTTCCGTTTTCAACATTAGTCCCAAGGCTAAAAACACACGACATATAGAGCCTGGGCCATGCCCCACCCGAGGCTTGTCTTGCATAACCAATCTATCCCTAAATGGCCAACCAACCGATGAATGCATGTCTCCCGATAGCTTGAGGAAACTAAATCGTATAAGGCTGGGCCACCACCGGCTTTTCGCCTAAAATTGTTCCAAGCCGAGTTCACGTGAATTCCCTGCAAGAAGCAAGTGTCCACGGTGATAGAATCCTCTCTAGAGTCATCAAGGCTATAGTTGGTACAACTATTCTGATAGCTATAAGATCCGCAGAGTTTGCACTACAATTCCATCTACCATCAATAATAACCTCAAATTACACGAGCATTATTTTGAATAGCTGAATCATATATGATACGGTCTCCATAATGTGGAAGAAGAGGGCCAACCGGGTTCCAGGAGTCATGCCATAAAAAAGTCTCTTTACCATTGTGCACATTGTGTTTGATGTATGGCCTGATCCTATCTCTCAGCTGAAGCAATTTCCGCCTAACCTACGAGCAAAACCGAAGGATTTTAGCACACCATGTGCCCCGCTTCAAATACCTTCTCCGCACCCATGCGACCCATAAGGAGTCTCATTATAAAGAGATTCCAAATGTGCTTCATTACATTTGTATCATTCTGGACCTTGATACAACGATGCCCAAACCAATTCCTCCTCCTCGAAGACAAACCGACTTCAATCGATTCGGGCTCTGAGCATTCCCAATTTTTCCGGACCAAAGGTCAAGCTATTTGGCCATAACCTGGTAAATTGTCAAGCTAAGAAGAGACCGAGCAGTGGTGTAATCTCCACAATTCCTGGGATCAGTAAGCACGAGGCAGTTATTGGGAAGGAAGATGATGAAGTTGGTGAAGGGTTGAAGATAGCAGCTGGAAACTCCATTCGCGGCAAGAGCCTAATTTACCGGTAGTCAAGATGCAAGAACACCAAAATTCCACTTAATTTAACCAATCCTCCCGTAACGCATGCGTGCCGGAATTAGGTTGACGTGAGGACATTAGTGTTGCTATTGGAGGCTGACGTCCACCTGCTGCATGGTAACACCTTTGCATGTCTAGCGCAGTTTATAAGAGGGTCCTAATGTGGAAGTCGGGTCCGCTGTCCATCCCGCCGCTAACACCGATTTTTCGGATACCTCCCATTATTGACACTTTTAGCACATAAAAGGGTTGATGAGCTGACTTCACACTGCGCCTCTTTCCCAAGAAGAAGTTTAAGAATTGAAGAAACGAGCCCTATTATAATCGCGCAGGATCCAATGATAGGGACTACATCTCCAATGGTTGGGTTCGCCTTGAACATAGTGATCGAACGACCCCTCAAGCAAAGAGAAGGTTTTTGCAAAGTTCCATGATTTTGATTTTATTTGTCTCATGAAACTCCTAAAAGGAAAATCCCAACAGGACAGAATTTTTTCAAATTTTTTTCTCAAGGAAACCTTCCATAACTACGAGCATGCTCGCTTGGTAGAATCCTCGATTTGTGGAAACCCTGAGAAGGTCAGCATTGATATTATTCACACCATAATTCGCTTGCTTGCCACATTACCGTGGCCGAAAAGCAACATATCCTTTTTTGGTTCTCTAAAGGTACGCCTAACAACTATATGGATAGAAGAGTGCTCCTGCGCCATCTCTTACGGTGTGAGCCCTTGGTCGCCAAAAACCCTGGATGATTATGGGCTACCAATACCACCAAAGTTTAGCAAAGGAAAGGTCAAGCAACATGTTGAATTGTCGGGCCATGAACACTCACCAGTGCCTGCTTCCCGAGCTATGACACCTTTCTGCGGGGGCCTTTATTCACTGGATCCGCCGGGCTGCAAGTTAACTCATAGCTAGGAAGTTGACACAGATGCCTTCAAAATGAATGCAGCCTTGATATGTTCCACTGCTTCACGGAAGCTCTCCCGGGTTATCCGATCACGCCTCCGTTACCGGGCCTTAAGGTAACCGACTGGGGCCTGCAGTTTATCCCATTCAAATTCTTTAATTTACGGGCTGATCATCCGCACTTCATCGCTTGTAAAGGAAGCGTGGAGTAATGAGGTTTCGGTACTCTGTTCGACCGACCGCAAGTCGGCAAGTGTGAAGGCCATCCTTAAAGCCTTCACTTCCCGATCCGTAGAGGTAGTTGCACGATACTGTGGCGGCGAGAGGCGCTTCCAGCCCAATCACAGGCTTAACAAATTCCTCTAGTCCCATGTCAGAAAATGAGAAGAGCCGCTTAAAGAATTCATCATGACTTAGCCGGTTGAGGAGAGTTTCTTGAAGCAAAAATCAGAGTTCAAAGGGCTTAATCTCTGGGACTGCACTAGCTTTCCACAAAGTCAAGCCAAAGCCTGTAATGCCCCTGAGTGCTTTAAAGGTTATTACTATGGCAATGGTCACAGTAACCTAAGACCCTGCTGCCATCAAGGTGAAGTCGTAAGGCACTTCCCAAGGTATTTTTATGTTCTCGATGAACCCACAATAGCTACGTTTCGAAAGTATTTAGATGGATCGATGGCTTCAGTGGTCCCCACAAAGATATGATACGACAAAGCACTTATGAGAGATCAAGGAAGCCATTTTTTCCATTGATGATTCCCAAGCTCCTGGCCCCGATGGGTTTTCCTCGCGTTTTTTCAAGGTGGCTCGGGTATTATTTGAGTGACGCCATAGCCTCGTGAGCTCCTTCTTTGAATCTGGAAGTATGCTTCACGAGATTAATTGTACAATTATAGCTTTGGTGCCTAAGGTTCCCAATCCTGGTTCTATGCACGATTATAGGCCTATTTCTTGTTGCAACACCATCTATAAGTGCATCTCGAAGATCATTGCTGCGAGAATTAAACTGTCTCCCGCACATTAATGCCCATCACAAACAAATTTTGTTCAAGGCTCCGGAGCATCGTCGACAATGTCCTTATCACCCAAGATCTGAGGTTAAACTACCATCGTGATATTGGTCCTCCCAGTGCTTAAAGGCTGACATCATGAAGGCATAATACATTTAGTTTGGCTGTATCTTGAGTATCCTTTCCCGTATGGAACCCTACTCATCTTTGAAATGTATTATGGTCAGATCACTACCCCATCCTTCTCTATTTCGATAAATGGTGAGCTTATGGGTTTTTGCTAGCAAGCTACGGTTACAAGGGACCCATTATCATCTTTTTTATTCATCCTCGCAATGGAGGCCTTTCCATCCTTAGTCAGGGCTTAATGTATTATGGTCAGCCACCCAAAGCGCAAGGAAATCAACCTAACTCACTTATGTTTCCTGCGTGATGATATGTTTTTTGTTTTCTGCGGGACGATTCCGCTGTTCAGTCTTCATGGATCTAATTCATAGGTTTGCGTGGCTTCTGTGGCTTCAAGTGAACAAGGTAAAGTGCCATTTTCCTAGAAATAATTTCACAGTTAGAATGACTTGTTGAACGCCACAGGTTCCGCCCAGTGTGTTTCTCATGAGATATTTGGGAGTCCCTCTGATTTCTACAAGGCTCACTCTGATCGTATGCCTCTTATTCAAAGAATTACTTCACTTAATTCGCCTTGGACAAGCAAATTATCTTATGCCTAAGAGACATGTACTGATCATTTTCGGTCTCACAAGATACAATTGTACCGTGAAGCCCGTTTATTATCCCTAAGTATACTATATCTAAGATCGAAAATATCTCGCAGTTTATGGTCCGAAATCTCGGAGCGCCGTCAGTGTTAAGATCAAGTGGATTCAAAGTGTGTCTTCCTGCATGAGGGAGTGGCTATGAGCTTCTCAGCGTGAGCAAAGGACTGAATGATTCAAATGTTATGAAGCATGTCCGAATCGCTTCATGACTCCCTTATGGGTGGCGGTGGGTGCGGAGGTTTTATTCGCGGCAGGAGCCTGAATGCAAAGGTCCCTTATAATGAGTTGTTCCCTGAGTCGGGCGGAAAATCCTTCAACTTCTAGAGAGAGGATCAGACTCTATAGCACAAGGTGGGTGACGGGGCGACGACCTATTTATGGCATGATTTCTGGAACCCGTTTGGTCCTCTCCTTCCCTATTATGGTGAGCGGATCTTGTATGACTCTTAATCTCATCAGAACGCCGAAAGAATGTAGTTACTGGCGGCGGGAAGTGGAACTGGCCCACCGCTAATTCAGTGACCTTATTGCTATCAAGAACAGTTGTGCCAATTACCCATCGATGCCTCTAGGGAGGATATTATCTCTTGGACTCTAGATCCTCCGGGGTTTTCACGGTAAGCTTCCGCCCTCGAACCGCTTTAGACCTATGATGCCTAAGCACTGGCACTATTCGATTTGGTTTCCCTAAGCCATCGGAGGCATGCTTTCATTGTCCGCCGGCCGCATGCAATGCATTGGTTACCCGTGATAAGCTTCTCAAGTGGGCCCCATCACTCTATATCTTGCGTATTTTTGTCGGCTAATGTTGAAGACAGAACCACTTATTCTTCGCCGCCATTTCACACCGGTATTCGCAAAGGATTCTAAGGTTGTGCGGGTCTCTAGGAACTCCGAGGAATTGGGAGAACGAATTCTGTGGTAATTGCCAACAAGGGAAAGTCCTTCAAATTTCTATTACAAGGAAGATCAAGGTAGCGCTACTATCTACCACTGTGGAGTCATCGGAATAGTAGAATCTATGAGAACAACTTATGCTCCACTGAGTTACTATTTTTTCACCTCATTTGTGATGTTAGACTTTCGCATCTCCTGTCTCCCAAAGGTTGTTGGATAGTCCCGCAATCGTATCAATGTGTGAGAGATGGTCCTTCCCTATTAATATTTTATCTCCGGTAGGTCGATGCTTGATTTGTGATTGTTGGGGCCTTGTTGCCTTTCCTGCCAGCTGGTTCTTGTGTTGTTTCTTTGCTCGATTGTGGGTCATGGTCTTTGTTGGTGGCTTATGTTGTTCGGGCCGTTGGGTCTGCTCCTATATTTATAGGAGGTGTCGTCTCGTTTTTTCTTTGCCTCGGGCTGGCCTCGGGCCTCGCTCATTGTATTTTGGTTGGCGTTGCCCCTTGCAATAAATTTACCATCCAAAAAAAAAAAAAAGAACAACTTACTTTAACTAGAAAAGAACCTTCTAAATTACAAAAAGAACTCCTAAAAGAAAACTTTCTAAAATAAATAAAGCAAACTTTCTAAAATAAATAAAGCAAATTTTCCTAAAATAAATAAAGCAAACTTTCTAAAATAAATATAGCAAATCTTCCTAAAATAAATAAAGCAAATTTTCTAAAATTAATATGGCAGCTCCACATCAGGGGTTTTTTTTTTTTTTGGATAAGTAAGCATTTATTTCCAAAAGGCAAAGCCCCACAACCAAAGAATACAATTTTAATTTCAAAGGCCTAAATTACGTAAAAAACGGATGAAGACTCTCCCCTAAAATCAAGAGAAGGCAATGTACTCTGCAACAACCAACAACAACCAAGGAAAGCAAAACAAAACAAATAGGCACCCACCCACATCCCGCAGAGTCACCACACCCAGCCTAAATTTCACAACCCGGAAGCAAGACACCCTGTGCCCAACACGCCTAAGGACCCAACCAAAGAACGAAACCATCAATCAACCAAATGAAGCACCAATAAGAATGCTAAGAGGAAGACCACCTCACACATAGCTCGTTTCACTGATTATCTACCACCTTCGAAACTTGAGATTCTCACCGACATCATTACAAATGAGATGAAAATGCCATCACCGGATAATACATATTTTCATAAATTTACTATTCCGCTTGCCTACAAGTGATAGATGGTAGCACCTCAAGCAATCCTCTCGTGATGTAACAAAAGGATTTCCTTTGCGTACTACCCACAAGAACTCATTCTCCCAATTCCGTGAGTTCTAGAATTCCCACAAAGCCTTAAAACTCAACCATATACCAAGAAAGGACTCCAAGAATCAAAACAAGTGGTTCCCCGTCACATTAGTCCCAAGCAGAAACACACGATATAGAGTCTAGCCACGCCCCCACCCGAGAAGCTTGTCTTCGCATAACCAATCTTATCCTAATGGCCAACCAACCGATGAATGCATGTCTCCCGATAGCTTGAGGAAACTAAATCAGATAAGGCTAAATACCACCTAGCTTTGGCCTAAAATTGTCTCCAATGAAGTTCACGTTGAATTTCGTAAGGCAAGTGTCCACGAGATGTAATCCTCTCAGTCATCAAGGCTATAGTCGTATATGTTGAAGATAGGAATCACTTGTTTTTGGGTGCCATTTCACCACGGTGCATTTGGTCGAATTCTAAGGTTATGTGGAAACTCCGTAATGCCGGTCAGGAGAATGAACTCTTACGGGTATGTGCTTCTAAAGTGAAATCATTTTGTTCATTACCAAGAGGATTAAGTGCGGGTGCTACCATTTATCATTTATGGAGGCATCTGAATAAGAGGAATTCACGAGAACATCTATTCTCCCGTCGACACCATTTTTCATCTCATCTCGTAATGATGTCTGACAGAATCTCTAGCTTCCAAAGGCGGTGGACAATCCCGTGAATGTATATGCGCGGTAGACGGTCCTTCCCCGCTTCATATCTGGTCTTGATGGTTCTCATGGTTGATTGATGGGGTTTATTGTTGGTTGGGTCCTTGCCCCTTTGGGCCCCGGGTTGCCTTTGCTCCTAGGCCGTGTGGGTCGGGCTTTGGGGTGTGGTGTCTCCTTCCCGTCAGGAAGTGAGTTTGGTCTCTTTGTTTTGTTGTTGTTGGTTGTTGTCAGGTTGTTTTGGGTCAGGTGGGCCTCTCCTGTTTTTAGAGGTTCTGTCCGTTTTTCTTTCTTTTGGGCTTTGGGCTCGTGTATTCTTTGTTTGTGTGGTCTTCTTTTTGGTAATAAACGCTTAATTATCCAAAAAAAAAAAAAAAAAGGCTATAGTTGGTACAACTATTCTTGATAAATGATAAGATCCTCAAGCAGAGTTTGCACTCACAATTCCATCTAACATCACAACCTCAGCTACACGAGCATTATTTTGAATAGCTGAATCATATATGATACGGTCTCCATAATGTGGAAGAAGAGGGCCAACCGGGTTCCAGGAGTCATGCCATAAAAAAGTCTCTTTACCATTGTGCACATTGTGTTTGATGAATGGCCTGATCCTATCTCTCAGCTGAAGCAATTTCCGCCAGCTCCATGAGCAAACCGAAGGGATTTTAGCACACCACAGGCTCCCGCTTCTCAAATACCTTCTCCGCACCCATGCGACCCATAAGGAGTCCTTACTATAAAAGAGATTCCAAATGTGCTTCATTACATTTGCATCATTCGACCTTTGATAATGATTATACCAAAACTACTCCTCCTCCTGGGAAGACAAACCGACTTAACCGATCTTGCCCTGAGCATTCCTAATTTTTCCGACTAAAGGAGTTTTTGAAAGCTTGTTCAATCTTAGCAATAGTGAATTTCGGAATTATAAACAAGCTGCACCAATATTGCTGAATATACAAAACAGAACCAATCAGCTGCACCCTTCCCGCATATGATAACGCCCTGCTTGTCCACGAATGAATTCCCCGCCCGTAATTTTATCCAAAGAAATACGACAATGTAACGTGGAAAGTCTAGCTGAGATCGTGAGGACTCCAAGATACTCATAGGAAACCTCCCTAAACCGAAACCTGGTGTTCAATATATCATTCTTAATGTCATCGCTATCCTTGGCATGAAAATGGCACTTCTGGGCTGCTTACTTGCAAACCTGCAAAATTTGTCAAACTTTACCACCGCCCATCATAACTCGTATTAATCGGATTTGTCCTCCGTAAAAGAGGAAAATATCATCCGCAAAGCTTAGATGGGTAAGGCACTTCCGCATTTAGACTTTGAATCCAAAATCTGCTAAGTGGCAACACGATAATGATCTAGAAAGGGTCTCCATAGCAATGATAAATAAAGCGAGAAAGTGGATCCCCTTGTTTCACTCCTCGCGCTACAAAGTAAAAATCCCGCTTAGCTCACCATTTACCGAGCACAGAGAATAGGAGTAGAGATGCACTGACATAACACTAAATGTAGGTGTTCCCATGTCGAATAAAATACCCAAGATACACCAAATGGACTAAACATATGCCTTCTTAATGTCAACTTTGTGAGCACACCTAGAGGCCCACCGTTATGATGATAGTCACCACAGTTCTTGCGATAGCGATATTATCGCAATACTCCCACCTGCACAAAAGCCGACCGAGAAGGACTTATGAATATCGCATTTATCATTAAACTCGCAAAGAATAATCTTCAATGTACATACATGGTGTTACAACAAGAGATTGGTCTAAAATCATTCATAGTTTCGGATTAGGACCCTAGGGTACCAAAGCAATAACTGCAATTAATTTCCAAGAAGCCTACTCGCATTTGAAGAAAGAAGACACCGTCTAATTACATCACTCCCAATAATAATCACTAGCCTTTGAAAAAGGGATGAGAAACCATCGGGGCCCGGGGCTTTGTTTTCATCAATAGAGAACATGGCCTTTTGATCTCCTCATGAGTACTCTCACCCTTAAAATGTCCTGTGTGTCGCGCACCATGAACTCCACCAACATTGTCCATGTATTCTTGGTCAAAAGAAGGATCTCGCAGCATAATACATTCTTGAAACTTCAACTTCCTCTTTGATGGCCTCCGGGTCATCAATTTCGCAACCATCTCCTAGTTATGACTTTTATCGCACCCGAGCATTCGAGCCTTGACACTTTATGGAAAACCTCGATTCCGATCTCCAAGTTTGAGCCAATCGAACTCTAGATTTGCTTAAAGCTCTCCTCTTGCATAGGCTAGATCATGGTATCTCTTTAAAGACTTCCTCTCATTTTCCACCAGCAAGTGATCATATGGACTGTTCAGTACAGCATTTTGGGCCTGATTCAAGTTCTCCCTGGCTTCCACAACACGTTCCCGCAACTTACCATATGAATGAAAGTTAAACGCCCTAAGGGACGCTTTTACCCTTTTCATTTTCTGCGACAATCTGTACATGGGAGTACGCCACTCATCCTGGGCCTCTTCACAATCTCAAGAAAAGCAGCGGCCGCCCAAAAATTAAAACTTAAAGGGGAATTTTTTCCGCTCAAGAACCGGCTAAGATCAAATCAGGACCGTAGGGCAATGATCGATAACCCAGGTGCCGAACTCCATTAATGCATTGGGAAATACGTCCAAGCAACATTCATTTTGAAGACACCGATCCAGCTTCCTAGCTATGAAATTTTCCCCCTCTTGCCGGTTCATCCACGTAAATATGGGTCCCGTGAAGGAGACATCATCTAATTCCAAGTTGAAAAGACACCTGGCGAAAAATCCATCATTGCCAATTCGAAGGCGTTACCCCCTGCATTTCTCATTGACAACCGTGGCGCGAAATCACCGATAACGAACCATGGATTTTGCCTACCACAAAGCTCACACCATTGAAGATGACGCCATAGCACTCTTTCTTTCCATGTAGTTATTCAAGCATATACGGCCGAAAGCAACTAAAAAGGAAATATTGTCCTCGATAGTAGTAACTGACAAAGTATCGCTCGGGTCCATCAATGGATAACAATGCTCAATTTTATCCGGTCACAACCAAATTCTACCAAGTAAGGCATGACTATAATTATGAAACAATTTCCAACCCTGAAGTATAGATGAAAATTCTGCCTCGTTATATGACGCACCCGAGTTTCCGTATCACACGCAAAACTCAAGAGTCTGGGACTCCTATAAACGAACTTTAACTTTTTGCTTAAGGGGGTCATTCAAGCCCCTTATGTTCCATGAGGCAAACTTAACCATTGGGAAGCTGTACATACCCCCCAGCCACTGGGTCCTGCTTAGACGCAAGACTCCGCTTCTTTAATTTCTTGAGCTTCTTCCTAGAGATTAAATCGTGTGAAGTCCAAATTTAACAACTCTCTCTTTGCACCGCTTGAACGTATCTGTAATAGGAGGAATCGAAATCATAAGTATCAACTATGGATTTGGCTGTCTCCTCTTCCTCAGATTGTGCTAGACAAGCAAAGGCATTACCATGTAACTTAGGTTTGTTAACAGTGTCATTAACCAACCTACTTACCTCATCAACATTCAGAATAAAGATGATCAATGAATCCCCCTCGTCTTCCTCGAACCGCAACACCACCGCCATTTGTTATCGTGACCGTATCCTCGCACATCAACTTCAGCATTCTCAGATCCCCGCAGACATCCTTCACATCGGCCACCTTCTCAACTCGAAACATTCCCAGAATAGTACCGTACTTCCCCGGACCCTTCTTAAATGGCGCTTGACGAGACTATGGCCAAACCGCTGCATTACCCGGAGCAAGATTAGGTCCACGGATATTCAATCCTATATTAGAATAGTTGCCATTACCCGCCCGTAAGTATAGATTTAGAAATTCACACCAACCCCAACTCTATACAAATTCTAGCAAAGGATAATTTTGTCTCGGTTCTCGTGAGCGCATCAAGATGAGTTTGATACCCACAAGACTAGCAATGTGCCCAAGACAAGTGCTGTCCAATATTCCAAAGGTATATTATGTAATTTTACCTGTGATTGAATAGTGGAAAGTTGAATATCCAACATTCCATACTCGCCCTGCATGCACGTAAAATGAATGGTCTCCCAGCAAGATGCCATGGACCAGAATCCATAACCCAATCCCGAGCCTCCAAGTCCCTGAATCTAAAGAAGAATAATCCATTTTCGGTTGTGGATATGTCAGGCATCTCCTTCTTGCCCCATAGCCTGCTAACCAGAGATCTCACCACAGAAACGGAGACGTATCCGTAAATTGTCCAACCAAACACCCTTTCCACATATCAATGCCTTCGTTCACCGCCTCCGCCGGAGGTTTAGCAACAAGCTTCCCATTAGCATTAAGTGGTTTAAAGAATCAGACACCACTCTGTTTTCTCAGTAATCAAAAAAGGTTCTTCCATGATCTAACTGATGGAGTCAGTTTCCTAAACCAAATCACCACATCAGACTCTCCGATCCACTCGATGGCCTTTTGCTTAGCACTTAGTTCTTTACCTTCCATAGTCACGACCATCCGCCCCGACGTATTGCCCGCCACCATTTGACCATAATCGCCCCAACCGCCCAGTGATCCTTCATACCCATAACCAAATCGGAAACATCCCCCGAATATCTACTTTCCCTCGCTGCGCTGTATGTCGGATGCCACACCGGCCAGGTCCAATGTCTACCTTCAGTGGGCACAAGACTGACCGACCTGTGTTTGCTTAGAGCAAACCAAGTCAGATCTGGAGACTTACCTCCCGAATCAGCAGCCGGAACGGAAATGGGACCCGCACGTTTGACTCTACTGATCTCGTCGCATCGGGCCGAGCTCGACTGGTAATCTGGGCGATCTCCGCGAGTCCACTCCGGCCGCCCTCCCCAATCCGCACACCGCACCGACCTTCGGGCCGCCATTTCTCCTTCCGTCGACCTCATCGCCTGCGTAGCTTGAGCTGCAAAGAAAGGAGTCGCCGGTGGCCCTCGGGCGTGACGCGTTCGACGCGTTCGACGAGAGATCTTCGCGTGTCCGCGTCTCAGGTTAACTGGTTTGGTCGATCAGAACTCTTAGTATCAATATAGATCTCCCATCCCACCTGACCTCACACTGATGATATTTTAGTGTCGCGTGGAATGTCCCCCATCGCCCACCATCGATTCCAACCGGCATCGTCACTCACCGAGATTCATCTCACCCAGAGATTCCCATTCGACTTACAGCTGTCTAATTCTATGACTCCACATCGTGGGCTCATTCAAGTCTCGACCACGTTTTTTGCTTTCCAAGGCCCAAATGAGGTCCAAAAAGGAGTTTTCACATGTATTCAATGCGTCTTGACCTCCCCAATCCAATTCTTCAATAATTAGGGCTGAATTCCCAATGTTTGGTGTGTTTATAGATGCCCCGCATCAAACCCCTCTAGTCAGGAAAAAAAAAAGACTCATTCCTCAAGTCTTCACCATGACGAGGCCTCAAACCTAACCTGAATGTAGGCAAGATATTGCAATCATCGGGCAATTTAACCTTGTGTGCATTCTTTATGATCTTCTTAATAATCTTGGAAGAACCATCTATTCTTGTGCACAAGTTGAAATACCTCTCTTTTATCATGTGTAACCGAATCCATCCTCCTGGATCAAATACCAAACAAGGATAACCTTCATATGCTTGTTCTTTCATATATTGTTCCACTCTTTGCTCCTTTGTCGAATCTTACTCTCATGAATCAAAATGTTGTTGAAAACTTGGCAATCAAACACATACTCCAAGATCCATCTTTTCATGCACCAACATAGTGGAACCACATAGGAACTTTCACTCTCTGAACAAGCCCTTGTCAAGAAAAAATCATCAACTCAGGTTTTAAACTCTTCATGCTCCTCACTCTTCATAGAGGCTAGCTTATTAGAAAAATCAAACTGTGTGGTATTTCTTCTCGTGCATTACATCAACAAATTCTATAACAAAAAAAAAAAAAAACATCAAACCACTTATCTAACCCGAACAACTAAAGAATGTTGCTCTTCGCGATGACCTACTTGCCGCTCACATTGATTCCACGGTGATGACAAACTGGTGATGGTGGGGACTGCTGGTGGGGGTTGACCATGCGGCCCGCCATCCCAAAAAGCGACTTGCACAAGGGATATTTAAGGATACCCATTTAGTTCCGCTTCACGATGGAACGCTTTTACAAACTGGTCAATGATGGAGAGGCCTTGTCCGAGCTGCACATCGGAGATCCTAAGATCGCGCTGCATCAAAGATGTATAATCAAACCGATTCGTATTGAAGGCTCCACGCTCCGCTCACGCCACCGGTACTCTCCCGCATCTGCAAGATAATGCTCCTCGACCTCCCAACCAGCCTGATTCAAGCAAGGCGTCGATTGAAGCCTTCCATCCCCATGGTGGTATGCACAATTATCGGTGCAGTGAATCGAGATCCGAGTCAAGCACGGCGGGGTTGGGTACGGGTGAACGGGTATTGATGCAAGGTTGGGACCGCCACGGATGATCCGTAAGTTTAGGTAAGTCAAAATATGGTCAGGTAGTTTTCACAAAGAATATGGACGACTTTGAGATTTTCTAAGTTAAGAAAGGTGAATTTATGGTATATAAAGGAAAGGGTATTTAGAAGGTTTTATAGTATGGAACGCATTAAAAGTTTTAGTGGAGGCTAGTACCTCTTGCTATGGAAAGTTTAGAGAAAAGATGAGATGGTGAGGATAGTAGAGTTTGCACAATAGTGGTTACTTACCGGGTTAATGAAACGATCCACACTAGATAGATGATGGAGTGAAGGCGCCACAATCAACTATGCATGCGACGATGGTGCTCATTAAAGACTTCGCCACCAAGGAACTACCTTAGGTATGAAGCCACGAACTCGTTTCCAAGGGAATCCACCCAAGAGGACATAAGAGAGAACAAGAGAACTTTAAAAAGAGAAATCAAAATATTATTAAACTTGAACTCATTTTCAAAAGATCATATTGTAGGGGTATATATACTCTCATACTTTCTCTAAATCAAAAGCAACTTACTTTAACTAGGAAAAGAAACTTCTAACTACAAAACAATCTCATTTAACTAGGAAGAAACTTCAAATTACAAAAAGCAACTCCAAAAGAAAACTCATAAAATAAATAAAGCAAATCTCTTTCAAAATAAGAAACTTTCTAAAATAAATAAAGCAAACTTCTTAAAATTAATATGGCGCCCACATCAGGGGTTTGTCCAAGTCTGACCACGTTTTTTGCCTTCCAAGGCCCAAATGAGGTCCAAGAGCTTACATATTCACGCGCCTCGACTCCTCCCCTTAATCCACCCTTCTCAATACCAGGTTTAATTCCAATGTTTGGTGTGTTTATAGACGCTCCCGCATCAAACCCTCATAGTCAGGAAAAAGACTTATCCTCAAGTTCTCATCATGATAAGGCCTTAAACTTTTAAACCTTGAATGTAGAGATATTGCAGTCACCCGGCAATTTAACCTTGTAAGCATTCTTTATGATCTTCTTAATAACTTGAAGGGCCATCTATTCGTGCACAAATCCTAAACACCCCTCTTTTATCATGCACCGAATCCATCCTCCCGGATCAAATACCAACCGCTGATAACCTTCTCATATGCCTGTCATATTGTTCCACCCATTGCCCTTTGTTGAATCTGCTCTCATGAATAAGCACTGTTGCTTGGCACCAAAACACATACTCCAAGATCCATCTTTTCATGCACCAACATAAATAAACCACATAGGAACTTTCACTCTTCTTGAACGCTTCCCTCTTTGTCAAGAAAATCATCAACTTGTGTTTTAAACTCTTCATGCTCCTTAGGCTCTTCTATAGAGGGGCTAGCTTATTAGGAAAAACTAAACCTCGGTATGAGGTCTATTTGATGTTGAATACTCCTCATGTAGAAAACCGTGTGGTATTTCTTTAGGCATTACTAATAAATTTATAATCGGGATTTGTTTCCTTGTGAGAATTCTTTTTCACTTTCTAGCTTTCCAACAACCAAAGTCAGATCTCGAAACATCTTTCATTTCTAAATCAAAATTTGACGGTAGTGAACTCTTCTCTCATCTTCTTGGATATGGTTAGATTCGACTACTCTTCAACATCCAACTTAGATTTTGACAAAGGGATTTTATTCTACCGCCTTCTCGACATGGTTAGATTCGATCACTCTGTTCAACATCTTCTTCCTTTGGCTTCATCTTCCTCAATTAAGGCAAACGCTTTTTGGTTAGGACATTCGTGCTTCTATGCCCAAATCCATGGCATTTAAAGCACCTAGCTTGACTTGCAGGTAGACTCACAAGGGTTTGTGCACTTCACCTTTTACTTGAGGTTTAAGGGTGGTTTTAGCACTATTAGGACCCCTTGAAGTCGAATTCTTGATAAATCCTTTAACCGATTTAGAAACCCCACGCTTGTTTAGAGCCTCAACTTTTAAGGCAATATCACACTCAAGAGTATTATATGGCCGTAATTGAACAAGCTTTTAGAAATTTAACCTCAAACTAAAGCACAGAAGTGGCTTGATCGCTTCCTCGCCTCTTGTGCCTCCTTGATCATCAAATTTTTCAACCTCACCATCACCTGGCGCCATATTCTCGCTTCAAATTCTGAATTTTGAGGAAGATATCTGCTATATGGGCGAGAGGCTTCCTCAGTCTTTCTTCACTTTTTCCCAAGTTTCAATCTTTCTTACCATCTTTCATGTCTCTTCATGTTTTTTTCACCAATAGAAGCATCTTTGCAACATCTTGTAAGCCACCAATCACTTTTTCTAATGCCTGTAACTGATCACATGATATGCCCACTATATTAAGCCAACCAAAATCTATCAGATCCATCCTTCCATCAATTTGAATTTAAACTAACTTAATCAAGCCCACTATGAGTTACTATGCTCCTCTGAGAAAGGTCCTTCATCCATAGTGAGCAACCACTCCATGATAATCCATAATTCATAGATTAATTATTCTCAGGCCTCAAGAACTTGTTGACTTAGGCCCACAAAAAAAAGCTCTCTACAGTAACATATTTTCTCCTTATTGAAAAATGAAACACTCAACTGATTCGAGATCTTGTCACTAGTAATGCCACCCTTGATTTATGATCAAACTATCAACTAAGGAGTTTCCACACTTGATGCAAGGATAGACTCAGATGATGATCCAGAGTTGGGTAAGTCAAATTATGGGTCAAAAATTTCAATAAAAATAGGTTATGACTGAATTTTGAGATTTTCTCGTTGCAGCGTAATTTATAAAGTATATGGAAGTGGGTACTTTGAATATCTGAGAAAATAACAGATTTTGGAGTCAAAAGGAAATTTGTTATAGTTGTGGTGGTTACTATACATGAGATAGTAGAGTTCACACAAGAGTGGTTACTACTGAGTTAATTGAACTGATCCATAATTTAGATAATATTATGAAGGCCAATCAAATCATATTTGTGCTGGATTTGATAAGGTTTTACAAAGATCCGCCACCAAGTTAACCCAACTTAGGTAATATATGTCTAACTCGTTTCCAAGTGGAATCCACCCAAGAGATAAGAGAACAAGAGAACTCTTAAAAAAGAGAAATCAAAATATTATTAAACTCAACTCCATTTTCAAAAGACTACATTAGGGGGTATATATAGCCCCATACCTTTCTAAATCAAAAGCAACTTCTACTTTAATCAGGAAAAGAAACTTTCTAAATTACAAAAAACAACTTCTACTTTAACTAGGAAAAGAAACTTTCTAAATTACAAAAAGCAACTCCTAAAAGAAAACTTGCTAAAATAAATAAAGCAAACTTTCTAAAATAAATAAAGCAAACTTTCGAAAATAAATAAAGCAAACTTTCTAAAATTAATATGGCAACTCCACATCAGGGGTTTGTCCAAGTCTGACCACGTTTTTTGCCTTCCAAGGCCCTAAACGAGGTCCAAAAAAGGAGTTTTCTACATGTATCCACGCGTCTGACCTCCTAATCCACCTTCAATAATTAGGCTGAATTCCCAATGTTTGTGTGTTTATAGATGCTCCCAAAGATCGTATGAAGCTCGCTCAGATGTGGCCACCATAGTGATCTCGAGGTTACCCGGTGAGTGATTCAAGTAGGGTAATTTTGGGGGAACAGCAAGGATCCTCTCCAAGAAATCCTTGAAGACCCCCGGTTTCTCCATTCCTACAAAACAAGTGGCCCGCTCTGTTCCCTCTGCCGTAGAACTCCGATGGAAACTTGTTGTCAAACCCCGGTGGAGGCGGTGGCGAAGGCATTGATATGTGGAGGTGTTCGTCAAGTACTTGACAAGCCGCCTCCCTTTCCAGTGGTGCGCCGTTGACAAACTGTGGGGCAAGAAGGAGATGCCTGATATATCCACGACCGAGAATGGCTTATACTTTTTGTGTTCAGGACCCGATGCTCGGGATTGGGGTTGCGAATCGGGTCCATGGAATTCGCAGAGACCTTCATATTACGTATTACCGTGTATGGATATGCTAAATATCCACCACTAATTATCCCAATTTGGGTCAGAATTTCTATAATATTCTCCCGAATATTGGATAAATACAAGCCTTGAGTCATTGCTGGGCCAAGTATAATCCGCTCCATCTCGATTCCCCACCGAGAATCGCATCAGTTATCTTTTGCTGTAATATGTGTGTAGGCGGGGGTCGAATGTGATTTTCCTAAGTCTCAGACTTCGGATGGGTAATGGCAAATACACTAAAATAAGGATTGAGTATCCTTGGGCTCCACAATGCCGTTCTACCAAATCCATGGCCATAAATTGGTAAATTGTCATGTTAAGACCCAAAGTAGTAAAGTTGTTCCATAAATCTCGCTGTGGTCAGAAGAGGTCTTGGTTATTGACAGAAGGATCCTCGTGTATCTCGGGGATGGTTCTGGAAGAAGGAGCCAAATAGGAGCTAACCGTGATGTGTTGCATCTGAGTAGTCTCCTGCTATTGCATCGTAGGGGCGCAATAAATTCCATCGTTTCCTATACTGAGGAAGTAATGAATTTGGTCAGCGAGGTCACAACCGCCAAGCACTGAAATACATTTGGATGTCTAGCTCAACGTGAGGTGTACTTCTGAACTAGCAAAGTCATTAGCTATGTCCAGTGTCCGATCCTAGCACTAGTAATCGAGTACTGATACCTCTCCTATTCGACACATTCAAGCATGTTAAAGAGCGGATGAGCTGGATTTCACGCTGGCCTCGTCGGCCTAAGAAGAAGATCAAGCAATGAAAAACTAACCTAGCTTCTAAGCAAGAACCGGGGCAGAGGGGTCTACACTCTTCCCAATGGTTAAATTCACATTGAATATAGTAATCGAACGAACCCCTTACAAAAAAGAAGGCGTTTCACTTCAGGAGTCCCATGCATTGATTTTGTTTGTGTTTTGAAACTCGAGTGCGAAACTCATAACAAGGATGTAATTTTCAACTCTCTATTTCCGGGCTGGAAGCTCTTCCATAACTATGAGCATGCTATGCTTGGTCAATTCGACATTTGGAAACCCAAAAGGTTAGCACGATGTTATCCATTCACGACCAGGCCATACTATGTCACGTTACCGCTCTCCAGGGTAACTATTCTTTTTGGTGCTCACTCGTTTATGCCTCGAATAATTACATTGATAGAAGAATGTTGTGGCGCCACCTTCCTCGCGGGTGTGAACCTCTGGCAGCCAAAATCTTTGGTTGATAATCGGTGATTTCAACACCACCAGTTTGTCGAAGCTCCGGAGGTAATACTTATTGAATGACACGGCCATGAATGATTTTCACGAGTGTTTGTTCAATTCGAATCGGCTGATGTCCCTTTCTAGGCTCCATTTTGCGTGGATGAACCGGTCGAGAGGGGGATAATTTTATAGCTAGGAAGCTGTACTTCACCGCCTCCAAATGAATGGCCGCATGGATATGTTTCCCAATGTGATGATCAAGTCCTCCATCCCGGGTTTATCGATCATAGCCCTCCTCGGTTACTAACTAAATGTTAGCTAGACCGAGGCATGGGAAACACTACCCCTTCAAATTTTAATTGGGCCGACCACCCTAGCTTCCTTGGAATTAGAAGCTAAGGAAGTTTCGCAAAAATTAAGTGTACGGTACACCCATGTATAGGTCGACGCTGCGAACCGCAGAGCCGAAGGCCAGCCCTTAAGTCTTTCAACTTCCACACTGTAAACCGCGTGGACGGTCATGGGATGCCAAAGAGTCTCTCAACCAAGCCTTAACTGCCAAGCAAACAATCCGATCAATTCTCCTCGGTGGTAAATGAGAAGAATTGTTTAAAGACTTACCATGATCTAGCTCAGGCCGAGGAGGTTCAAACAAACTGCAGTTCATGGGCTTAAACTAGACCGTAATCACCCGCTTCCATAAAGTCACAAAGCCCTGAATGCTAGGAATCTCGACAAAAGTTATTACTTGGCTAATCAAAAGGTGATCTATTGATCCCGAGGCCATCAAACAGACGCTGTAGCCCACTTCCGTAACGTAAGGCAGGCTGCAGGTCCCAAATGACCATGCGCCGGATATTTAGGATAACCTGGGAGGGTCTCTTGTGGTCCCCGCAACATCTGGACATTTTAAATAGTGAGATAACCCTTGAGGAGATCAAGAAGTCCATGTTCTCTATCACGACTCCAGCCTCCCGCCCCGGTGGTTTTTCCGCTTCATTCTTCAAGGCAATGCGGAGTATTATCGAGGGATGTTTGTGAAGCCAGGGCTCTTTTTAAAACTGATGTATGCTTAGAGAGATAAATTCGTACAATTTTAGCATTGGTTCCAGCGTCCCTAACCCTGTTTCCATGCATGATTATAGGCCTATTTCCTGTTGCAATACTATCTATAAGTGCATCTCGAAGATCATTGTTGCGAGGTTAAAACAGTGCTTACCTGAGATTATAAGCCATTCTCAGTCTGCTTTTGTACAAGGCCGTATCGCGCATAACATCCTTATCACCCAAGAGATTATGATCAACTATCATCGGTGACAATGGTCCTCCTAGTGTGCACTCAAAGTCGACGGGCCAAGAAGGCCTATGACACAATTAGTCTGAGCCGTGATCTAAGTCCTCACAAGAATGGGTACTCCAACTCACCTTATGAGATGTATTAGAGCATGCATCACCTCCCATCTTTCTCTCAAGGGCCGTGGAATGGGCGAGTCATGTTTCTTCATAGCAACGGCTTCAGAAGGGACCCCTTTATCCTTTATCGTTTCATCCTCATTATGGAAGCTTTCTCCGCATCCTTATCACCGGTATTCATATGCAAGGTTTTGGGTTTCATCCCAAATGTAAGGAAATTAACCTAACCCACTTATGCTTTGCGTGTGATGATATTTTATTTTCACAAGGGACACAAATTCAGTATCCAAATTATCATGGAAGTGCTTAGCAGTTTTGAAAACTTTTCTGGGCTTCAAATGAACGTTCAGAAGAGTGATTTGATCAACATTACAATTTCGCTTTTGGGAAGGTTTCCTGGTGAAATATCTCTGAGTCCCATCGATTTCTACTAGACTTTCCCATCGTGGACCGCGCCCACTGATAAAATTATGGCCTTAATCCAATCTCGACCACAGATCATTATCTTACGCGGAGATTGCAAATTGATCGTGATCGCTCCGCATAGTATTCCAAGGTACCGGTGCAAAGATTTTCATTATTCCCAAGTTCACTATCACTAAGATTGAGCAATTATTCAGCGCTAGGGTCCAGAAATGGGAAATAACCAACAAGGCAAGGTCAACAGGTCCATTTGTCTCCCAAAGGAGGAAGGTGGCTCGGGGTCTACCCGCGCATTAAAGATCTCGAACGATGCAAAATATTATGGAAACATATTTGGAACGGCTTAGAAAGGACCTATCAGGTGGCCTGGTTCTGAGGATGGTACTTAAGCACAAGGGAGTTTTGGTGTGCAAAAGTCCCTATGTCGCTCCCGGAGTTGGCGAAAATTATCCAAATAAGGGATAGATCACTTCTCTAAAACACAAGGTGTGCAATGGTGTTGGGACCTTTTATGGCATGATCGCTGGAATCCGCCTGTCCCTCTCCTTCCCTTTGCTATGGTGAGCCGATCATATACGACTGCTTATTCACAAGAATTCTCATGTGGCTGAGGTTATTGATGAAGGTGGATAATTGTGCTGACATCACTGATGTCTCTAGTGGGTGATAGTGTCTCCCTGACGCCCGCTCCTTCTCGGGGTTTTCTCTCGTTAGCCTGGCCGTGGCACCATATTAGACCGAAATCACGGGTCAGAACTCGGCACTCTAATGACCCTAAGCCCCCTAAGCTGCTAGGAGACATGCTTTATCAGGTGGATGGCCATCCGTGACAGATTTCTCCTGGTTACTCTAGGATAAGCTTTCTCAAGTGGGCCTTATAAACTTCTAGCCTCGTGTTTTTCACAAGTTAGTGGTGAAGATAGAGACCACTTTGCTCTTCGATCACATTTCACCGGTATCCGGATGAGGATTTTAAGGTTATGGGAATTCTAATGCCGAGAAATTGGGAGAATGAATTTTATGGGTAATCACACCCAAGGGTAAACCTTCCACTCTATTACTAAGAGGATTGCATGGGGTGCGACTATTTACTCTCTCACTCTATGGAGACAAACTTAATAGTAGAATTCATGAGAACATTTTGTTCTCACGATGCTATTTTCCACCTCATTTGTATCGATGTTAGACTTGAACATTCCGGTATCTTGTTGGGTTGTTGATAATCCTTCTAATGTAGCTTGTGTGAGAGGTGGGCCTTCCCGCTTAATCTCCTCAAGACCGTGGTTCGTCTACCTAAAGTGTGATTGCGGTCCGATCGCTGGGACTTCTCTCTGTCCTTAGTCGCTTTCGTCGGCCAGGCTGGTCTTGGGCTTTTATCTTTTTTTTTTTTTTTTTTCCCGCCAGGGGCATTTGTTTGGTCGGGTGTGCCTCAGCTTGAGGGAAGAGCCTGCCGACGCTCTCTTTCCTAGGGAGGTGCTGTCCATTTTTTCTTTCGTCAGGGGCCTCAGTTCGTGAATTTTTGGTTATTGTAGGTGCTTTGGTAATAAATTCTTAATTATCCAAAAAAAAAAAAATTTCTATAATCTTTTTTTTTTTGGATAATTAAGAATTTATTACCAAAAGGGCAACGCCCAACCAAAGAATACAAGGAACCGAGGCTCGAAGCTACAACCAGTAAAGAAAACGCGACAAAGACTCTCCTAAAATATAGGAACTGGCAAATGAACTAAACAACACAAAACCACCGTAAAAAACACAAGCCCACAACGGAAGAAAAAGAACAACATGTGCACCACTGATACCAAAAGTAATAAGGCCTCAAATAATCACAAATCATGCACCTAATCTACCGTGAGATAAAATATTAAGAGGGAAGGACCATCTCACACATTGATCCGCTTATGACTATCAACAACTTTCTAAGACCGTAAATACGAAGCTCCAACATCATCACATATGAGGTGAAAAAATAAGATCACCGGGAGCATAGTTGCCTTCTGAATCCTTACTATTCGATGACCCCACAATGGTAACAAGAGCACCTCACTAATCTTCCTTGTGATAGAGCAAAAAGGACTTTCCCTGCTTGGCAATTACCCATAAGAATTCGTTCCTCCCACCTCTCTAAGACTCTGCAGAACCCACACAACCTTAAAATCCAACCAAATACCGGCTGAGAATTGGCAACCGAAGAATAAGTGGTTCCTGTCTTCAACATCAGCACGACAAAATACACAAGACATAGTTGGTGAGATCCCACTTGAGAAGCTGATCCCGGTAACCAACTGCTCAGACACCACTCCAAACAATGAAAGCTTGCCTCCCGATGGCTCGGGAAACCAAATCGAATACAATTAACAACCTAGCATCTTGTAGTTCAAAGTGTTCCGTGCGTAGCTAACTATGAAAACCCCCGTGAAGGGTCCGGAGTCCAAGAGATAATATCCTCTCTAAGAGCATCGACATGATAATCACACAACCGTTTTCGAGAGCAATAAGGTCACCCGAATTAGCGATGTGCCACCCCACCCCCCCCCATCAATAACTTCGCCTACTCTCGAAAGACATAATGAATTGTGAGTTTGTAAAATCCGCCTCACCAAAGAATGGAAAGAGAGGACCAACCTGGCCCCGTTGAATCATGCCATAAAAAGGTCGCGTCCGTCACCAATTCAGGCTTTATGAGGGTCCGATCCTCTCTCTGGGCCAAGGATTTTCCGCCAACCGCAAGAACCACTGCAGTGGGACCTTGCATTCCAAAGGCTCCCTTGCCGCAGATAGAACCTCCGCACCCACGCCACCCACAAAGAGTCCTTCTTGTAGAACAGATTCCAGACATGCTTCATAACATTAGAATCATTCAGGTCTTTAACACGCCTGAGGCCCAAACCGCCCTCCTCCTTTGGAAGACACACAGATTCCCATTTGATCTTAGCACGACGAGCGCTTCCTAATTTCCTGCACCATAGAAAGCATCGAGAGGATCAAGCCAATCTGAGCATAGTATACTTGGGGATTATAAACAGTCGCACTAGCATAATTGTATATCAGATAAGATCAAGCAATCAATTAATTTGCCTAAGATAGATAGAGATTTGTTTGCCCAAGATCGACCTGGGCAGCACTTTTCAATAAGAGGCATACAATCACCGTGAGTGAGCCTGGTAGAAATCAGAGGGACTCCTAAATATCTCATAGGAAACCTGCCCAGACTGAACCCTGTGGTGTTCAACAAGTCATTCTTAACTTCATCAGAGACTCCGGCTAGGAAAATAGCACTTTTCTGTTTGTTCACTTGAAGCCCCGAGAAGCACGCAAACCTGTTTAATTCATCTATGAAGACCTGAACACTGGAATGCGTCCCACCAGAAAATAAAAACATATCATCCGCAAAGCATACAAGGTTTATATCCTCGCACTGGGGCGAAATCGAAACCCTTGTCTACTGGGCGCCACGCCTATGATCCGGAGAAGGCCCATCAAGGAGGATGAATGGGTAAGGATGATAATGGGTCCCTACCTTAACCCACGCTGCTAGCAAAAACCGCAAGCTCACCATTTATCGAAATGTAGAAGGACGGGTAGCGACGATGCCTAATGCATCTCAACAGGTGAGTAGGGGTACCCATATAGGAGAGGATATCCATGATACATCCCCAACTAACTGTGTCGTATGCCTTCATGATGTCAACCTTTAGCGCACACCTGGGAAGACCAATATCAATGACATGGTAGTTTAACAGTGCCCGCACAGCGACATCACGCAATGCCCCGACTCAACAAAAGCCGACTGCGGATAATGGGATAATATCTCGATACACCGCTTTTAATTCTCGCAGCAATGATCTTCGAGATGCACTTATAAATGGTGTTGCAACAAGAAATTGGCCTATAATCGTGCATAGAACCAGGATTGGGAACCTTAGGCACCAAAGCTATAATCACATAAGCAATCTCACGGCATACCGTAATCAAAGAAGGAACTCACAAGCAGTCAGCAAACGCTACTCCCAATAATACCCTAAGCCGCCTTGAAAAACCGTGAAGAGAACCCATCGGGGCCAGGAGCTTTGGAGTCATCAATGGAGAAAATGACTTCCTTGATCTCCTCGTGGGAAATCATTTATTCAAATGTAACCATATGCCGAGGAGACCAAATCGGAACCATCCACCTTATCAAAATACTTAATCCACTTAATCGAGGGTTCATCAATGGAGTATGCCTTACAACTTTTTCCCGTCGATGGCACCGGCCTTCGCCCAGCCATTTGCCATGCACACCTTTAAAGCTCTCCGAGCATTACGAGCTTGGACAAATTTTCAGGGAAGAAGCTGTACCCCGGTCCCCGGAAGTTTAAGCCACCGACCTCTGCATTTTTTGCTCGTGTGAAACCCTCCTCACAATGGCTAAGTCATGCCAATTCTTTACAGCTTCTTCTCATTTTCCCCAAAGATGTGGGATTAGGAAGGATCATAACACACAGATTGGCCCTGGCAAAGAGCCTCTCTGGCCGCCACAACGCGCTCATGCAACCTACCAAAGGATCGGAAATTGAAGGCTTTAAGGATGGCCTTTACACCTTTCAGCTTGCGGGTCAGCCTGAACATGGGAGTTCCGAAAACTTCCTTACTCCACGCCTCCTTTACAAGCCCAATGAAGTCGAGGTGATCAGCCCAGAAATTAAAGAATTTATATGGGAAGAGTTTTCTGGGCCCCGGATCCGGATTTACCTTAAGACTGGTTACCAAAGGGCAATGACGATAACCTTGTGGGGGAGAACTTCCGCGGAACGATCGGGAACATATCCAAGCTGCACTCATTTTGAAGGCATCTGTCTAATTTCCTAGCTATGAAGTTAAAACCCGTTGACGGTTCATCCAAGTGAATAAAGGCCCCAAGAAAGGAACATCCGCAAGCTCAAGGGAAAACAGGCACTCGTGAAAGTCATTCATGGTCGTGTCATTCAACATGTTGCCCCTGACCTTTCACCGGCAATCCTATGGGTATCAAGTCGCCCATAATCATCCAAGGGTTTTCGGGGCCCTACCGCGGCTCACACCATAAGAGATGGCCATACACTCTTCTATCCATGTAGTCATAGAGGCGTATACCGCCGAGAACCAAAAGGAGACGCTGCTTTTCAAAGACAAGAATGCGCAAAGCACAGCTTCGGGTCCACGGAGTGAATAATATCAATGTTAACCTTCTCGTGGTTTCCACAAATCCGCATTCTACGCGTGAGCATGCTCATACTATGGAAAAGTCTCCACCTCTAAAAAGTGAGTCGTGTAATTTCGACTCGTTAGTGCCCGCACTGAAGCCTAATGACAAATAAAATCAAGAGCCCTCGACTTCACAAACGAACGACTTCTCTTGCTTGAGGGGGTCGCTCAAGCCTCCTTATGTTCCAAGAGGCGAACTTAACCATCGGGAAGATGTGGAGTCCCCCTCCCATCACCGGATCCTCGTGTTAGCCAAAGCCGTCTTCAATTTCTTGCTTTTCAGGTGGGTAGGCACAGCGTATCCAAATTTCATCAACCCTTTTTATGTGCCTGAATGTGTCAATAATGGGAGAAGTATCCGAAAAATCAGTGTTAGCAGTAGGAACGAGCAATGGTCCTTCTTCCACACTAGGACCCTCTTCCTCGCTTTGTGCTAGACATGCAAAGGTGTTACCATGCAACTTGGGTGGGACGTCAATTCCAATAGCCACTCTAATGTCCTCTACGTCCAACCTAGTTCCAGCTTCTGCATGCGTTACAGTAGGAATGGATTCTGAACTAGTGGAGTTTTCAGTTGCTGCATGCGTTACTGTAGGAATGGCTACTGAACTATTGGATTCAGCTGCTATCTTCAACCCTTCCCCTTCATCATCAATATCCTTACCAATAACTGCCTTGTGTTTATCGTTCGTGAATTGGGAGACAGTGGCCACCGTCTGACTCTTCTTAGCTTGGCACCAACTGTAAGCTATGGCCAAAAAGTTTGCATATCTGCAATGAAGATTGAGGAGCCCAAGGATATTCGATCCTATTGTAGAACAACGCCATTACCCCACCCGGTACATTTAGGGGACCCTCAATCAACCCCAACCTCTAAGGCCAAATTCCCAGCAAAAGATAATTTTGTCTGATTCTCAGTGAGTGGATCAAGGTGCAACGGGATTCCAACAGTGCTTGCAATGTGCCCAAGACACGTGCTTGTCCAGTATTCCAGAGGAATGTTATAGAACCTGACCCAAATTGGGATAGATGATAACTGAATGTTGAGCATGTCCATACCAGGCTTCCATGCACGTAATATGAACGGTCTCCCTGCTAAGTGCCATGGTCCAGCATCCATAACCCAATCCCGAGCCTCCGGTCCCCTCGAATCAAGAAGAATAAACCATTCTCGCTGTAGATATATCGCTATCTCCCTCGCCCCAAAGCCTCGTTAACTGCAGAGCCGCACCACCGAACTGAGACGCTTTATCCGTAAATTGTCCTACCAAACAACCCTTCCAAATGTCGATGCCTTCATTCACCGCTCCACCGAGGTAGTTTGCAACAAGCTTTCCATCGCGACAAAGGCGCATATAGAATCGCGAACGACCAATTGCTACTGCATAGAGAGACCAAGCTTTCTTCCAAGGTTTTACCGGAGGATCATTGAAGCATCTCCAAATTACTGAAGCCTAAAATCTAGGCTGCAAATGGAACATGGCCCATTTCCCGCCTGCTTGGCCCCCGTGAACGCCCCTTCCTCACATGCCCCGGTTTTGCCGGGAGTAGCTGCAACGACCGCTACACCAAGAAAGACTTCGGGTGAGCTCCATTGGTCGGAGAGCTCATCGGGCGGAACCATTGGTCACGAGCTCGTCGGGCGGAGTCAAGCTCGATTTCGGTTGGGCGGCGTTAAGCTCAGTTGATGGCTTCAACAACGCCTGAGGTAGCTTAAACTGCTGCAATGGAGTCGCCGAAGACCCCCTTCGAGGATCGCGCGCCGATTGCATCCACACCACTGTGCTCGTTTTGGGAGATCTCGCCATGGACGTGAGGTTCAGCATTGGTTCCCTTTTTGGGAGCCCAAGACTGAGAAAACCCTCTTTGGGGAGGCCGATCATGCGTGGACCCCCCTCCACCAGCACCAGATCCCACCACCGAGGTAGACATCTTCAATGCGTTGACAAACTGGCCTGCCCTAGAGAGCGTTCCATTGACCCCCCACTTGCATAAAAAATTCTATAATCGATTTTGCTTCTAGTGAGAATTCCTTTTTCAGTTTTGGTTTCTTCAACAACCAAAGTCGTCGCATCCGAAACATCTTTGATTTCTAAATCAAATTTGTGATGATGAACTCTTCTCCTCATCTTCTTGGATATGGTTAGATTAGACTAAGCCTTCCAACAACTGACTTAGATTTTGGCGGCGATGATTTATTCTCATCGTCTTCTTGGACATGGTTAGATTCGATCACTTGTTCAACATCTTCTTCCTTGACTTCATCTTCCTCAATTAAGGCAAACGCTTTTGGATTTGGGACATTGAGTCAATATGCCCCAACCCTTGGCACTTAAATCACGTCTTTGACTTAGAAGCCAATTCTTGTAGTGCTTCACTCTTTACTTGAGTGTGGGTAGTTTTCCTACCACTAGGATTCAAAGAATTAGAACCCTCAACAAACCCTTCATTAGCCACACTCTTAGTTGTAGTAGAGTTTCCATACTTTTTTTAGTCTGACCTTGAAGCAAGTTTCATCGCATCTTGAAGACTATTTATAAAACCTGAGGTGTGCAATGGTGTTGGGACCTTTTTATGGCATGATTAACGGAATCCAGGTTAATTCGTCTCCTTCCTTTATTGGTGAAAGGATCATATATGATCATATAGTTATATTGGTCTCAACTCATATCCTCTAAGTAAGAGATATTGTCTCTTGGGCCTTTGCTCATACAGGGTTTTCTGTTAGCTCGACTTGGTACCATAGGTAGAAAATGCCGGTTGTAAGCGGCACTCTACGACTGGTTCCCCCAAGCTGATAGGAGACATCTTTTATTTGTGTGGATGGCCATCCAGGGACAGATTAGTTACTCTAGATAAGCATACCAGAGTGAGACCTTACGACTCTAGGTCTGTGTTTTTTACTTAGGGTTAGCGGGTGAAGATAGGGAGCACTTGTTCTTCGGTTGCCATTTCACTTTGCTTGATATCTGGATTGAGGATTTTTAAAAGGTTGTGTAGAATTCTAGAATGCGAGGAATTGGGAGAATGAATTTTTGTGGGTAACTGCTTCCAAGGGTAAATCTTTCCACTCTATTACTAAGAGGATTGCATGGGGTGCTACTATCTACCACTTATGGAGACAACGGAATAGTAGAATTCATGAGAACATTTTTGTTCCCGCTGATGCTATTTTCCACCTCATTTGTATTGATGTTAGACTTAGAATTTCTGGTATTCAGAAGGTTGTTGACAATCCTGCTAACAGAGCGTTGTGTGAGAGGTGGGCCTTCCCGCTTAATCTCCTTGGCAATTGTGGTTCGTCTACCTGACCTGTGATTGGTGGTCCTCTGGTTTGCTGGGGACTTGTCTCTTATTGGTCCTTGGTTACTTTGCCGGGTGTGGGGCGGGGTTATGGGTTTTATTTTCTCTTTTCTGCCCGGTTTGTGGGCTTGTTTTTTGGTTGGTATGCCTTTTCGTGTTTGAGGGGTTGTTCGGGCTTATGCCTTTCCTCTATTTTAAAGTCTTGTCCCTTTTCTTTTGGCTTGTGGGCCTTGTTCCTTGTAATTTCTTGGTTGGTTGTGGGGCTTTGCCTTATCTAAAACCATAACTAAAACCAGCAATATAGTGGTGGGCTATGCATATTTCCTCGGCCTCTTGCAAGTCTCCTTTGATAATCAAGTTTACAAACTTAGCTGAATACTCCTCCACACTCAAATCTCGTTGCTTAAAGTTATGAATTTTGAGGTAGATGTCTTGGCGATAGTTGAAGGAAAGGTACTTCCTTTTAGTTCTTTCTTCATCTTTCCCGAGTTTGAATCTTCTTTTACCATCTCTTTCAGTTGTCTCTTCATGTTTTCCACCAAATAGAAGCATTCTTGCACATCTTTGTAGCCACCAACTACTTTTTCACGTTCGGGGGAATCATAATACTCAAGACAGTACTCCACCATATTAAGCCAGTAAAAATAATTATCAAAAAAAAAAAAGCCAATCCAAATTCATGGGATCCATCCTTCCATGAATTACGGAATGTTAAATTTTGGATTGAATCTAACCTTCATCATAGTTACCATTCCTCTTATAGTAATCTTCATTACATTTAGTAGCAATCATACCTCCCATGATAATCATAGTCTTATACATACATACCTTTAGCTTTCTTATGCCCCAAGAAACCTTCAAGTTGACTAAGTTTGCCAAAGCTCTTCATAAAAATCATATTTTTCCTCCTTGGCTAGTGAACGACTCAAACTGTATCTAGAGATCTTGTCTCTAGCATCAAGCACACCGTTCAGTTTATGATCAGCCATCAATCCATGAGCTCTGATACCACTTTGATGCAAGGTTGGGACCGTGATGGATGATCCAGAAGTTTAGGTAAGTCAAAATGGGTTTGGGGTAGTTTACTTGGTCAAAAATAGGTTATGGGCCAATTTTGGAGATTTTCTAAGTTAAGAAGGTAAATTTATGGTATATAAGGAAAAGGGTATTTGGAAGGTTTTAGTAGTATGGAACAAGATTTGGAAAGTTTTGGGTTGCGGTTGAAAAATTGGTTATGGAAAGTTTAGAGAAAAGATGAGATGGTGAGAAGAGTAGAGTTTGCACAAGAGTGGTTACTTACCGGTTTAATGAAACGATCCACACAAGATAGATGATGGAGTGAAGGCGCCACAATCAACTATGGGCCGGGTTGATTGATAAAAGTAGGACAAAGACTTCGCCACCAAGGAATCCACCTAGGTATGAGAAGCCACGAACTTCGTCCCCCGAGAATCCACCAAGAGATAAGAAGACAGAGAGAACTCTTAAAAAGAGAAATCTAAAAATATTATTAAACTTGATATGATTTCTAAAAGACTACATTAGGGGGGTATATATAGCCCCATACTTTCTAAATCAAAAAAGGAACTCCTAAAAGAAAACTTTCTAAAATAAATAAAGCAAACTTTATAAAATAAATAAAGCAAATCTTCCTAAAATAAATAAAACGACTTTCTAAAATAAATAAAGCAAATCTTCTGTAAATAAAGCAAACTCTAAAAATTAATATGGCGGCTCCACATCGAGGGGTTGTGTCAAAGTCGACCACGTTTTTGCTTTCCAAGGCTCAAATGAGGTCCAAAAAAAGGAGTTTTCACATGTATTCAATGCGTCTTGACCTCCCCAATCCAATTCTTCAATAATTAGGATTGAATTCCCAATGTTTGGTGTGTTTATAGATGCTCCTGCATCAATACCCAAGGCTCCTATGCCGGAACCCGAGGACGAACTTATCTCCGGTCGTACGCCCCTCTCCAATCGGTCAGGAACTAAGCTCAGCATAGCAGTGCGTTTAAGATCGGAGATGGCACCGAGATCACTGTTAATGGCGTTAACGGCGACATCCGTGACGGCGCCAACAGCATCCCTGATGGCGTCGGCGTTTGATGCGATACCGACAACACCAGAAATGACGACTGCTGCATCGATGGTGACGTTGGTGGTATTGATATCACTCGAAACGTGATTTCCTGAGGAAACCATACCTCGAATACCAGCTGGGACAGAAGATCCAGCATCGGCTACCCTTTTTTGGGTCAATGAGGAGGAAACCCCTTTTTGGGTAGGGAGACCACTCTTGGTTAAAACCCCACAATCATCAGCATCACTGATGGCATCCGGCATGTTGAAACCACCAGAAAGGTTTTCCTCACAAAGATAAACATGTTCCTTTGTTAAGGGAACGGAGATCAAATAGGAAACTGTAGGAAGGAGGTTTGCGCGAAGAACAAGAGAGAGGGAAACCCCTTCTCCCATCGCAGCTGCGCTCTCTCATTTTCTCTCTTCTCTCTCCTCTTTCTCTCATTTTCTGGGCTGCCAAACACACCCCTTTGAGGATGACAACTCAAAGGATGTTTAGCTAAGCCTCAAAACCTTGAAGAGTGGGGTTACTAGGTTGGTTGATGTGGGATTGTGGGTGTTCCTCTGTTTTCATGAAGCGGGTACTACGTATTTGTGTTTCTAACTTTTCAAACTAGGTTTAAATGCTATTTAATGTATTTTCTTTGGTCAATACTTGGCATGCTTTAGGGTTCAGTGTATTCTTAATGGTAGATACACTGACATCCATTAGATGTCATTTACGAGCCACTGAAAGTAGGTTAAATGCTTTATTTTTCAACTGCTGGAACATTAAATGCTCAGTAAATGCTATGGTTCAAATAGGAATGTTATTAAGGGTTGGTTTTTAAAGTTAAACAAAGATCCGGTTTTGGAAATGACTATATGTCATTTGCCTAATGCGAAATAACTTGAGGACACCTCTACAACCCCATCATATCAAACTAGTGACCCAAAATTTCAAGGTGTTCTTTTTTTTACATCTTATTTTAAATTGCTTTCAGTTAGCTTAGTGACAGCAACAACCACACTTTTAATGCAAATCCGAAAATCCAAATAAAAGCCTCACCATTTTGAATCATGATACAAGTCATTTGTAAGATGAAAACTCATCCCTGAGTTCGACCCTAGAACCGCTATACTGCAGTAGCTTGACTACGACAGTAGGGGGAAATTTAGGATACAAATTTTGTTGACTTCGGATCGCCCCTCTTGTTGCCACGAATCATTGATCTGCGGCGAGAGTTCATTCATGAGTAGACAACACCAAATTTGAAAATGCGAGGGCGTATGAAGAAAGCATGAAATGGATTCTTGGGTATGGGACCAAAATTGTCTGGAAACCTGTCATATCCACATTGAGAGCTCCGTCGAATCGGAGAGACGCAGTCAGGGAACTAGAAATCACCTGGGAAACGAGCCTATTGAGGTTGGTGTAAGTGGTCTTCCAATGTCGAGAGATCTCCGGCAGATGTCGTAGAAGGCTTCATTGTCGAGAAGAACTGCAACATCTGTGTGTTCGGAAGGATAGAACTCTTTGTTGTAAGGCTGCTTATTTGGTGGAGACTTGAGGAGAAGGTAGGCGGTGAAACCGGATTTCGATTTCATCATAAACAAGCGAAGTAGTTCGAGCGAAGTCCGAGGCCGGGCTAATGCGCGCCGTCGACGGCGTGGAAAACAGAAACCCTTGAAGACGGTGCGATTATCGACGAGGCTTTACGATGCAGTCAAACACGGATACACAATTTCTTTCCCGATGGTATAATGGCCTCTGGCCAAGTTGTTGGCGGCGTCTTCTTTGTCGCTAATGAGTTGCTCCAGGTGGAAGAGTTGTCGGTAAGCCCCGAAAACCACCGAAAAACAATGTTCCCTTGAAAAGGGAACGGAAACCACAAGGTGTATAGCAACTAGAAACCCATTTCGGGGAAGAGAGAGGAGTCCTTCTTGACTTGAATATCAAACAATCTGATCCTGAGAAAAACCATGCTCCACGAAGAGAGCGAGCCAAAGGTGGTTGCGACGGAGACCCATTTCGGGGAAGAGGAGGACCCCTTCTCCCGGCAATTTCGACTCTTATCTTTGCGTTTTTGTGTATACATGTTCAAAGATACTTGACTTGTTTGCAAAGTCATGTGATCGATGTCAAAGGACAGGGAACATTGGACGACGAAATGACATGTCATTGACGAATGTTCCAGAGGTAAAACTCTTTGATGCCTAGGGCATTGACTTTATGGGTCCATTTCCATCATCCTATGGGCACAAGTACATACTTTTGGCAGTGGATTACGTGTCCAAGTGGGTGGAAGCCATTCCAACCATTACTTTTGATGCCAAAGTAGTACTGCGCTTCATCAGGAGTAACATCTTTTCAAGGTTCAAGACTCCTAGAGTGGTAATCAGCGATGAAGGCTCCCATTTCTATAACAAACTGTTTGCATCACTACAGGCCAAATATGGGGTGAAGCATCGGGTGACGCTGGCATACCACCCCCAAAGCAATGGGCAAGCTGAGGTATCAAATAGAGAGATTAAGAAAATCTTGGAAAAGACAGTTAATGGGACAAGAAAAGACTGGGGGGTAAGTTGGGATTGGTGCTATCCTTAGTCAAGAAGGAAGACCCATCTCTTTCTTTAGTGAGAAGTTAAATGAAGCATTGATGATAACTCTCTAGAAACTACATTTATCGTCTTCGCATTGATCTCCACGAGTAATGGAAGTGCGTGGTGGGGTCGGGAGTTAATGGGGGGTTGACCACAAGTGGTAGGCCTTCCCAAAAAGGAGATTCTCAGGTGAGGTTTCTCTGAATGTGCGGAATGGAATGGACGCTGCCGGAGTGAGTTCATCGGAGGTCATTTCTAACACCGACGATCTCAACGATGGAGCAGATCTTGCCGATTCTGGCACTGATGGTCCCATTTTCGGTCCGGTTGCCGAATCGGGAGGTCAGTCTTCAGATCTGGTAAGTTTTGCTCTCCCGAGCTCAAACCCAGTTCGATCCGATACTGTAGCTCTGCTGAAGGCTTCCATTAGTCATGGCGAGCCGTTGGCATCCTCCAGCAAGCACTGCAAGCGAGGGAAGGCCGTTCTTCAGGGGATGGGTTCGGCTGGTTATGGGTATGAGAAGGGATACTTGGGTCAGGTTGAGGCTCACTATGGACAAATGGTGGCTGGTAATACCGAGATAGTGTTGGCTTCCGGGGCGGATGGGAATGTGGCTGTGGAAGGTAGAGAGCAAAGTACAAAGTACAGACCGGCAGTGGAGCAGAGGAATTAAAGGGTGGTGATTTGGGGGGGAAGGTAACAACTCCATCAGTAAAATCATGGAAGAACCTTTTTTCAGTGCCTGAGAAAACAAGTGGTCAGTTATAGTTCTATAGATCACATAATGCAAATGGGAAAGCATTTGCCCGAGCCTCCGACGGAGAGGTGAGCGAAAGCATTGATATGTGGAAGGGTTGTTTGGTTGGGCCGATTTACGGATAAGCGACTCCCATTTCTGTGGTACGATCTCGGGTTAACGGGTTATGGGGCAGAAGGAGATGCGACATATCCACAAGCGAAAATGGATTATTTTCTTTAGATTCGGGGACTTGGAGGCTGGTGGGTTATGGATTCTGGACCATGGCATCTTGCAGGGAGACCATTCATATTACGTGCATGGAGGTCAGGTATGGATATGCTGGACATTCTTTTTTTTTTTTTTGGATAATTAAGCGTTTATTTCCAAAAAGCAAACACCACAACCAAGAATACCACGGGCCCGAGGCCCGAAAGAAAAGAAAAAACGAATGGAACCTCCCTAAAGTAAGGGGCGAGCCACGACCGAAAGCGGCTCATATGACGAGAGACTGACAAACCAAAAAAAGAAACCCGACTCGCTACAGCCCCAGGAAGGAGACAACACCCCAAAGCCCGGCCACGGCCGGCGAAGGCAGCGAGCCCAAGAGACCGGGACCCAACCAGCAACAAAACCCATCAATCAACGAGAACCATGAGACCAAAGATATGGCGGGAAGGACCATCTCTCACCTTAGCTGCATTCCTTTGGGTGTCACCACATACGACTTGAGATTCTCAGCAGAACATCATTACGAGGACGAGATGGAAAATGGCGTCAGCGGGAGAATAGATGTTCTCGTAGATTCTACTATTCAGATGCCTCCATAAATGATAAATATATTGCTTTTACGCAATCCTCTTGGTAATAGAACAAAATGATTTCCCTTTAGAAGCACAAACCCATAAGAATTCATTTCTCGACTTCGCAATCACGCAATCCAGATATCTTTGGACATTCAACTATCCACACTATTGATTTGGGTCGAATTCTGATATTCTTTTGAATATTGGACAAGCACATGCGGGGGTACATTACGTCTTTTGTTGGTTATCCATCCATCTTGATGCTCAAAGACAGACAAAATTATCATTTCTTTGGGATATGTGTAGAGTGGGGAGTTGATTGTGAATTTCCTAAATCTATACTGCGGAGGACGGGGAGTATGCAAATATTCTAATATAAGGATTGAATATCCGTGGACTCCACAATGCTGCTCTGAATGCAAGCGGTTTGGCCATAATATAGTTAGCGTCAAGTTAAGGGTCAAAAGTATGAATGCCAACACAAATCCACAGGAATGATTGAGGTTGAGAAGTTGGCGGATTGAGAAGAAGGATGTGCGGGATCACGGGAGTACTTGAAGATGCATACGGGGACCTGGTGATGCAGCGGATAGCCCGGTGTTGTGAAAAGCAGTGTAGAAGACGAGGGATGCAGTAATCCTTAATGCTTTACGAATCTTTGAAGAGGTAGTGGGTTGGTCGATAAACCTAAATTACATGAGAGTAGCTCTGCCAGATGTCTAGCACGGAGGCGAGGAAGGAGGCAATGAAATCCATAGTATCCCCTAACAATACTTATGAATTTTCTGATTCTTCTCCTATTCTGGATACGTTCAAGCAGATAAAGAGAGTTGATGAGCTGGACTTCACGCCAGTGCCAATCTCTAGGAAGAAGCTCAAGAAATTAAAAAAACGGAGTCTTGCTACTAAGCAGGATCCAGTGGTAGGGGGGTATGTACAGCTTCCCAATGGTTAAATTTGCATCATGGAACATAAGGGGCTTGAATGATCCCCTTAAGCAAAAAGAAGTTCGTTCGTTTGTAGAGTCCCAAACTCTTGATTTTGTGTGTATTCTGGAAACTCGGGTGCGTGCTCCTAACAAGGACAGAATTTTCTCAACTATACTTCCGGGTTGGAGATTGTTTCATAATTATGATCATGCCCTACTGGGTAGAATTTGGATATGTGGAAACCCAGATAAGGTGAGCATTGATGTTATCCATTCAATGGATTAGGCAATACTGTCATATTCGCTGTATCGAAGACCGATCTTTCATTTTTGGTGTTCGTAGGTATATGCCCGAATAACTACATGGATAGAAGAGTGTTGTGGCGTCACCTTCAATGGTGTGAACCCGTGGTGGGCCAAATCCATGGTTCGTTATTGGTGACTATTTCCACACGGTTGTCGATGAAGTGCGGGGGTAACATGGCTCAGGATTCGGCCATGATGGATTTCCATGAGTGTCTGTTCAACTTGGAATTGGCCGATGTCTCTTTCATGGGGCCCATATTTACGTGGATGAACCGGCAAGAGGGGGTAAATTTCATAGCTAGAAAGCTGGATCGGTGTCTTCAAAATGAATATTGCTTGGATATGTTTCTGATGCATTAATGGAAGTCTGGCACCACGGGACTATCTGATCATTGCCCTCTGGTCACAAGCTTGAATATTAGACCGGTTCTTGAGCGCAGAAAAAACTTTCCCTTTAAATTTTTTAATTTTTGGGCCGACCACTCTGCTTTCCTTGAGATTGTGAAGGAAGCATGGGCTTGTGAAGTGATTGGAACTCCATTATGCAGTTATTTCGAGAAAATGAGAGGTAAGGCGTCCCTTAGGGCGTTAAATTCCACTCATTTGGTAAGTTCTTGGGAGCAGTTGTGGAAGCCGGGGAGAATTTGTACCGGGCGCAAAATCTTTGTCTTTGAACAATACATCTGTCAGCTACTAGCGATGGATAATGAGAGGAAGTGTTTAAAGAGATACCATGATTGCTTTATGCGGAGGAGGATTTTAAAACAAAATCTAGAGTACGATGGCTCAAACTTGGAGATCGAATCTGAGGTTTTTTTTTCAACTAAAGGCACATCCAAAGCTCGGAATGCACGAATGCGATAAAGTCATAATTTCAGAATGGATGCGAGAATTGAAGACCCGGAGGGGCCATCAAAGGAAGGCATTGGTTTTTCAAGAATGTACTATGCTACGAGGGTCCTTCTTTTGTCAAGACTTCGTGGATAATGTTGGGTGGGTTATGGACTCTGCGGCATACGGACATATTAAAGGGGTAGAGTACTCCTTGAGGAGATCGAGAAGCCATGTTCTCTCTTGATGAAAACAAAGCCACGGGCCCCGATGGTTTCTACGTCCCTTTTTTCAAGGCGGCGTGGTGCATGGTGGGAGTGATGTAATTGAGGCGGTGACTTCTTTCTTCAAATGGTAGTCTTCTTCGGGAGATTAATTGCACAGTTATTGCTTTGGTGCCTAAGGTCCTATCCACGAGTATATGAATGATTATAGGCCAATTTCTGTTGTAACCACCAGTATATAAGTGCATTCGAGAAGATTATTCTTTGCGAGTTAAACAATGCATCCACGATATTATAAGCCTTCACGGTCGGCTTTTGTGCAAGGCCAGTATTGCAAATAATATCCTTATTACCCAAGAGCTTATGGTCAACTATCATCGAAACAGTGGGCCTCCTAGGTGTGCGCTAAAAGTTGACATTAAGAAGGCATATGACACAATTAGTTGGAGTTGTATTTTGGGTATTTTATACAGCATGGGAACACCTACATTTCTGATGGAATGTATTAAGGAATGCATCACTACCCCTACCTTCTCTGTATCGGTAAATGGTGAGCTAGCGGGGTTTTGCTGCTGGCGAGGATTGTTCCGGGGATCAACTTTATCTCCACTTTTATTTATCATTGCTATGGAGGCCCTTTACAGGTGTATCATTACCCTTAGTCGGGAGTTTCGAGTTCCATCCCTAAATGCGGAAATCGACAGCTTGGTTTAAGCCGCGGATGATATTTTCCTATTTTACGGAGGGACGAGTCCGGTGTTCAGTTATGATGGGCCAGTTGAAAAAGTTTGAGGAATTACGGGGCACCAAGTAAGCGACGAAGAGTGCCATTTTCATTCTTAGGGTAAGCAGCGACATCAAAGTGATTTATTGAACACCACGGGTTGAGTTTAGGAGGTTTCCTATGAAATATCTTGGAGTCAAGACACGGGGCGGGGGTTTCTCTCTCTCCCAAAAAATGGGTTTCAGTCAGTCACCTCTTTGTGGTTCCAGGTCCCTTCTTGAGGAACTTGGGTCTCCCCGTCGATAACCACCTTGTGGTTTTAGTTCCCTTTCATGGGTACATGGTCTTTAGTGGATCAACTGCTTGGATGCTCGTGATTTGGAGGTGGAGTCAATATCGCCATCATTATCAACGATGCAGTTGGTTTCACCATCTCTGGTGGCCGCATTTACCAAAAATCGGTCTTAGCAGCCGTTACGGTGTCACATCCTCGAATGCAGGGATTACTCCTCAGAGTTCGATCCGGGGTGGGGTATGAAGGTATTCGTCAGAAGATATCATTCCTGGGATTTGGGGATGGGAATTTCCCACCACCCCTTTCGATTTCGGGTTCTGGTTTAGAGGCCTCGGGATTCGCGGTGTAAAGCAACTATTCTGATCGTAGATCTCGACCTGACGAATCACCCAGAAGCGCCGTTCACTTCCACCATGCGTCGCGAGCACTTCAAACGGTGCCATGGCAGTCTTGATGAATCTGCTCACGCCCAGGTACTCGGCCATAAGCATTTGGATCGGGTCTGAGAGCAGAATAACTCCTCTCTTTGTAATGTCCAAAAATGGGTATCCCATACCCAAAATTGGAAGGATGTTGATGGGGGTCTCCTCCCGTCTATAGTCAGTGATGCGGCTAATGTTGGTTCGGGTCTCCCCAAAAGTGGGCCGTTATGCACAGATCTGGTGGATTCAGATCTGTTGGGCGAGTTTCCAAGCCAAACTAAGGGTGAAGATCGGCTAGGGTTCCCTAGCCTCGGCCGTGAGTTAGTTGGTCGGGTTCTCCCGTGTTTCCGAGCGGACTACTTCTCTCTCTGAGAGGTTTCGATCGTGCGAGTTCGGATCCGGTCAAGTGCATCGTCTTGGGTTTAAAACTACCCAAATCATGGGTCCACGATGCGGATATCTGTCGTTGCGAGCCTTGTCATGACGTCGGAGTCTATGGCTTATGGGATTTGAGATCCCGGTCATCGGGCCCGGATTCGAAGGCTATAATGGAGGTCAGTTGTTGGGCTACAACAGTTGCGATCGTGCGTGTGCCGTCTCTGAGGGATTCTTCTCAGATCAAAAGGGATCTAAATTAGATCTGGTGAGATCTGAGAGTCGTAAACGTGAAGATCCTAAGAATGGGTCATCGTGGTCTTGAAACGTCGTGTGGATTCAGACGAGGATGAAGATGCGGAGTAAATCCATCGATTCAGGCTGCTGCTTGGTGCGAGATAAGGTAAATCCGACAATTAGTTCGATTACGGAAAGGTTGAACTCTGGAATTCGGCCGGATCGGTGGTTCGGAAAATGGGTCCGACGCGTGCATGGGTCAAAAAGGGTCCGACGACTGGGCCAGATTTGTGTTCTAGTTTAGCGGGACCTGCGGCCGTGACAGGAAGACGGGAATGGTAGTCGATCCGGTGGAATATGGCCTTATCTTGGGTCGCCAATTCCGATCTGGAGTATTACAAGCATTGCATATGCTTTTGCCTCGGGTTTTACTCATTATCACGAGGTTAAATGTATTTGGTTGGGTCCATGTTGGGTTGTTTGGGTCTCTTTGCAAGAATATCTTGCCCTATTTGGGCGATACACTGCATAATTCGGTTATAAACGAGACTTGTATCCATTTTTATAAATGGTTTTTCGTCGGGTTAACCGTCGAATTTCGATTGGATCTGTGCTATCTAATATGTTTGGTTTCATGGGTTGGCAAGGCGGTTTCTGTGCGGGTTGGCTGGGCTTGGTATCTTTAGTTGTTTGAGTGGTTACCTTTGTTTGTGGGGTTTAGTTTTGATGGCTTTATGTCGGTGTTGCCGCTTTTCCCTATGTTTTAGGGGAGATTTGTCGGTTGTTGTCTTACCGTGGTAACCTTTTTGGCTTCGGGTCAGCCTTTTGGCTCTTTGTATTGTTCTTTGTTTGTTGGGGCATTGCCCTTTTTGGAAATAAATTCTTAACTATCCAAAAAAAAAAAAAAAAATATCTTGGAGTCCCTCTGATCTCAACTAGACTTTCCCAATGTGATTGTCAGTACATTCTTGGATAAAATTAAAATGAATCCATTCTTGGACTAAGCGGGGCGTTATCATATCTTGGGGAAGGTTGCGGTGATTGGATTCGAGTTTTGTATACTATCGAATTTGTATTGGTGCGGCTTTGTTTATTATCTTAGGAAATACCACCAATTTCTAAGATTGAACGAGCTTTCCATGTTTCCTTTGGTGGAAGAATTGGGAATTCTCGTCGAGGCAAGATTAGTTGGGTCGGTTGTCTTCAGAAGGAGGAGGGTGGTTTGGGCTGCGTATCAGGACCGGGCTGATGCAAATGTTATGAAACACATTTGGAATCTATTTTATAGGAAGGACTCATTATGGGTCGCATGGGTGGGGAGGATGTATTTGAGACGCGGGAGCCTATGGTGTGCTAAAATCCCTTCGATTTGCTAGTGGAGTTGGCGAAAATTGCTTCAGCTGAGAGATAGGATCAGGCCCTTCACATCGAGGAAGCCTGAGGTGCCTGATAGCCGCGGGGACTTTTTTATGGCATGATTCTGGAATCCAGGTTGGTCCTTCCTTACTATGGAGATCGAATCATATATGATTCAGCTATTCATAATAACGCTCGTGTAGCTGAGGTTATTGATGATGGTAGATGGAATTGGCCAATTGCGAACTCTGCCGACCTTATTGCTATCAAGAATAGTTGTGCCAACTATCGCCTTGATGACACTAGAGAGGATATTATCTCGTGGACACTTGCTCCCTCTGGGGAATTCACTGTTAACTCAGCTTGGAACAGATTTTTAGACCCGAAAAGCTGGGTGGTCAGGCGCGCTATACGATATGGTATCCCCAACCGTATAGATTGGTTATGCAAGACAAGCTTCTCAGGTGGGGCATGATCAACTCTATGTCTTGTGTTTTTGGTTGCCAATTCACTGCTGGTATTTGGTTGAGAATTTTAAGGTTATGTAGAATTCGATGCCGGAGTTGGGAGAATGAGTTGCTTGGGTAATTACTTTACTAAAGGGAAATCCTTTTGTTCTATCACCAAGAGGATTGCGTGAGTACTCTTCATTTATCACTTGTGGAGACAACGGAATAGTAGAATCTATGAGAACATCTATTCTCCAGCTGATGCTATTTTTCATATCATTTGTAATGATGTTAGGTTGAGAATCTCAAGTTTCCAGAAGGTGGTGGATAATCCAGTGAACAGAGCTATGTGTGAGAGATGGTCCTTCCCTCTTAATATTCTTGGTATTGGTGTTTCATTTTGTTGATTGATGGTTTCGTTGCTGGTTGGGTCCTAGTCTATGTTGGGCCTGGGTTGCCTTAGCCCGGGTTGTGGGCTGGGCTTTGGGGTGTGGTGTCTCTGCCCGGGATGTGGGTGGGTGTTGAGTTTTTTGTTTTGTTGTCCTTGATTGTTGTTGGTTGTTTCGGCCTGTTGCCTTCTCCTTAATTTTAGGGGAGGTTCTGTCCGTTTTCTATTTTGGGCCTTGGGCTCGTGTATTCTTTGGTGGTGGGGCTTTGCCTTTTGGAAATAAACGCTTAATTATCCAAAAAAAAAACTGGGTGAACAAAATTGATGATAGTTTATGGGCTTATCGCACAACCTTCAGACCCCATTGGGCATGTCTAAAATCAGGAATCTGATCTATGGTAAGAGCTACCACCTGCAGTAGAGGCGGAGCACAAATGATGCGGAGCATGTCATGCGCCGAAACGTTGGGGTGTTTTCAATTATTGAAGAATTGGATTGGGGAGGTCAAAGCGCGTGAATACATGTGAAAACTCCTTTTTTGGACCCCTCATTTGGGCACATTGGAAGGCAAACGTGATCGAGACTTGGACAAACCCACGATGTAGACCACCATATTGATTTTAGAAAGATTTGCCCACGGGATCTTCTTGAGGATTTATGGATCATTATATTTGGTTTAGAAATGTTGCTCCAATATTTTATTCTATCCCTTTTTAGGAAGATTTGCGTTATTTATTTTAGAAAGTTTCTTTTAGGAGTTGCTTTTGTAATTTAGAAAGTTTCTTTTCCTAGTTAAAGTAGAAGTTGTTCTTTGTAATTTAGAAAAGTTTCTTTTCTTTAGTTAAAGTAGAAATTTGCTTTTTGATTTAGAAAGTATGGGGATATATATACTAATGTAGTCTTTTGACAATCGAGTTCAAGTTAATAATATTTTGATTTCTCTTTTAAGAGTTATCTCTTGATCTCTTATCTCTTGTGTGGATTCCCTTGAGGACGAGTTCGTGGCTTCTCGCGCAGGTGGATTCCTTGGTGGCGAAGTCTTTGTCCGGCTTATCAATCAACCCATCCATAGTTGATTGTGGCGCCTTCATTCCATCTTCTATCTAGTGTGGATCGTTTCATTAACTCGGTATTTGTGCAAACTCTACTATCCTCACCATCTCATCTTTTCTCTAAACTTTCCATAGCTTAAAATTTCCAACCTCAACCTAAAACCCAAAATCTTGTTCCATACCTTCAAACTATTCCTAAATACCCCTTTTCCCATATATACCATAGAGTACCTTTCTGTAACTTAGAAAATCTCCAAAATTCGTCCATAACCTATTTTGACCCAAGTAAACTACCCCAAACCCATATTTTGACTTACCTAAACTTCTGGATCATCCATCACGGTCCCAACAAAGCATATTAGGCAACTCGAATGCTGAACTTGAATTTCAAAATGGGCGGGAAAAAGAGGATGCTTCAGTTGAATGAGCTGGATGAGTTTCAACAGAACGCATATGACAGTTTGAGAATTTATAAGGAGAAGACCAAGGCGTGGCATGACAAGCACCTACTGCATAATGAGCTGAAACCGGGGCCAACAGTACTAATCGATTCACGGCTGAAATTGTTCCCAGGAAAACTCAAGTCAAGATGGTCTGGACCGTTTATGATCACTTTCGAGTTTTCCCACTAGAGGCTGATGTTGAGCTAATGCACCACAGGAGGTTGGAATTCAATTGAATGGGTAGCAGGTGAAGATTTATCCCGGGTGGGTGAATTTAAGAAGCATAATTCCACCCTGAGTTTGAAGCAGAAAAGAAATGTGGGAGCACGAGAATTTTTGTTGGTTAGCGGTTAATGCGTGGTTGGGCACTATTAAGCGGACCGCAGCTTGAGTGCGAGCTAACAACAATAAACAAAGCGCTACTTGGGAGCCTTGAGCGCTGGAATTTTGTGGTCTTTTGTTTTCTCACGGTTAAAGTTTCCTAGCTTTACTTTTGCTTGTTTTTAATTTTATTGCATTTGTGTTGCAAGTTTCGAGGTTCCAAGGTTGCCATGGCGAAGGAGAGCTAGCACGACCAGCATTGTGCAAGCTTTGGGAGGAGTATTGCTAATGCAGGAAGTTTTTCAATACTTAGAAAATTGTTTGTAAATTTTCCTGTGTGTTAGTCTCAGGAACGTCGCGATGTTAGACTCAACGTCGTGATGTTGGTACCGCCTCACCAGACGCGTGGCGTTGGACTTTCAGCGTGGCGATGTTGGCGCCTCTACGTAGCAGTAAGCGGCGTTGGACTTCAGCGTCGCGATGTTGAAAATTCAACCTTTAAATCGCGTCGCGGCGTTGGATCCCAACTTAGCGGCGTTGGCGCGAGCCTCACATCCGCGTTGAGATGTTGGCGAGCGTTCGGCGTTGAAATTTAAACTCACCGGGGAGCGTCAAGACGTTATTTAAACATCGCAGCGTTGCAGGTTTTGGGGCGGAACTGTTGATTTCTCCGCCACCGTTTCAACCACAAAGTGCTCTCGCTCGATTGGTTTTCGGCCGATTTCGATCCACTACTTCCAAACTCTCCGATTAGGCGTCCTTAGCACCCTCCTTAGCCCTAGAGCGAGTCGGCTCCGTCACACCTCTTTGTTCATATCCATGAACCTCCTACGATTAAAGTTTTGGCTCCGTTCAAGTTTGGTTCTACTCCACTCCCCATTTTCTGGGTATTCTTTGTCTCAGTAGATCTTCTAGGGTTGGTTAGGGGTTCTCGATCTGTTCTTCATGTGTCACGCTCTCTACCTAACTTTGTGCCCTCTACGTGTTTGTTCATTGGCCTAAGTGGTTTTGGGTGCTTCTAGTGTTCTTGTTGTTTGGGTGCAATCCTACTAGGGGTGTGGTCGCTCACTAGCTTCCGCCAAGAGCGCTGGTTTCACCCCATCGTGATCCTGACCCCATGCCTAATGTCAGAACAAAGAAGTAGGCTCAGAAGAAGTGCGAGACCCAATGAAGAACCTTCTAGGGCTATGATCATAGTAAAGTTAGATCAATGAGAGCAGTAGAGAGGGGTTAGGCCTAATCTCCTGTCGCTCCTTAATTGGAGAAGGGTTTTCAACATCCGTGATTTTTTGAGAGACCATTGGAAATGCGAGATCAGATTTGGGGTGCATTGTGCCAACCCCTCGCGTCATTTGCCACAATGGTTGTGCGCGGAATTCTACATCAACCCCCAGAGGTGTGTGCTTTCAGGTCCACATCCATCGGGTGTTGGTAAACTTTCGTGCGAAGTCTATCAACTGTTATTACAACCTTGCAATATAAAATTTTTTAAAAAAAAGAGAGAAAATCAAAAAGAAAGTGTGAATAGAATAAGTGGTTGCATGTCGAAATGCGGCATAATTAAAGGGACCGCTTAAGCCAACCCTAATATGCCTGTCATTGGCCAGGAAGCCATTGACTTCAACTGCCGTTACATGGAGCAGAGAGGATAAAAGTTACCTGACCTAGGGCTCTTGTAGTTTGGTTAGAAGATGTGTGGAGGGTGAAGTTCGAGGGAATTGAATGCTGTTGCCCTTAACCAGCAGTGGAGAGTCTCGATGGATCCCCGTAAGACATATTTGAAGCACGGGCACTAAGTTTCTTTCATGAGTAGGTAGTTTTTAATATACATACAAATGGTGCGTTGTATCCTTTCGTAGTTGGGCTCTTCCAAATAGGCAAGTTGAATTCAAGTTTGGGGGTACCAGAATCGAGTTATATGCTAGGGTCATTGCATCCGGCACACTGAGCTGCGGGAAGGCCCTTCGAAAACTGGGAAGTCACTTGTCGACCAAACCATGTTCAAATGAATTCTGTCGAAAGTCGAACAACCTTAAGGATCCTCTAAAATTAGAAGCGTAAGCGGGTCCCTTTTTCTGAAGAAGGCGGACACTGATAGTATACCGGGATGTTTGCACACCGTCTCGGCGTGACCAGGCCTTCTGCAGAGTAGGGTCGACAGCCCAAGGCAAGCCCAGGGCGAACAACCACGGCGAACCCGAGCATCCACTTCACCAACTGCGAGCTGGAGGTCGAGTCGCCCACCATGTCGGTGGACGACCCGCAGTCATACCCGGCTGGCTAGCGTTGGCGATCCGTATTCGGCGAGATCCAATCCTAGGCGTCCGCATGCTTACTTGGCGGCGTCTTGTCGGCGTGCGGAGACCCAAACCACCAACCGCCCTTGACGCCTTTACCCATACCCACAGAAGGCGGATGGGCCACGGTTGAGACCACGCGTGAGCATTCAGCGGCGTCGGCGCGATTAAGGTGCGAACTCGGCTCACTTGATCACACTTGTCGCCCAGCTATAGTGCCTTTAAGAGACGGACTCCTACCTCACCATTGACACCTTCATCGACCTTCCCATTTGGATGCGGGAGCAATGTTGTTCGATCCCCACCGGATCAGTTTTCTGAGATATGGGTCCCAATGTCGGGCTCCTGCGCCACGCGTTCACTGGCAGGAACTCTGCTCCAGATGAAGCAGGATCACGAGTCGGAACAAGGTAGCGCATTTCTCGCTAAAATATGATTCGGCAGGTTGCTCCCACCAAAACGAACATGAACATGTTCCTTGGTAACAGAACCAGCGGGGAAATGTGGTTTCTTGAATGACTAGGGGCCGAGGAGTCTCATGCCCAAAACGAAAAGCCGAAGGGCAAACTCAGTACAGGGAAAACCCATGTTCCCTTGAAGGGAACGAGGAAACCCTACGGTGGTTAACCTTGCTTGGGAACCCCATTTCAGGGGAGAGAGAGGGAGACCCCTTCTCCCATTCCTACCGCAGGCTCTCTGAAATACCGTCCATCATTCCTACCACAAGGGGCAGAATGCCTCAAGTCTCTTCTCTATAACTATCGCAACAGTGAAAGGAATATCATGACAATGTTCTTTGCACTCTCCTCAAATTGTGTCGCTACATACTTTGGAAATGTCTCGTAATTATTTCTTAACTTGCACCGTTGATCTCTGGAAGTGTTGTCGCCACAAAGTTTTGAAATGTCGCGTCATTCCTCATGCCTTGAACTTGTTACTCTCTACAATGTTTATCGCGACATCAAAATCTTTGTCCTGACAAATTTCTCATGACTTTGTATTGAAATCTAGCCAACTTTTGTCGCAACTAAAGGTATAGTCGCGACATACTTCCAGTATTTTGCCTTCTGTTTTGTCGGGACAATGATTTTTTTATGTCGTGACACTCTTTTGTTCTTCTACCTTAACTAAGTCGCGACATAGATTTAGAATGTCATGAAAAACCCCCTCTCTACCTTCATCACAATTTATGTCGCGACATAGCTATGAAATGTCGTGACATTTTGCAACTGTTCTTTTGGGTAATCTTCATGCTCTTTCTTGCGACATTGATTTGATTATTGCGACAAACTTTTCTTAGCTATCTTCAACTTTTATGGAGACATAATTTAGAAATGTCACGACATTCTGCATTTTTCTTCTAGGGGCTCTTCTCAACCTGTTGTCGCGACAAAGCTTTGAAATGTCGCTACAAACATAGGACGTGGTCTGTCCTAAGACAAACCCTAAGCTGTGGGCGTTGGCTCTCTAGGGCAGGATGCTCTCTAGGGCAGTCCTGCTTATCGTCTTCACTTTGAATGCACAGGGTTGAAAATACAATGGTTAGGTCTGACTTTCATGGGGGTTTGACCACGCGTGGTCGCCCATCCCAAAAAGGGGTTTCCCCTGTTTTGTGGGGATGTCGTGGAGTAATTTACTCTCAAGGGTTTCCCATTCTTTGTCCCAAAGAGGATGCCAGGTGGTACTCTATAGTTATTGCCAGTACAATCTCCTCCGTTCCGAAGGGGGTGAATCGTGCCCCGAATGTCGACAATACCTTTACCCCCGATGCCCGACATCGCCACTTCGGTCTCGTGAGATTAGGTGTCGCGGGTTCCACAGCATCTTGCCGTTTCCTCGGTGTTAAAATTTGTTCCATGGAGTGCTCGATCTGCGGGATAGATCGAGATTGCGAGCGGCCAGATATCTTCCTTCCATGACCATGGGGTTGTCGATTTCCTGCCGCTCAGATCGGGAGCGGGTTCTGCAAAAGGGGTCTTTGTGGTTGTCGTTCCCTTTATAAGGGAACATGTTTTTTGTTCTGGTGGGAGCAACTTGCCGGATCTTCGAGCGGCGATCGGTGCTGGTGTGTGTCTCCCCAAGTGGTCAGTTGAAGCTTCGCATGTCGACTCTACCCATGGCGCAGATCTACAAGAAACAGCTCTGCCATGCTTGTGAAGATTGCAAGTGTGTGTGTGTGTCGAGGGAGGTCTTTGTCCGGCCCGCGACCCGTAGCGGTGTTTTGGCCATAAGTTGGCGTAAAAGAACTTCCGAGGCCCGGATGATTCCGGAGGTTGGAGAAGAAGCAGTGATCACGAGTTGGGGCCGTGATGGATGATCGAGAAGTTTAGGTAAGTCGAAATATGGGTTTGGGGAGTGAATTTTCTTGGGCCAAAATAGGTTATGGGCCGAATTTTGGAGATTTTCTAAGTTAAAGAAAGTGAATTTATGGTATATAAGGGAAAGGGGTATTTTAGGAGGTTTTGGTAGTATGGAACAAGATTTGGAAAGTTTTGGGTTGAGGTTGAAAACATGGATTTATGGAAAGTTTAGAGAAAAGATGAGATGGTGATGGAAAGTAGGATTTGCACAAGAGTGGTTACTTCAGGTTTAATGAAACGATCCACACAAGATGGATGATGAAGTGAAACTACAATCAACTATGGGCAGGGTTTGGTTGATAAGTGAGACAGACCGCCACCAAGGAATCCACCAAGGTATGAGAAGCCCACGAACTGTTGAGGAATCACTTGAGATAAGAGAGCAAAAGAACTCTTAAAGAAATGAAAATATTATTAAACTTGGTGATTTTCAAAAGACTACATTAGGGGTATATATAACCCATACTTTCTAAATCAAAAAGCAACTACTTTAACTAGGAAAAGAAACTTTCTAAATTACAAAGAACAACTACTTTAACTAGGAAAAGAAACTTTCTAAATTACAAAAGCAACTCTAAGAAACTTTCTAAAATAAATAAGCAAATCTTCCTAAAATAAATAAAGCAAACTTTCTAAAATAAATAAAGCAAACTTTTAAATAAATGTAAGCGCTCCACATCGGGGTTTATTAAGTCTGCCCTTATTTTTTTGCCTTCGAGGCGAATGAGGTCCCAGGGTTTTCACATGCAATTCAATGCGTCTTGACCTCCCAAATCCAATTCTTCAATAATTAGGGCTGAATTCCCAATGTTTGGTGTGTTCTGGTCTTTGCATCATTTGCCCAGTGTGGGCTTGGGTTTCTTTGGTTGTTTTGTCTGTGCTTTGTATGTGGGTGCGGTTGGATATTTGGTGGTCTTTAGTGATGTGGTTGTTGCGAGTCTCCTCCTTTCTAGGGGGGGAGTGGGGAAACTTTCATTTGGTGGTTTTGTATCCATTTTGATGCCCCTTTTCCTTTTAGGGAAGGTCTTCATGCACATTTTTTTTCGTTTGCTATGGTGGCCTTTGGCTTCTTGTAATGTTCTTGGTTGTTTGTTAGGCTTTGCCCTTTTGGTAATAAATTCTTACTTATCCAAAAAAAAAAACATTTCTTCACCTTCTGTAAAATTCTTTTCAATATTTTTCGCGATAGAGTTCCTCTTATTGCGACATTTCTTCTGGTATCTTCTTGAGGTTTTGTCACGACAAAGATGTAACTATCACAACATTCAGCATCTTCCCGCCTTAGCCATTTTTGTTGCTTTTCTTGCTAGTTTTTTCTTTTATTCTTTAATTTCCTGTAAAACATAAATCTCGGTAAAGATTCCATAATTTCACATTAAATTGAACTTTTAAGCCTCAAATATGCATGAAATGGTCTTAAAAATAGATGAGTTTTGGACTCATCACTAGGCCCACCACCACCTCCTCCTCCACCAGTCCAATTTTCGAAATGGCCTATAGCTACACCACCTTGTCTGACATTCACATAATCAGATTTAAAGTCGGGGAGATTTTGAGGCAGCTTCTACACTACTACAAGGGGAGTTTTCTATTTCCCTATTTTATTTATTTTAGCATTGAGGGCAGGCTAACCCTAGTTATCATGTGTTATCTTTCTCTTTAACATGTGTTTCTTGCAACAATTTTGAACCTGTTTTCTTTTCTTATGTTAGGTTATGTTAGTTTCGTTTTAATTTCAGCATGTTTAGTTGGTTTGTTTGTCAATTAGATAGTTGTGTTTGTTTGTTTCTTGTGTTAGTTTCTACTTCAAGGCAAATATCTTCTATGCTTGTTGATGACTGAATTTTATGGATAAATATCATCATGAAATACCTTTTTGAGCATCATTGAAGTTGCCACATCATGTGTGAGCATATTACTTAGTAATTTTTAAAAATTTGAAAAATCCCTAAAAATTTGAAAAAGTTTGAAAATTCCAAAAAGATTTTAAAATTTGTGTGTTTTATTCATGTTGAGAAGAAAAAGGGTTGCCTATGATGAAAAATTGATTGAACCCTTTGTCACATGAAGAAAATGAGAGATAGTTGAACATAAAGCATAATGTTTCGGGCTGTTGCCCTCTTCCTATGATTTTAGGGGAGGTGCTGTCCGGTTTTCTTTTCCATTGGGCCTTAGGCTCGTGTATTCTTTGGTTGTGGGGTTTGCTTTTTGGTAATAAATTCTTAATTATCCAAAAAAAAAAAACGCATAATGTATTAACCGTATAGTGATAGACCAAACCATATATTCTTAGTATCTTAAGCATAAGTCATGTACTCTCCTTAGTCAATTTTGCTTGGTTTCGAGAATAATTAGGTGAATATCAGCCTAATTGATCTCAAGTGACTCTAGAACTTGTTCAATTATCACTCGAGGCGAGATCCTAGGCAACACAACAATTAGGAAATGATTTAGGCCATCCTTGGACCAATTGAGCCTATCTAGCTAACCCTATTATGCATTAACATCACCCAACATTGAGCCTTATTAGCCATTTTTATATCTTGAAAGCCAAAGAATTAGCCCTTTGAACCTTTGTATTGAATACCCCTTAGTCAAAACCCTATGTTTACCCTAACATGTGAGTGTCAAAGTGATATCTTGTGAATACATGTAGTTTTGAATTAGGGGTTTTGAGTTTGAAAGAAAGAGGATGTGTGAAAATTAAATAAAAGCAAAAAGACATTTAGGGTAGCAAAATTAAAAAAAAAAAAAATAGGAAAAAGAGAAAAAGAAAGAATAAAACAAGGTGGAGTTGTCTAATCTTGTAGCCTTCCTACCTTGAGCAAGTAAGTTCTTAGGGGTGTTCCACACCTAGTACCCTAAGGCCAACTGGTCTGAGAGCTACTAACATAAAGCTCGCTACACGAGGTAGGTAGAAAGCTTAAGAAGGTCAAGCATTGCACTACTCCATACCTTGGAGGTAGAAGAAAAAGAAATAAAGACTTGGCATAAAGGCATAAATGGTGAAAATGGTGAGAATCAAGCAAGTTTAGGGAGACCATATGTGGTGAAAAGATGCAAAAAGAGCTAAGTTTGGGGGAGAGCTAGAACACCAAATGCAAAGAATGTGAGATACCAAAGGATGAGTAATTGGGAAAAAAAAATGTATGTTTTGGGTAAACTGAAACCTAAACGACTTACTCAACTACCATTTACCTAAGTCATACATTACGAACTAGTAAAGACCAATTTGATCTTAAGAGTTGTGTCTTGCCTACATTAGTGAAAAGTGATATGACCAACAAGCCTATGGAGGCCCACAACTCACCAAGTGAGTAAGAGATCCCATTCCACTCATATTCATCTAATTTCATCTAAATTGCATTTGACTATAGAGGGGAGGCTTCACACACACACTTAAGAAATGTGGTTTAGGTTGCTCAACTTATGATTGATTCATCATGTTTGAAAAAGTTGTCTCAAAAGAAAAAAAAAATTTTCTTTGTGTCCCAACCATTGCTTTGCTTGAGGACAAGCAAAATATTAAGTTTGGGGGAATTTGTTAGAAGTATTTTAGGTTAGTTTTATTTAGTCAAAATATAGCATAAATCATGGTTTTAATGCTAACCAAACACTACTTTTAGCTATTTTCATGTCTAATCCCTTATAACTGTGTGTTTTGCATAAACGAAGAAAATAAGACAAAAAGCAAGAAAAATGGTGAATAAATAAGGAAATTTTGAAAAGAGGCCTACGATCGCGACTGGAGCGGCCACGGTGCGACCTAGAACAACCTGATCGTGGCGTCCAATGTCTGAGTTGGGGCGTGATGGATTGATCCAGTTTAGGTAAGTCAAAATATGGGTTTTGGGCGAAATTCATTACCATTGGACAAACGAGGGCGTTATCATATGCGGGAAAGTCTGTTGATTGGTTGTTTTGTATAGTATTCGACGGTATTAGTGCGGCTTTGTTTATAATTCGAAATTCACTATTGCTAAGATTGAACAAGCTTTCCAAAAGCTTCCTTTGGTCAGGAGAAAAATTGGGAATGCCGCTCAGAGCCAAGATCAGTTGGGAGTCGGTTTGTCTTCCCGGGGAGGAGAATTGGTTGGGCATGCGTCGTATCAAAGGTGAATGATGCAAATGTAATGAAGCACATTTAAGATCTCTTTTATAGTAAGGACTCCTTATGGGTCGCATGGGTCTGGGAGAGGTATTTGAGAAGCGGGGCACGTGATTGTGCTAAAATCCTTCGGTTTGCTCATGGGATTTGGCGGAAATTACTTGGTTGAGAGATAGGATCGGGCCATTCATCAAACACAATGTGCACAATGGTGAGGACTTTTATGGCATGACTCTGCGGGACCGGTTGACTCTTCTTCACATTATGGAGGCCAGAGTATCATATATGATTGACCTGAGCCGAGATAATCTCGTTGTGAGGTTATTATTGATGGTGATGGGATTGACAGTGCAAACTCTGCCAGGGATCTTATCGCTATCGAGAATAGTTGTACCAACTATAGCCTTGATGGCTCAGAAAGTTCTATCTAGTGGACACTTGCTAATACGGGGGAATTCAACGTGAACTTCGACGGAACAATTTAGGCAGCCAGGTGGTCAAGCGGCTATACGATTTGGTTTCCTCAAGCTATCAGGAGACATGCATTCATCGGTTGGTTGGCCATTCAGGATAGATTGGTTATGCAAGACAAGCTTCTCAGGTGGGGCATGACCGACTCTATATCGTGTTTAACAGGACTAATGTTGAAGGCGAGACCATATTTTTTTTTTGGTTCTTAGATTCCCTTTCTTTGGTACTATGGTTGAGAGTTTTAAGGCTTTGTGGGAATTCTAGAACTCCATGGAATTGGGAGAATGAGTTCTTATGGGTAATTGCTACCAAAGGAAATCCTTTATTTACGTGCGAGAGGATTGCTTGGGTGCCACCATCTATCACTTGTGGAGACAGCGGAATAGTAGAATTTATGAAAATATGTATTATCCAGCTGATGGCATTTTTCATCTCATTTGTAATGATGTCAGGCTGAGAATCTCAAGTTTCCAGAAGGTGGTAGATAATCCAGTGAAGCAGTGTGTGAGAGATGGTCCTTCCCTCTTAGCATTCTTGACATTGGTGCTTCATTTGGTTGATTGATGGTTTCGTTGCTGGTTGGGTCCTTGCATTGTGTTGGGCACAGGGTGTCTGCCGGGTTGTGAAATTTGAGCTTTAGTGTGGTGACTCTTGCCTAGGGATGTGGGTGGGTGCCTATTTGTTTTGTTTTGCTTTCCTTAGTTGTTGGTTGTTAAGGTGTTGCCTTCCTTCGATTTTTAGGGGAGTCTTGTCAGTTTCTGTATTTTGGGCCTTTAATTAGGTGTATTCTTTGGTTGTGGAACTTGCCTTTTGGAAATAAATGCTTACTTATCAAAAAAAAAAAAAAAAAAATATGGGTTTGGGTGGTTTCTAGAGCCAAAATAGGTTATGGACGAATTTTGGAGATTTTCTAAGTTAAGGACGATGTATTTACGGTATATAAGGAGAAAAAAAAGGTATTTAGGAAGGTTTTAGTGATATGGAACAAGATTTTGAAAGTTTCGGGATGAGGTTGAAAATTTGGTTATGGAAAGTTTAAAGAAAAGATGAGATGGTGAGGAGAGTAGAGTTTGCACAAAAGTAGTTACTAAAAAGATCCACACAAAATAGATGATGGAGTGAAGACATCACAATCAACTATGGACGGATTGATTGATAGGGACAAAGAACCGCCACCAGAGATCCACCTAGGTATGAGCCACGAACTCGTCCCCGAGGAATCCACTCGAGATAAGAGGAAACGAAACTCTTAAAGAAATGCAGAAAATATTATTAAACTTGAGCCCGATTTGTCAAAGACTACATTTATGGGGGTGTATATATAGCCCCTGCTTTCTAAATCAAATAAAAGAAACTCTCTTTAATTAGGAAGAAACTCTAAATTTACAAAAGCAACTCCCTAAAGAAAACTTTCTAAAATAAATAAAGCAAAATATTTCTAAAATAAATAAAGCAAACTTTCTAAAATAAATAAAGCAAACTTTCTAAAATCAATAAAGCAAACTTTCTAAATCAATGTAAATGACTCCACATCAAAGGTTTGTCGAGTGGCCATGTTTTGTCTTCCAAGGCTGAATGAGGTCCCGAAAAGGAGTTATCACATGTATTCAATGCGTCTTGACCTCCCCAATCCAATTCTTCAATAATTAGGGCTGAATTCCCAATGTTTGGGGTGTTTATAAAAGCTCCTACATAATCAAAAGAGCAAAGTCACAATCGCAAAGAGCCACGGTCACGATCGTGCAACAAAAAATAATCAACTGTGTAGAAAAAGCCTTGGTGAAGTCGAGTATTGTCGCCACGGTCGCGACCATAACCACATGAAGATCGAGCTTTGTAAAGGTGGGGCCACAGGCACGGCCAGGTGAAACCTCTTGCTACAAGCGTGGCCTTGTTTCTGATCAGGCGCGATTATAAGCTTTCACGGTCGTGACCGTGTGAAGCAGGCCACATTTATTTTCTATTTTTGGGCCCAGTTTTCGAGGTGTATATGTATGACATTCTTCTTTTGAATTTAGGGTTCGAATTTGGCTAGAGGGAGGCTCTCTCTTAGGGTTCCTCCTCTCGAGAGAATTTTGTTTCATCTTTAGGTTTAGTTTCCAGTTTTTAGTAGATTTAGCTTTGTTTTGTGGGATTGTCTATGTTTGGTGGAGAACTGGGAGATGTTTTGGAGATTTGGCTGGAAGGATTGAAGACCATAGTCTTCTCAGAGTTTCTTCTTCTCTTTCCATTATGCTTTCAATTCTTTTTGTTTTATTTCAGTTTTTAGTTATGTTATAATTCATTAATATTGGGGTTTGTTTGTAATATGGATATGAACCTTATATTAATGCATTTATTTTCATCTCTTAGGTCTATTGGTTGTTATTTGCTCATTGATTCACTCTTATGTTAATTCATAGTGATTTTTGATCAATTTCATTAAGTTTGTGACATGTTACAAGATCTGAGAAGTGCGTGATAGGTTAAACCTAGGTGAATCAACATAATTTGCTGGATAATAGAGATATTAATAAGAATTATGAGGCATAATACTTATCCAAAAAAATTATGAGGCATAATTGAGTTTCTTTTCTGTTAATGCATCACTAGGGCTTGGGATAGAGATGAGAAGCAATACACCTGGTTCTAGTCGATAGATCATTAGCTTTCGAGAGAGGTTAATGATTAATTTTGTGAGACACGCCTTAAGCATATGTCCAATTTCCTAACGAGAGAGAGATATCACCTTAATATTTGGGGATTATCCATTTACATCAAAACCCTAGAGCCCTTTTTTTTTTTTTTCTTTTTTGATAACCAAGGGGTGATCGGTCCGCTTCAAACCCTAGAGCCCTTTATCCCTTGATAATTGTTTTCTTTCTAAGAATTTCTCAATTCAGTATTTCACTACCTTTAATATAAGAGTGAACCTCCCAATTTCAGTAGTTAACACCCAGCTCCTTGTGGTTCGATATCCAAACTCCTTGAGTCCACTATATTACTTGGAGGCTTATATACTTGCGGAGTTTAGTAGCTAAATTTAAGAAGTCGAACACTCCCGTTAGACTGATGATGTCACACCTAGCCCAAGTGATGTTAGTTCATATCACCGAGACTTGTTACTCACATCCAATCGTACCCACTTGGGGGCCTCTCTTCATGACATTTCCACTATGCCAAAGATACTTGATTAATGATCCCTATAAGAGGCCATGGCTATACACTCCCTCTATCATGAGTGGTGAATCCTCTATTAGCTACTTAATTACCTTCAAATACCTCAAGCTATATCCAATCATCGGCCTATGAGTGACCTCTTAGAGGAAACAAGGAATGAAGTCAAAGCATAAAATTAGTATCCAAGATATCCTTGAGCACCTCAAGTCTAAGGATAATTGCACCATTGCTATGATGTAACACCCGGAATTATTACAAAAGCTAAATATTATTTTCCGAAAATAAAACGATAGACCCAGGTTTAATACTAGAGCCAAGGGTAAATTGGTAAATTTACCACTTGAGGACCCTTGGGTCATTAATGAGAAAGTCCCAGTGGTGATGTATAAGATTGGGAATGTGATATGCAAATAGAAAGAGTTAATGGCTTAAATTGCTATTAGTGAAACTTTAAAGTCAAAAATGGGCCTCATATGTGATGATGTTAGACTTCGTATTTCTGGTCTTCAGAAGGTTGTTGATAGTCCTGCAAACAGATCAATGTGTGAGAGATGGTCCTTCCCTCTTAATATTTTATCTGGTAGATTGTTTTATGATTTTGCGATTGTTGAGGCCTTATTGCCTTGCCCGGGCTGTGGGCGGTCTCTTGTGTTGTTTCTTTTTGCTCCGATTGTGGGCTTGTGTTTTTTCTGGTGGTTTTGTGTTGTTTGGGCTGTTGCCTGTTCCTATATTTTTAGGGAAGTCTTTGTCAGTTTTTCTTTGCTGGTGTAGCTTAGGCCTCGGTTCCTTGTATTCTTTGGTTGGGCGTTCTTTTGAGTAATAAATTAATTATCAAAAAAAAAAATTAATGGGTATAAATTTAAAACTAGTCTATGAGGGATAGTTCTCATTTTGCTCAAATAGGATAAGACAAAGCGTACGAAGAAGAGAGGAGAAAGAGGAAGGAAGAGAAGAAGAAGAAGAAGAAGGAGAAAGGAAGAGAAGGAGAGAGGAGATTGAGCAGGTAAGGGTTTTTGGTTTGATTCTTCAGCAAATGGGGGAACTTCTCCTAACCTGGACTGAAGGACATGGGGTGGTAAAACCCTAATCCTTGGTTATTTGTGTAAGGATTTGAGGGATTTTGTATAGAGGGGTATGATTCATGGATTTCTCTCTTTTTGAAAGCTAGGGTTTCATCCTAACCTTAGATTGGTTGAGTGATGGGTTGGCAAAACCCTAGATTCTTGTTTAAGATGTGTTTTGGAAAATGTTTTGGGTTGAATAAAGTGGCTTTAATGTGTGGTTGAGTGTTGGGGTTGATTTGGTTGGAAACTTATGGAAAAAGTGGGGAAAATCATAAATGCAGGCATTTTGAGGGCTAGTTTTCTGTTATGGCTAGTGTTAGTATTTTGGTCATAACTTGGTCATTTCTGCTCCGAATTGAGTGATTCAAGCGGCTGTGTAAACTAGACTTCAAGGAGCACAAATATCCCTAAAATATGTGTGTCCAAATTCGTAACCCATTGGACTTAAATTCATTCAAAGTGAGGCTATTTGTTTTTAGACATATCATAGAGACCCCGGTGCTCGAATTGGGTGAATTCTAGTTGAAAGAACCCTTAGCACCTTATCTTCAAATGAGTAATATGGAGATAGGAATACGAGGTGTGTGTTGAGTGTGTTGTTTGCGTAACTAATAAGGGTGTTAAATGTTGATTCTAGTAGATGTAAGAGAGAGTGCACTTGGGGAATCAAGGTTTATGTTAAAAGGAAGGTATAGAATATATGTAGGTCAGTGGTGATAAAGTAATAGACTACTTGAGTAATTTTTATGTGACAAAGGTTGTGAAGAGAGGTAGGAATCTTATGACTTGTTATTTGCGAGATCCTTTGGAGTAGCCTTCCGGGTTTGACTTCCCCTTAGGAGACTGCAGTTTTGAATCCAAGGAAGGTAGGGGATATTTTCCAACCTTACTCACAGCATGCTGACCGGTTTGATGTTGTGAATTACGTACCATTCATGCTTTGGCTGTGTGATTTTCTAGTGATATATAAATGTATATATTTTTATATATATGGAAATCTTTAGATCGCGGTACATATGTTTTTAAATATCCATGTGGTTGAATGCTTTGTGAAATTGTTTTAAAGCATGACATGGGTATGAAGGAGCTATTAGTCAAGTTGATGTAGTGGACTGCGGGACGATGACTAGTCCACAGGTTGGCAGTCTTTAGAAGGGTCCTGAGTCATCAGGGATGTGGGCATATCTAGGTGGTAAGTCCCGACCAATTTGTCGTTGTTAAGGATGATCAATGAATCCACAGATGGCCAAAAAGGAGTCAGCGATGAGGGTTGAGATGGTGGTGTCTTTAACGCATTTATGTTTCCATCGTAACTGACTATTTAATAAATACTCATGTTTGAGAATGTTTTGGTGTCAGAAATTGGAAATGTTTTTATGAGCATGGCTTGTTGTGAGTTCCTGCGAGTTGTCGAACTCGCCCCATTATTTCCCACTCACCTTAGATGCAAAAAAATCTGAGACCCGGCTGCGTGACATGAAAGTTGGACTGGGGTTTTTTGAGGATGGAAGTTTATGTATATATAGCTTGTGGTGGTTAGGCATACATTTTGATGAATATTTAGTGTTATGTCAGTTAATCACCACTGTATCATTAGATGGAATGATATCTTTTGTGGATCATTGTATACTGAAGGCACGTGGCAGCCACTAGTTTTGAACTTTGTGTAAAATGTTATTTTGATCAAGAATTAGTAAGTGTATAGTTTTGGGTACATTGAAATTCACTTTACATTGATGTATCAATAGAGTATGTTGGAAACTGGAGTAGTGTTTTTATTTATGTTTTCAGTTATTACTCCAAGTGGAGTTTAGACTCAAGTTCACGAAAAAAAATCAGAATTAATTAAAATATTAACATAAATCAGGTAGATTCAAGGTGTGACATATGACTATCATTACATTAATAGATGATCCATATGATTGTCTCATGAGAAGTGGTCATCCAATGTGCTTGACTACTCTTAGTAGCTTGTTCACGTAGTAACTCTAATCATCACCATGATTATA